>JAZFAU010000396.1:0-195000 GCA_037178615.1 Dione vanillae
TCTCACGCATCCGTTTTCATACGGCCGAGAGGAAGACCGCAGTCCGGTATGGCCCCGGACTGCCAGTGTACGCACCAGCGAGGGGTGCGGGGAGGGCGAGACCATCTTCGCCCTCCTGAGAAGGGCTCCGCTAGCCACGAGCGGAGCAACGCACGGAAGAGGCCGCGGACGTGCTGCGAAAGCGATCCCGAGTCTCTCCGTTTTTTTTCGTGCTGTGGCGGCCATCGCAGGGGGTTTTAGTGAGTACAATCTCACATAACCCGGCCTCCCCCCCAGGAGTCGGGTATCTATGAAGATTTCCCCCTGCGTCAACAAAAAAAAAAAAAAGCTTTATGACGGATCTTAAAAGGTAGTGTATGTAGTGTGTATGTAGTGTAGAGCAAATGTGGTACGTACAAATATTAAGGCGTTATAATAATTTAAATACATTTATTTCAATATTTTGTGGTGGAGTTACTGGGTTACTTAAATAATAAGAATATTGGTAAATTGCCCAACTTAAAAGCTTTTACTAAGGATACAAATGATTATTTACTTTTCCACACACTATTACAAGCATGCCATTAAGTTCTACCACTCAATAGTAAATGCCTCGGTAATGAGAAATTATGTTGATTCTATATTTTATGAAGCTGATTAAAAACTTCATACAAATCCCTTAATTCTCTTTTAAGTTTTTTTATGAAAGAACAACCGGTTGAACAAATTTCAAAGTGGCCAGAACAATATAACTTAAATTAAATCTCCGGACATCTGTCGTACATCCGCGACTTGATCTGATGAAATATTAGACATTAATTATTACTTAAGAGAGATTTTTTGTAAATCTTCGCTTAATTAAATAATAGCTATCTTCGCTTTCGGATGAGTTTTAGGACTACGAAATTTTAAATATGATTTTCTGTACAAGGAAAGTCGTGGCGCAGACCGTGCACGTTTGCCTGTAACGCGACGGTTTCTGGATTTCGACATCCAGTCGGGGAAAGATGGATTTTTTTATTTCGTTTTACCTACCTATAATTTCTAGTGTACCTAATAATGTCTAATTATTCCAAACAACGCTATAAAAGGGGGTACCCCTTAAGGTGATAATGATAATGATACTCGAAACATGTGACCTGTACTCGTATGTGTTTTCAATGTTTTTTCTTTTAAAAAATTAACTTAACCACTTCTGTTGTCTAACAATACATTTTTATTTAAAGAGACATTTTCTTCAATTATCACTTGAATTACACTTTTTGTGCTGATTTGATTTGTACCTAAAATGGTTGTGGATTCTGTTTCCACTTATGATGAATTTCAATTTTTTTTCTTACCAGTGCTGAAGATATTTTATCGGTGCTTTTTTGAAAGGTAGGAATCTATGAGATCAATTTTGAACGTTATTTCTCTTCGGTTATATCACTTTGTCTAGCGTTGAGTAACAAAAATTGTTATTATTGTAGTATAAAGCGTTAGGATATACAGAGGAGGTATATATAAAAATCTGCGAGCCAAATATTGATTATGTATATCTTTAGCTTCTATATCCCATAAATGTCCCGTAAGACACCCTATTTTCCACTACCCTGCCTTTCGAGATATTGCATTTTGAGTAGCGGAAACTCAATGTTATTTTTGTCTTGGTGCCAGTGCTAGAAATATTGAAAATTTAGTTACGTCCTCAAGCGGGATCCGAACTAACGACCATCGCGTATAGAGTCCGACACCAATATTAGCATATGTACAAATTGAAATATATTTTATATAAAAAAAATATACTACCTGTACTTATCTGCTAATTAAAACATCATTCTTATATGCATACATACATAAATATATTATATACAGTAATGAACTACAAACAAAACAATACAGGATTTTTTCCTTAACCTAATGGAAACTTTTGAAGGGCCTTCTTAAGGCACATCTCTAACAGGATATAAAAAGAATGATCTCAAATTATTTCATTCGACGTTAAGCTAAGAAGCCCTTTTAGGACAAGGCGTGGGTTTTTCGGTGTCTTTAAGTAAATTTTGTATATTAAAAACAATAAGATTGTCTTCATGTTGTCTTATTTCTTATGGATTTATTGATATATTTTGTTTTTTATTTTATTTTTACCGCATGGCAGGATGGGTAGAGAAATGGGTTTCTAGAGCAAACTTTTTGCTTGTTGCTAGAGTAACAAAATATTGCGTTAAAATCTGTCAAGTGCGAGTCAGACTACTGGACGCAAGTATACAGGTGCCCATGTCAGTTTTGTAAAAAGCCCTCGTTTAATATTCTTCCCATTTTTTTTTATTTTTAGAAAAAGATCTGTGTCAATATATCATAGTTCATTACAACCTGTTTACTGACAGAGGAACAGGCGAAGGGAAGTCTAGACAGTAGGGTTTCGTTTACTCTTTGTGTTAAAACCCTAAAAAAATTGCTTTATTGATTTGGACAAATAATTTCATTTTTACATTGATTTCTTTTTACTATGAGTGGAAATCTAATATTTCTTATATTTACAGTAAGCTATTTAAAAGTAATGGAATGTTATATCAAATCAATCTGTATCGATAATACACTTAATAGTCTGAATGGTGAACTATTTTGTCATTACCCGTTCAAATCAACAATTTCACAATAATACTGTGAAACAATTTACTTGCTTTACGTGTTTAGATTGCCAAATGTTTATATAATGTTATAAGTAAGTAGAGTATTTGACGAGGTGACACTCAGTTATTTATTATACTCAAAACATATATAAATTGAAAATTTAATAATTTAATAACTAAGCTTTAAATTTACTAATAACGAAGTATGTCTCTTCCCCAGAGAATAAAATGAGCCAGTAGTGGGTTGCTCAGAAGAAGGTCGTGTGCCGTTGCGGTAGATGGTCCGCGTCGCCTGTTACGGCAGCGACGGCGAGTCTTTGAACTGAGGAGTGTAAGTTCCTATTTCAGGATCGAATGTAGTAATGGGGTTCTTACGTATTTCTTCCCATTTATTAGTGGGTCACCATCCAATCATCGACCCACATTTTGCACGTTACTTCAATAAGCTTTAGCAACTTAGCAACACACTTTCATACGAACATCGAAATCACTCAACTTATAAGCTTCAAAAGCTTGGTCTATATGCTGACACCATTCCCGCACTTCAATGTGGGTATCTGGATCAAATTTGGAACAAATGAAAAATTACATATTAATTTTAACATATATTTCAATCCAATGTTTGTACAAGTATTAAGTAAAAATGTCATGAACAAATATTGTAGCCCTTTGACAATTCAAGTACTCAGACAATATGATGATCCTTGTTTGTATCGGATTTATTAAATTTCGATTATATTATGATATATCTGATAATATGATCAATATTCACAGTATTCAAACGATGTTTCCCTAACGGAAATTTGTAAGTTATAACAAAATGTGTAATCCATTACGCAAAAATCCTAACCATGATTTATCAAAATGTGAAATTTGTATACAATTTTTATAGGATATATTAATATTTGATCCTGAACTGGCAAGGTTGGTGAATACTTGATATTAATGAGCTGATGGTATATACATACATTTGACAGCTTTCTGAATTTTCAGAAGCACTGGCAATTAAATGATCAATATTGAATTTTTTTAATGAATTAATTTTATGTAAGTTTGTATGACATAAATATTACAAAATAGCTACTTGTACAGAGAAGAAACAACTTAGCGTTCCATGGATTCACCGTGCGGGTGCCGGGGCCATCGTGTTGTAGGAAGAGGAGCTCCGAGCAGCGCTTGGGACTTGCGACCCAAGTGTAGGTTTAAAGGGCCCCTTTAAAAATGCATTAACGCTCACCTTCACTGTCCGAGCTCCTCCCACTACCTAACTAAATTTTAAATGATTCTACCAAAGCCGCCTTCGAAATGCGTTCTAGAAATGAATTTGTGATAGTTCTAGACAGGCCGAGATCTTTAATAAACTGTAGAGAGATTTCGCTGTTATACCTCTCGCTCCTACTTCAACCGCATATAATCGCTCGCTCTAAAACCTATTCCTGGTCAGTTCGTTTGTAAGATCGAAATACTTATTGAGTTTAAGGTGGTGACTCTTCGGGATATTTGTTTCCCACGAACTGTAAGTTCTACCAGTACTACGCGTTTTAGGCTTCGAGAGTAAAGAAAATGTCCGGTCTGGCTGACGAAACACAAATATCCTCTGGGATTCTATACTGTTTTTCATACGTGTCCATCACAAGTGTCCAATCAGGAGCTGGATCTAATATGGAGAAAGGCTTTTGTGTAGTTTTTTATAAGAAACCTTCTTTTACAAACTCTATTGAGCGTTGGCTGGTTGTTATGTTTCTCTGTGCTCTTGCTACTGAAAGACTAACGGCTTCACGTATGATTTCCAGTACTTTGTCATGGCGCCCTCGAGTAATGATCACTATCCAAGAGTACCCTACACCCACCAGCATATGTTTAGCTGGCCCCAACTGCCTCTTTACAGATGTAGCAAGATTTATCGTAGCTTTACCCCATCTCACTAAATCACTTTGATCTGGAAGAGTCATTTAGACCGCATTTAGGTAGAATTTTAAGAGTGCTGGAGACCAATCGTGAATAAGGGTGCGCCATTTTAAAGCTAAAGGGATACAGAATTCTCCTACAGTTAGCCACTCATTTTGCATTTTTAAGCCCATTGCGTGCACCTTATAGTTATCGTTCTTGCCGAATAAAAGATTTTATTATGTCTGTGTCTTAGACTTTCCTCTTTGATCCCTACTTTACTAAATTGTGCTCCTATCATAAATTGTTTATAGAATTTAAGTCTTGACTCGAGCTCTGGGACACTTCTGTCTCTTGGAAGTGAGGTAACAATCTCATCCCGTGATTTTCCCAGAATATGTGTTTTGGCGACTCTCAGATGTTTATAGAGCTCCGATGGTTTCTTTAATCTCAACTCAAAATTATTTTCGTCTCTAAATAAGGTTGAGGTGTCCACCGAATGCGCTAGCCCAAGCCAAACTTCAGCATCTTTATGACGCTTGCATCTAACTTTGCCAAGAGGGTTTTATTAAAATCATATACGAGGAAATGCCAATTCAGTCGTGATTTAGAAAATTGTCGTAAATCCAAGCTTTCTTGACATTACTTATAGAATGATGGTCTACCTTTTCAAGATCCATCATAAAGCTGTCGACTAGTACATCTAAAGATGGAGTTCGGCCTTTGTAATCTATTTTCTTGCCGAGAAATTTCAAAGATGCCGCATCTGAAACTACAGCAATGATTTCACCGGCAATTTTTAGTCCCGGATCGTAGGAGGTATATTTTGTGTCTCGTCTTCCCAGACAAAGACAGTGACACTTACTAGTTTTGTCCTCATTCCTTTTGTCCACGTGCAAAATTCGTCTACTTCATCCAATAGCAGCTGGCATTGCTTTGGATTTCTAGTGAGTATCGCAAGATCGTCCGCAAAAGCAAGAATAAATTCCGTGTACTTGTTATTGAACTTAAACCGATAACCCCATTTTTTCTCGTGTTTAATTAGAACATCTAGTAAAATATTAATAACGATATTAAATATTACTGAGGATAACAAAACCCTGAAAAAGACCTACATTATAGCCTAAAGGGTTTAAATGGCCGTCTTTTGAGGTAATAACGAATTTGAATTTTGAATAGTATGACGCGATTATGTTCCTTACTATCGTAGGAAAATTATACCATTTTAAAGCGAACATCAATAGATCGTGTTATACTGATCCAAAACGCGTTTTCTAAATCTATCCAACATACCGTAACTTGCCTCTCACACGTTCTGGTGTCTTTTAAGCTAGCAGTTAACAAACAATTATGTTCCAGGCATCCAGAAATTCCGGGTAGAAACCTTTTCTGGTAATTCGGCCTGAGTACCTATTGCTATCATGAAATGAGTCATTTTCGTCTGAAGTATTGAGAAAAAGATTTTAGATAAAATATTGGTAAGAGCAATCGGTCTAGTATCCTTTGGGATCTGTTACCCGGTCTTTTTGAGAATGAGGACAAAACTGCTTCTCCAAAAGACGTAGACATTTGCTTTCTTGACCAGATTTTATCATATAAGTTATGGAGGTATTTACGAACTGATGAACATTTTTTGTACACTATATAGGGGATACCATCAGGACCTGGAGCTGATTTAGATGGTTTCTTTTTAATCTGTCTATTTATTTCCTCTAAAGTTGGTGGGGTCACCTTGAAAGTCAATGTGAGGAATCTCAGGTCGTTGTTTATATTGGCTCCTTATATAGTCTTCTATATTAGACACTTGTATGTGCTTCTATAATGTTCATAAGTTGCTCATTGGTCAAGAGAAACCTTCAGCTATCTTCCTTAAAAATGTTTTTTGAGTACTCAAAAGGATTTTATCGAAAGCAACCTCGTGTTTAGCCCGATCGAAATTATTATGATTTTCCGCGATCTGTACGATATTCCCTGAATTGATTTCAGGGTTGACCAAAGCGCCCTAGACAATTGATGACTAAAATGATTATCGCCTAAAGCTTTGGCCGCACGAAGATTCTTTTATAGTTCTCTTTTTTTCCTCCTCATTTTCGACTTAAACGCGTTTTCTTTGTTGTGTTTATGTGCTCTTAATATGCGGCAATTTTAAATAAAAAATGAAAAAAATATAATACTTATTTTATTAATTATTAAAATCAGAAACATATTTTATCTAAAAACACAACTCGTCATATTTTCATTTTCATTCCAACTCACTGCAGGTTAGTTCTCATTATATGAGTATACAGGCAACCTAAGCTGCAGCTGCGCTGGAAAGCTCGTAGACGGGTGCTAATGTTTTATGCACGTCTTAAGGATATAGCTTGTTGTCGACTTTCATGGAGAAATGGGGATCGTGTGCAATAAGTCTATAGATTGTGTGATTATTATCACGTATACCTTGCAAACTAAAAATTTCTACGACACTACTAAAGCGAGGATGACTGACGGGATGACGGGATAACGGATAACCGATATCTGTTTAATAGAATTTGTCATAACTAAAGTAAAATTGTATTGACGTATGTAGTGTTTTATTTTATATTAATAGTGATATTTCCAATTCCTTCGTTCTGTAGGCAAGTGCGGCGTTCAGTACCGCCACTCAAAACACAGAGCCTCGAAAGGCGGAAAGTATGGAACGGAGCCTTACACTAGATTTTTAAAGTTTCTGTGGGATTTCGTGTGTAATATTGTACATTCCTGCTATAAAACAGAATAAATATAACATATTCCTTATGTACCACATCACAAGACTGTCATGGAGAATATTTGCGGTGAATTTATTCATAGTCCCGTTTTTTTTTCGTTATCCGTATGGTGGAAATTGAGTGTCACTTGCTGCAGAGTTATGAAGGCGGAAATCGGGACATCATAGGTAGACCTTAATGATCATTTATTAAATAGTTAAATTACGTTTAACTATTCTGTCAAAAATATTGTCAGTGAATGTTTTAATGGCTGTTAGAAAACATAATACACAAATTCTTTATTTATTGTGTGTCGTCTGTATAATACTAAACTATACGAGTTGTTATTAAATTAAATTAAACAAGCGTATGATTGATGCTTAACTTGTTAATAATATAGTTTGTAAGCCACTAGATGTCCAAAGATATTCTTAAGATATTTTTTTATATATTGATCTGGTTAATACTATTCTTCAGAAAATACTTACTTCCTTTCTATGTAGTATTTTAAGCATCACCTAAAAAGGTAAAAACGGTACAATTTTCTTACATAATTTTGATGACAGTGTGTCTATCTATTCATTTGGTTAGACCATTTTCTTTAAATCACGTAGACAAAATATAATTGATCTGGCTCACTAAAGTTCTTGTCTCAACCCTAAGAAGAAGCAATTTAAGCAGCAATTTAAAATATTTTTTTAAGTCAGCAATTTAAAAGTAAAGGGGGGTGTTAAGCTTTGTCACTAAACAAAGAGTTACTATGACTACCAGGGTAACCCAGAAAGGAAAATTCTACTTATATGTGCAATCTAATAATATAATATGCATAAAAACTTTAGTTAGAATATTCGCCGCTGTCCAAGATTTCAACATCCCAGTTACTATTAAAACACCAACGTGACATTTTACAGTTTCTCAATATAATTTTTGTGCATTGCAAAATTGTTGGACTGTTTTTAGGTTTGATTTTCATTCAGGGTAGTATTTGCTTGCAATTCAAATGATTTGCTTATACTTCTAGCAATAGATAAATAAATATATTGTGACTAAATTTTGTCAGGATATCGTAGAACATAGTCCCAAACATTGGTAGTATATAATATAAAGAAAAAAAAAGCACAATGTAAATCAATTAAATAATGTAGCTTATACATATTAAATAAACATTTTAAATATTCTGTTTAAATGTATGCTACCACTGGGCGTGAAAATACAATTAGAAGTAGGCTTTTACGCAAGTAAAACATTTTACCCGTAACTACTCTTTTGTGATCGTAATAACTTCGTCCGTACCGTTGTCGCTGTTGTATTGATCTGTGAAAATTCAATTTTGTAAAAATATTTGCTTTAGAAGTATTTAGTCAAATATATTTAATAAAAGTTATGTTAAAGCTTTTTTTAATTTATTTGGTTTTGAATATTTGTTTCACTGGCGAATATTTAAATATAATAGATGGTGGAGGACGGCTGATGAGATGACAGGGCGACGGGATGACGGTTGACGAATACTGACCTTGTTTAGAAAAAATAATTAACGTCTAAATTTGTCATAAATTTGATAATGCTATTCACAATTTGTAGTTTTAAATGATTGAATCTATATAACTTATTTGTTTGAATAGGTTTTAACATCGTCCTTTAAAATTACAACCCAGAATTATTTGTACAATATATTTGAAGTTTGCCCTAAGTGATCCCGTTTTAGAGTTCAAGAAGAATATTGTTTTTATGAGAATGTTTTTATGTTCAAGAAGAATATTGTTTTTATTGTATTGTTGTAAATATTTTATATTTCTACTTAGTATACTTTCTGTGTCAATATCTTTATAGACGTAACAATTTGAAAGAAATATTAAAAACCCGAAATAGCGAAAGTGAAAAATCTTTAACAATCAAACAAGTATTTTTATAAGCATATCCACAAAAATGCAGTTGCATAACGATCTGCATTTATTTGATATGGCCAGTAGTTGTAAAATGGTTGTTCTACACCAGTGGTGACTTTTATGTGCCAGTACAACGTGATGGAATCTAATTACTCTCCGCTCCGACTGTTGACACTGGTGTTTTTTTCGTACGTGCATTTCTAACGAAAATTGAGGTCGTTCGCAGCGTACTTTTAAAGTTTTTCCGTACATCACTTCCAGTAATTTAATTGAAATTCTATTTGTAGCTTCCCGTGAAATGTAGAGCCGATTTGAAAAGCAATGTACATTTTCCAATTTCGGAGGTTAAGCTTTATGAGGAAGGGTTTCGGCTTTCATAAGCGATAATACTTAGAGATTAGTTAAAATCTTGATTACAGCATAAATTATTGCTGTATATAAAATGACAAATGTTTTAAATACTTAAATAATGTTATTGTGTATACCTGTTAACAATCATTTTTTAAACAATTTTTATCCTCGTTCCTTAAAGGCAAAGACAACCAAAGATAAGATAAGAGGGTGATACTCTGCTTTTCGCTTTCTGCGCTACTTTCATATTGAGTTAAGTATTAGACTCAAAGCCCTATGTTCTCTAAGAGTGAAGAAATTAAAATAATTTAGGTAAATAGCATTACGACTAGTGGTTAAACCCACAGCCGTTGTACTTACGTTCAGATACACAGGCTGTCAGCCGACCGAGGACCGGCGCAGAGACGCTATGTCTTCCTGTAACTTGACAATTTCTAGGCTCGATACCCACTCGGGGAAGATGGATCTTTCTATTTCTATTTCTTCGATCTGACAACTAGGCAAAAGCGCGGTGTTTAGTTCTGCCACTCAACATGTAATGCCTCGAAAAAGGCAGTCGGGAAAACAGGGATTAAGCAACAAAATGTCTTAACACTTGGTTCCTACGGTACCTGCAGTTCCCTCTGTCTGCCCTGCCATATGCGAGATAAGCGTGAAGATACACAGCCTCTGAATCATAAAAGAATTAACCAAAATAAAATGAACTAATAATACCTGTCTATCACTTGTAGAATATGTAACTCTTAAACGAGAAGACGTGAACAAATAGGTAACTTTTATAACAAAAAAAAAATTTTGATAAGGAAAAGTTGGTTGTTAGTTGTAATTGTTTTTAATTCTTAAGTAATTCTGATAATTAACGCTTGTTGTATTTATGAATTTATTAATTTAAATCTACATTATTTTGCCAATTCAAGTCAAGAGAATTAAATGATAACCAACGGTCGTTTTGATTTTCATAATTTTTCTTCTATCTATATTTCATGAAATATAATAAAATACGTTTTAGTTTCAAATGAAACAGAATAAATATACAATTTAAATTTTCGTTTTCTATGACTTGTATCCATACATAATCGAAGAAATTAAAACAAATTACTTCCAACGTTAAAAAAATCAACACTTTGTTTTAACATGGTCGATAATGTCATTAGTGAAACATTATATACAGAAAATATGGCAACACACAGCCTTTTTAATACAGCTTAACTTTTATTCAGTTCTAATATGAATAGGCTGTGATAAAGTTAGTATGTACGTAATTTAATGAGAACTTTTCGTATATTTTTCAAAAGAAATAATCTTTTACTCAGGTTATGTCAAGAGCTCAAAGTATCTCCGCACTTATAACGAGGGAAATTAATTTGGTTGGCTCATTTAATAGCAAGTCTCGCAATGGGAATTTAGAATTACATGAAACTCTGTCTTTTAACGTTTCGTTTTATTACTTTTTGTATTGTGTTTAAAAGTGGATATTATTTTAAACCACTTCTATACTGAAAGAATCCTTTTGTTCGTGATAATTTGCTTTCGATCAAATAGGTAAATATATCCTCTTCTTGATCCTGTGGGATAAAAAAAAACCTATGTATTCTTCCAGATTACAATATACTTTTGTTACAATTTTCAATTTCATTTGATTCCTTAATATGTTTAGATTTGTTTGTTTAATAAACATACATATACACAAAATCACAATCAATTTTCAGATTTATTTAATTAGTAAGATAGTATATAAAATAGTAGATACGTATATAAACGTAAGTATATTTAGTTATTTTTATTACTTTTTCAATGGATTAAAGTTAATTTATTGTTCTGTTTTCAACTTATTGCTTTCCCTTCTTTTTTGCGTTGCGTCTTATTATACCCGCCTTCTTATTAGAGCTTTTAATCTTTAACTTAGTTGCCTGGAAGAGATCAGTTTTAGTAATTAGGCCTTTGTGCACTTTTATATCGTAAAAAGTATTTTTTGTTCTTTTATATTTCTTATGCCATGATACTTAAGTACACGTAAGTACAACACAATCAAATATTTTTGACTTTTTTTTATTTGATTTGTTTATCAGCGCGTATCTTAGGAACAGCCGAACGAAATTTTAGGATTTTTTACGATTTTTACAGTTCCAATTTTAAAATCAGCAACAACAAAATAGAAAAAATATTTAAATAAAACTATTTTAATTTTCCAATTTATTTACCAAAATAACAAGAAGCATTTCAAGCTTTCGTTTCTCTCTGACATATGTGACGTATAAATGACGTAGGTTATCTTAAGAGATGACGCCTTTTGGAACATTGTACGTATACAATACTCTGTCACATTGTGCCCTACTGGCTTGAACATGTCATCCTTTAAAGTTGATAAATCATAAAATAATATGACAAGATTAGGTAAGGGCTGTCTTAAATAAATATGACTTAAAGCTCTACTTACGGCATAATATTTGTGATACATTTCATTAAAAGCATTTTAGTACAAATTGGACTTTGTTTTTCTATGTATTGTAAAATGGTTACATATTCAAATTAGTACTTTATTTATGATACTGAATGCCGCGTCAAGCTTAATGAGCTCTGGATATGAAGACTACATTGTATGATACAGGAAGTACAAACGCCTGCAAAGAGTTGCATTGTCTTGTGCAAATTGCTATACAAATACTCAAGCATTCTAACCGTATGATAGAATAGGTGTGTCCACCATATATATATATATATATATATATATATATATATATATATATATATATATATATATATATATATATATTATATATATATATATATATATATATATATATATATATATACATATATACATATGTATATATATATATATATATATATATATATATATATATATATATATATATATATATATATATATATATATATATATATATATATATATATATATATATATATATATATATATATATATATATATATATATATATATATATATATATATATATATATATATATAAAACATTTTCTTCCTATGACAATAAGAAAAACAACTCAATCTAGGAAAGTTGGCAGAAAGGGTGAAACAGAGTGTCTTGATATTCGGCTCCCTCTGTCTACTTCTGGCTTCTGGCGTCTGGTTTACTTTACATTGACATCTGAATCCAGTTCAGTAGAACTGTAGTGAAATGAAGCAATCATAGTAATGATTGTTTCGCTTCGCTTGTGTTTATTTTAGTCACTATTGTTAAAAAATTAATTAATGTTTAATCAACTAAGCTACATCATTGTTCTATTTATGTTCACAAGCAATATACCAAATTTAATATGTGTATATTGTATGTACATATATATTTGAACATTCTATTTTGATTGAACCCTATTTATTAATACTAAGCAATCATGTTATTAAAGAAACGATTAAAATAAGTAGTAAATTTTCATTATAGTTCAGTAATTTTCAAGCAATTATATAAATTTGTTCTATTTTAACTTTTTTGAGTACCTTATTTCAAAATCTCAGCAGCACAGTAAATTTTTAATAGCAGTGTATCATAATTTTCTTGCAGATTACAGATTTGCAATCATGCACGAACGTATGCGTACGTATTGCTTGGTACTTAAAAGGCTTACAAGCAGCACTAACCCTCTCAAGCTTATTGACATGAAAAATGAAGAGCTCCCTATAAAAGTGTAACGATAAATTTAAAATGAATATTCCAGTAATAAACGAAAAAGAATATAAACTATAAACACAATTTAAGTGAGTAACATAAATTTGTAGTAATAATATTTATTACCATGATTTGTGTGATATGCATCATAATCTGAAATTAAATAATATTCACTAATTTTAGATGAAATTATTGCGTGTTCGGTAAACTTTTACCTGTTTGAGTAAAAATCATTGACTTCATTGCAGTGCTCAAACGAAACAAACAAAAGTATTACAAAAAGGGAATAAAGTGCTTTTGTGAAGTATGTTTCTTAGCGACGGAAGGTGCAGAATGGATGTGGAAAGGTGTATTACTGTCGGAAACCGTATTACCGGTGTACTGTACGTTTAGCTGTCCACATTGCAGTGCTAGTACTGACGAAGTTATATTGTATAGTAAAATAAAGAAAAAAATGAAAATGCTGTTGATATGCAATCGCTCTTCATAGGATATATAAAATCAGTTTAGTTGGCTGAACCACAATAAGAAGATAATGACAAATCGACAAGTATTAAGTAACGAAGGTGTAATATTAAGAGAACGTATGTGAAAGTAAAACTTCAAAAAGTCAATATTGATGATACTGGAGACAAGTCTCATAAAAGTATAACGACCAGTCTTAGGGTACATATGAAGAAAGACAATAGACGAGACAAAAGAATTTTACGCGTTCTCTATATATATATAAAAAATACATACGGAGGACCGTTGTGGCGCAGAGGCGTAATCGTCTGCCTGTAAACGCGACGGTTTGCGGGTTCGATTTCCACTCGGAAAAGATCGATTTTTCTATTTCCGTTTTCTTCGCTCTGGAAACTAGGCAAAGTGCGACGTTGAGTTCCGCCACTCAACACGCAATGCCTCGAAAAAGGCGGAAAGTGGGGACGGAGAAAGCAGGGACTTAGCAACGGAGTGTCTTAACACTAGGTTCATATGGTTCCTGCAGTTCCCTCTGCCTACCCTGCAATATGCGGGATAAAGAGTAAAGCGAAAAAAAAACATGCATATAAAAATACATTTAGTGCATGCTATTTCAGGGATACAATTATCTTTGTGTTATTGTATTATGAAATATTAATATAGAGTCAAATAACATGAAAGACCAAGTCTTATTACTATGCAAATTGGAATTCAGTATACACAAGTCAAATTTCAAGTCCGTTTCTTTGCTTATAAAATAATCTTAATATTATAATTTCATATATTTATATAAAAGTTATTTACATTGCATATTAATGTTAAATGCAAAAGGTTTAAGATAAAAAATAAAATTTAGTACCTTCGTGGCGTAGAGGTGTAGCGTCTACCAGTAAACGTGAGGGCTTGTGGATTCGAATCCTACTCGGGGAAGATAGATTTATCTATTTGCATTTTCTTCGTTCTTAAAACTAAGCAAAGCGCGGCGTTAAGTTTCACTACTCAACACTCAAGGCCTCGAAAAATACGGTAAGCAGGGACGGAGAAAGCAAGAACTAAGCAAAGGAGTGTCTGGGTTAATATGGTTCTCGCAGTTCCCTCTGTCTACCCTTCCATGTGCGGGATAAAGACAAAAAATATTAATAAACAAAAATCTTATATTCAAGCTTGTATATTATATATTTATAGAATTTCAATTTAATCATTTTTATATTACTGTGAAATTGCATAGGTACAAGAATAAATCTAGCGTAAAATTTCTAGATTGAAGCCTATTCTAAATGTACTCGTAAGCTTGAAACGGTATATTCGTTTTTCCATAAATATTTTTCACACTTCATTTACTCTAATACCTCAATAATATTTATATCAAAGTGAATAATGAGAATCAATTTGAAATTGGTGACATTCACCACTTTGAATAACACGAGAAATACTCACTGTATTGTTATATATACGTGGATGTTCTATTTGTTTTAAATTGCATATAACAGAATAAGCAAAAAAAAGCTTAAGCTTGTATATAGCGGAGTTCGGAGCCGTGCTTTGTCAACTAGTAGGGATAAATAAAAATATTTCTAACTGCCTGAGTTGGGATCAAATCCATAAGAATCGCGCTTGCTTAATGACTCAGCATCTAGTGATGCTGTATCATTAAGCAACGTAATTTACAAGCGACAAAGCACTTTACAGCGATATCTACGACATAGAATGGAGACCGGAAAATATGTAATGAACATTCTTTAAAAATGGAAGTCACTTGTGCAAAAATCTCGCTTCAAACACCTAATCATGCATGTAATAGCAAATTTAAGGCCCAATATTGAAAGTTCTATTTACTTTTATATGAAAGAATGAAATCATTTCATTCCGTCTGCCAAACAAGATTACCATTGATTTATATCGCCGATAGGCATTATGATAAGAGCTTTCTGTTTTGAAGCTTTACGTAAATAACGTCCAAACGATTTTTCCGATGGAACTCCTTTGTGAGACAAATATATTAGTTGGATGTGGTCTATTTCTACTAGTAATATGTAAGTCAGGTACATATGAAACATGTTATTATTTTTTGGGTATCATACTTTATTTCATAAGTATGGGCAGAGAGAACTTAATGACAAGACACTTTCTCCTCCACCCGCCAAAAATGTAGAAAATTCATTTCGGCATAGTAGGGAGCGGAACACTAGCTATTGCATTTACGAATCCAGTTATAAAATTTAATAGCTTAATATTATTATACCAAAGAATTATTACCAGATATCATTATGATTATAATGAAATTCAAAACAATTATTATAGTTAAAATTTATTCTGAAAAATTGTTTAAATAATTTTAGAAATAAAAATTACTACATTTTATGCAAATTGCTGAAAATAGTTTAAGTACTAAAAAAAGATAAATAAAATAGAAAATAATTGATTACATTTTAGTAATTGCTCTAATACCTAAGCAATTTTGTAATATAATAAGACAAATAGCTATTAACAATGTATATCGAGATAGAGTTGGTTTATTGGATAATTTAATTACAAAATGTTTAACAAATTTATATACATAAAAAATCTTAAAAGATTGAATGCAATCGAAATATTCACATAATATAAAATGGTAGGTAAGAAAATTGTGAGAATCTAAATTTAAACATAATTACAACTTATTGAAATAATAATATAAAGAAATTCCTTTAAAAATAAACTACAAATTTATTACATTTCTGTGAAAATCATAAATACTGATATTGTTTTGCAGATACAATAGTGTTATAACCAGATATCATTGTAACAATAGTCATAATGAAATTCAAAACTCTTATTATAGTTAAAATTTGTGCTGTAGAGTTGTTTAAATATTTTTATAAATAAATAATTGCTACATTTTACGCAAGTTGTTTAAAATACATTCAGCACTAAAAAGATAACCATTATAGAAAATAACTCTTTGCATTTTAATAATTGCAGTAAATACTTAGTATTAGGCAAAGCGCGGCGTTGAGTTCCGCCACTCAACACGCAATGCCTCGAAGAAGGCGGAAAGAGGGGACGAAGAAAGCAGGTATTAAGGAACGGAGTGTCTTAACGCTAGGTCATATGGTTCCTGCGGTTCCCTCTGCCTACCCTGCAATATGAGGGAAAAAAGCGTGAAGCTATAAAAAACTTAGCATTTTTTTAGTTTATTAAAATTTGGTTTATTAACAATTTAATTACAATATATTTAATAAATATTTACTTAAAAAATCTTTAGGGACTGAATATAAATTTAAATATTTGATTATTACAAAATGATAGTTAAGGAAGTTGTGAGAAACTAAATTTAAACACAATTTAAACTTTTTAAAAATAACATTGCAGTATACCGGAAAACAAAATAGGAAATTCTATAAAAATAAACTATAAAATTATAACATTTCTATGAAAATCATAAATAATGATATTGTTTTGCAACTTTTCCCGGTACTGTGACAAAAGCAAATAGCTCAACTAACAATGGGTATTTTCCAGTTTCATAAGACTGTGCTCGCTGACCGTTAAATATGTTGATATAAAATAACAGAACGACTTTCAATCTTGGCCGTAAACTTTGAAATAACAAGCTAACTTTGCCAAAAAATTGGGTTTCTTAACTTTGTCTTACAGCCAACGTTTTTCGTTTCCAAAACATAAATTAGAGGCGCTATCTGTTTGAGGTAAGAAAAAAATTTACACCCTTGTCGGGTTATTTATGAGATGACAAAATCTTGGTAATGGAAAGTTTGAAGGTTGAATTGATATATACGTAACTTTTACTAAGATTTTACCATTGGTAAACTTTGTTACAGTATGTTCCATGTAAACAAGTATATTATACATAGTTAATTAAACATTCTGTTTAAGCCGTAATATTTCTTCTATGAAGAATTGTTGAAGAAGACTAAATGCATATTTTTATTAATATAAGTAAACTTACTAATCATCTCGTATAAGTCATAAGAATACCAAACAAATGTATCAAAATAAAACCTAGTAACAGTTCAGTTCAGAGGCGATTATGATACTTTGAAATAGTGGTTTCTGTAATCCCTTTAGCTGTGAGAGTGATTTCCAACTAGAGATAGTTTTCTCATATTTAATATTTATAGAAAACATTAAAAAATGAATTTTACTTGACTCGTACAAGTGTTTTTAGGAATCATTTCAAGTGAATTTTAATTAATATATTTTCCGTATTCAACTAATAAAATTCTGTAATTGAAGTAGAGACGCATAGTGGAGAACACAGTGTATGGACACATATGTCTGTTTTTTTCTGGCTATACAATGGTATCAGGAAAAAAATAATACGTGTTGCAAAATTAAAAAAAATCAACAAAAACAAAATTTTTAGAAACATATATGCAGCTTGTAAAAATAAAAGTGAAAGAATAAAAATCTCGAAACAACTATACGGTCGGCAGTTATCAGCGCTCGTAAACAAAGATCGTCTATGATTTACGTGCGATCGAGCGTCGTCGTTAGTTAAAAGTTAGCTAATGTTATGTTACATATTTGTTCTGTTTGCTTTGAAATTTCTTTAGTATGATAAATAAATTTTGTTTTAATGTTAAATTCGATTACGAATAATATTACAAAAATATAATTTAAAATAATACAGTATTCTCAAATTTGAGTACAATATGAAATATATACTATTTATTCACAACAGGAATTTAAAAAGTTTGTGTAACTTTTAAACTTGTTAATAGACGCAATACAAATTACGTCACGTTCTCAATCATTTATCACGTCATCGACACTCGCAGCCGTTGGCGACACGCCATACAGTTCAGAGTAATGGTATTTGATGGTATGGTATACCAGTAATTACTGATTATACTTGGAACTATAACTACGTCGTGGTTTCGCTCATGTATAACATATATTTTCTTTTAATATAATCATAATATAATTATATAATAATTAATTAATAATGATATAAAACTGAAGGCTTTATAAATTATTAATATTTCCAAAATTTGACAAATAGAGAAAAAAATGTAAATTATTTTGGGTTCTCTTACATTGATAAACGTCACTAATGAAAATGTGTCTTTAAATATTGTATGAGAGTGTACTTTGTTAATGTTTGATATAATACTGTATTAAAATAATAAAAAGTATTGTATAGTTGTTATGCTTCTGGCCATGTCTTGTGCAGTGTATAATATATATCATCGATGTTAAAAATAAATGTAATCTGTCAGCGACATTCACTAGCTTCATTACAATATTTCATGAATGTCAGCGATCTTTTACATTTTATTTCTGTTTTATATAATTTTAAGGTTCTGAAAATGTCAATTCATTGTATAAACATCATTAATGTTATAATATTTTGTAATTCAAATCAATATATAAATATTCTGTAGTACTTAAATGAGAAGGAGAACAACTTAATATCATATTTAAATGCAACCGCGTTTCAAATACAGTTAAACCGAAAGCATAACAAGGCGGTCGAAGAGATCGAACTAAATTAATAAAGTGCTTGCAGATGCCGATTTTCCATTTTCCACTTAAATTGCATTGAAGTAAAAATATTGTGAATTTCAAATTTTCATTAAAAGATGGAAACAGAATATTTTTAAAAGAATATTTTCAATATTCTTTATATTTAGATATTTCTTGTTTTGTGTGAGACAAAAGTTACGTAGTACAATATTCTTCAATATATAAGATAATCTTGATCTTGATAAAATCAAAAAAAAGCTTTTTAATGGACCTCACTCGAGCACAAAAATGAATATTATACATATAACTAAGATACGAATAACAAAAACAGGTCGGAAATTGAGATTTTAGGCTTATTTTGTTGTACGCTTCCTTTCTACAGAGCTTATCAGAAAAATTGACCAAGAAATAATTTTTTTTGGGGAAGATCATCATGTTCATTACGTTTGCAATCGATACCTCTTCTCTAGCTCTAAGATTGCCCTATGATAACGATCGAATTGTTGGAACCCCAATTATCTATGAAATACTCTAATAATTCTCTACTAATAATCTTTACATGTGTGTGCCACTGGACACATAACACTACATTCTAAGACCTAAAGCAGAAACATAGCGTATATCAGTCGATAGAATGAAAACAAATGGCATGTATTATAGTCACGTCTACAATTTCCAATTCCACCGAAACGGCGTTGACATTTCGAGCGAAACTATTTCAATACTAAAGCCACATACGATGATCGAACTCGAAGAAAACGCCTTCTGCTATTTGAATGTATGAGAAAGTCGCTTCCGATCTTTTATCAAACCGGTACAGTGAAAAGTGTAGAAGATAAAATGCTTTACTTTAGAGCCATTATTATTTAAGTACTGCACAGTTTCAAAACAGTTGTTTACTTATATTTATAAAGCTTATCATATCTCTTATATATTTATATATACTTCATATAACATTTATTCAAGTGTAAAGTTCTTAGATTAAATAACTAGGCTGGAATGTAATAAAGCTGTTTTTGTTTCATGAAGAGAAGATATAGTAAAAAAAATAAATAATTTATATAATTTAGATTACCTTTGATCTGCCATATAAAAAATATTACAAAAAGTACACTTGCCTATTAACCTCCTCCATCTTAAATCCGGATAAAAATAAATACCAGGTATATAAAGTTTGTTGAAAAGTAGAACATTAGGTCGATAGCTGCAGTTACATTGTTGAAAAAGAAAAAAATATGGTGCGAAGCCAAAAAAAGTAAATTCAGGTAGCACATAGTTAGTACATTTCATTTTTGAGAAGAACTTTTTGTTTTATTTAACTAGATCGTAGAAATAAAAAGCACATTCCACGCCGAGTGTTAATTAAATTCACGCCAATTATATTATATACGACATAGAATCAGACTGCGCTATGGTATCTTACGTATTTACGTATATGTATGTGTTAATCGTTTATGTTCATAATTAGTACTACAATTTGTCTAATAAAAATTGTAATTTTAAGCTCACTACATCCATCACGTGACTATAATAAATGTAAGTTAATGTAAAGAAATACAGCTTTCAACTTGTTAGTGGAGTAATTAAAATAAAACATCTGATCTGATCAGTTTGGATTAGTTTTAAGACTTTTAATGTGTCTTGACATTTGATTTAGGTATACCTTAGGTTATGTAAGTTTTGTGAAGCAGCCGTATAAGTTATGCTACGGTAGGTTTATTCGAGCTTAGGATTTCATAATTATAAATAAGTAAGTTTGTTTTACGCTAGTTTGTGGGTGAAATAATTAATTTATATTAAATATTTAAAATTATTAAACATATTATTGCTTTTTTTGAATTTGGAGCTTTTGTTTAATTTTTAAATGAAGGACGTATCATAAATTATAGAAGTTTAATTTAAATCATTTTCCGGTGTTATTGAGCTGAAATTATGAATGTACGTTAAGTATAAGTACTGTCATAAGTGACAGCGTAATTTTATTTGATCAATACTTTTATAAATTTGTTATATATTTTACAATAATATACATTGTTTCTCTACGGTCTATTGAATATCATTTATCGAAGATTCATTTAAAAGATATAATACGAAAAATCATTGATTCTTGTTCATATTGAAATTAACTTAATAGGGCCTAATTTGGAATGGACAGTAGTGATTATATTTTTTATTTAAAAGGAAACCAGCATTATAATGATGAGTTATATAAATATATTTTCAATACAATAGTATTGTTGTTTTACATAAATTATAGGTACACTTGTCATGTATATTGAAAACAAAAAAAAACAGAATAAAAGCAATCCAACCTTCTTTAGAGAGACAGTTCTAAAAAAAGAAACACTAAGCAAACTATTGTAGTTTACAAATTTAAATAGAAATTAGAATAAACCTTGAATATAGTTAGTAACAATAACAAAGTCAAATAAAATTAAAAATCATTTCCAATTTTACAGATTCAACTGCAGAATGTTTTTATTTTCACAATTTGTTTAAAAGAAGATGTAAACTGTTGGAAATTGTTAAGATTTGCTTTATTAAATATATTATTAAATGAACATTAAAGGAGCCGGTTTGCTTATGTTAGTCTTGATATTACGTCCTCTGAAAGTAATCTTGTTTTTAATATGACTTCTTCTAGCATTGCTCCTCCGCAATTTTAAAATTTATACGCAGCGTAACGGATTACCTAGAGACGCGGGTTCAATTCTCGCTGTATCCAAATTTACATATGTTTTATTTAAGTAATATTCAAGCTTGCTACGAATCAATAATTTAAATAGCGGTAATTTGAATTTTGGTTGAAGATCTTTTTAATTCTTTTAAAATTGTTAAAATTAAATAGAATAAAAATAAAATATGAAATAAATAACTGATGATCAAACTGTTTTTGTTACTTTTGTTACTGTGTCTATGAGTTTGTATTTCTACTTTATTTTTTTGATTTCAAAATTGTGTTGCTTACTCCAATAAACATGTATATAGTATATGTTATAAATATTTCATACACATTCCTCTCAATTCAGAGACAGAGTCACATCTGAGATGTGGACTCATGACGTAAACATGACGTAGTATCTCATGCGATAACGCCTAAGGAATATACATAATTAGAATGTCACAAAATTTCCTCATACGAGGGAACTTGACAATTTTCAGATAAGATTACTGCTGTGTACATTTGTACAGTGGAATTTCTTATACTTTTAGCTGCACCTTTTTTTGTAACAAATTACATTACTTTTGTTTATTTTGTAATAAATTTATATTCATTTGTTTCAAGACAAAGACATAGATTCTGTAACTTAACAAAATATAATTAATACTAAACATTAGCAACCTGACCATCAAGTGACTATAATTTATTATATAATTTAATTTTACTTATAATGCCAAAAATGGAATGTATAAGCTTGTGTAATTCGCTTATTAGCCTTAGTTCTAAGTAATATTAAATATAAAAAAAATAAATAAAGAGTTCATAATGATGAATATTAATTCGGACCGTCGTAACGCAGAGGCGTAAGCGTATGTCTGTAAACGCATCAGTTTGAGGATTCGATTCCCACTCGGAGAAGATGGATTTTTCTATTTCCATCCTCTTTGCTCTGGAAAACTGGGAAAAAAGTTGCATTACTTAACATGCAATGCCTCGAAAAGATGGAAAGCGGGGACAGAGAAAGCAGGGACTAAGCAACGGAGTGTCTTAACACTAGTTTTCACGGTTCCTGCAGTTCCCTGTGTCTGCTCTGCAATATGCGGGATAAAAGCGTGAAGCTAAAAAAAGAAAAAAAGAATATTAATTCTATGTATTATGTATTAATATTACTATAATCAATATTTATGATAAAAACCCTGCAGTATAAGATATAAAAGGGTACGGAGTATCTGTAGGGTTAATTATATTTAAATAAAAAAAATGAATTTCACCAGTAAACGAACCTAATTCAAACAGAAAACGGAAACAAAATTCTATTTTGAAATATAAAGCAGGAAGCTAAAAATACTACACAAGTTGTAAACAACATATAAAAATGTTAGAACTTCCATAAATAAATATTGAATCGTATATAAAATACTCATGTACAATTACATACCCACAATGACAAGCGTTTGTACACATACATATATGTATAAAACTGCTGTAGATTTAGCGGGTATATCACGGCGCGCACAATATATATTATCAGCAAACTCGATAAAAGACTCAGGTGTGCAGGTGTATACCAGCTTGATTGTGACTGTGGCTTATCTTACATTGGTCAGACAAAGAGAAGCATCGGTGTTAGGGTGAAAGAGCACATCTCAGATATCAAGAATGGACCTGTATTAAAGTCAGCTGTGTGTGAGCACTCCTTGAACAAGCCTAACCATTACATCAGATTTGATAAACCTCATATACTCGTATACTCCTAAAATGATCCGCGAGGCTATTGAAATACAAAAATGTCCTAATTTCAATAGAGAAGACGGTTGGAAGCTTTCTACCACTTGGGATCCAATTACAAAAATTTTAAAATCGAAAACACACCACACCAGAGGACAGGATACAGTCAGCTCATTCTGCAGGAATCCAGGGCAGTACGCGAGGCAACTCAGGAACCGTTGGCGGTAGTTTGATATAATAATTATATCAAATAACAGATGAATGCCACCTCAGTCTACCCGTGACCACGGACTACTGCAAAGTGTTCAAAACGTCGGATTTCATAAAAAATGTTAATATACGCGATAAATCTCTTTAAATTGTTTTATTTAAAATATATAAATTACTCTATAATTATATGATATGCTTGATTTTCTAAACATATACCTTCTTATAGTATCTGTCCGATACAAGAAAATATATTCATCAGCACATATTTTCGTCAAAGTTACATGCACATCGATAAAATTCAATTTTCTTTTTTTTTATTCTTCTTCTTCTTCAACTTATTTACATACTTATATGAAAATAGTTTTCTTCATGCAAAGAAGAATTTTTATTTAATACATAAAACGGTGTGAAATTTTAAATTAATGCTTCTAACATTTTTATGACAGTACAATCTACCAAAATTACATGTAACACTTGCACAATGGCTAAAATGAAATAGGTAGGCATAACTTTTTTGTAGCAGATATTATAGCTTCACGCTTTATCCCGCATATTGCAGGGTAGGCAGAGGGAACTGCAGGAACCATTTGAACCTAGTGTTAAGACACTCCATTGCTTAGTTCCTGTTTTCTCCGTCCCCACTTTCCGCCATTTTCGAGGCATTGTGTGTTGAGTGGCGGAACTCAACGCCACGCTTAGCCTAGTTGCCAGAGCGAAGAAAATGGAAATAGAAAAATCCATCTTCCCCGAGAGGGAATCGAACCCTCAAACCGTCGCGTTTACAGGCAGACGCTTACGCCTCTGCGCCACAACGGTCCTCAGCAGCAGATATTATTTGTTTTAAAAATCTAAATATTTATATTAAAATAATATTTCTAAGAAAGGAGTCACGAGAGTCTGTTGTTGACAAAGTGCGGCATTACGTTCCACTAACGGCAGTTACGAATTTTAATTTCGTAGTTGCTTGTGGACTTTTATATTTCACTTGCAAACTCGGTGGTAAACTAATTATATCAATTAAATATTTAAAAAAAAATGTAAAAAATAATGTTGATTATTATTTCTAGATATAGTTTTAAAAAATATAGTATGCACGTAGACTTTTATACTGTCGGATAACCCACTTCAGACTCTTCTAGTGTTCGAACACGCATCTATTTACATATATTGTCTTTGTACCTTAAAGCTATGTAGCAGAGTGTAATAAATGAGAAATATATTTTTCTCGTGTTCGATTTCACTATGATACCAAGTCATTTACAATGCATGATATACAAGATACGCAAAAAATAATGTTATTTTGTTTAATTGGATGATCTGAGATCTTTTCTTAAAATAAACATGTATAACAAATTATAACAAAAGAACTCCGATTATCCAATTAAACAAATCAAAACAAAGGGTAAAAAAATATCAATAGTATCATAATAATAGTCGTGCTGGGAAGTAAATGCTGTTGATGCTCTTTCGATCGGTGTTTTGAGTGATTTTACATTTAAACGGTATTATCTGCCTGGTTTCTTGCTAGTTCTTGCCAGCGAAACTTGTTTTTCTAGTCTAGATACGATTAAAAAGTATAAGTGTACGATTAAAAAGCTTACGATTAAAAAGTGCTATTAATGTCCTAATGCAATGAAGATCATTACTATTTTTGTACTGGAAAATTTCGTTGAAACAAAATATATAAGGGAGATAAATGCTATATATGTAAATGGAGGGCTTTATAAAATAAAATCGTGCTGTGTCTACTAGATTCTTATTTATATACACAAAAATATTACATACCAATAAGTTTTTATGTATAAGAAGACTAAGTAATTTTTTTCTTGAGCTTCTTTAAAAAAATTATAGATTGTTATTGTGTAAAATATTTCTTTACGTGGCGTCGAGTTTTGGAAATTTCGGAAAGGGAAGGGAATATCTTGTGACTATTTTTTCTTTGCCTACCCTGCTATACGATAGAAAAATTATGAATCTAAAAATAAAGTTATATTTCCGACTAAACAAACAAATAAAACGATGTTCGAATACAAAATCTCTCTCTCTCTCTCTCTCTCTATATATATGTATATATATATATATATATATATATATATATATATATATATATATATATATATATATATATATATATATATATATATATATATATATATATATATATATATATATATATATATATATATATATATATATATATATATATATATATATATATATATATATATACGAGGTGTGTTCAAAAAGTATCGCGAATTTTGTGTTTTTTCAAAAATTATTTATTTATTCATGAATATCTATTTTGTCCCCTTCAAAGTAATCCCCATGAGATATTATACACTTGTGCCAACGGTTTTTCCAATCTTCGAAGCACTTCAAAAAATCATTTTTTTTTATCTTGTTCAGCTCCTCCTTCGATGCCGTCTTTATCTCGTCAAGTGTAGCATAACGTCGTCCTTTCATGGGCCTCTTCAGTTTAGGGAACAAGAAAAAGTCACAGGGGGCCAGATCTGGGGAATACGGTGGCTGCGGCATCATTAGTGTGTTGTTTTTGGCCAAAAAGTCGCGCACAAGCAACGATGTGTGAGCAGGGGCGTTATCGTGGTGCAAAAGCCAATTTTTGTTCTTCCACAAAACCGGGCGTTTCTGGCGGATTGCTTCGCGCAAATTGCGCATAACTTGCAGGTAATAAACCTTATTGACCGTTCTACCCTGTGGCAAGAACTCATGATGCACCACGCCCCTGCAATCGAAGAAAACTGTCAGCAAAACTTTCACATTCGACCGAACTTGGCGCGCTTTTTTCGGTCTTGGTTCGTGCGGCAGCTTCCATTGAGATGATTGAGCTTTGGTTTCCACGTCATAACCATAAACCCACGATTCGTCACCAGTTATGACCCTCTGGAGCAAATTTGGGTCGTCGCGGACAGAGTCCAACATCTCATTAGCAATGTTCATGCGATGCTGTTTTTGGTCGCAATTGAGCAATTTTGGTACGAATTTCGCGGCGACCCGTCTCATGCCCAAATCATTGATACAAATCGAATGGCACGAGCCAATCGATATGTCTAGGTCCTCAGCAACTTCTCTAATGGTGATTCGACGATTGGCCAATACCATTTTCTCCACTTCATTAATTTTTTCGTCTGTTGTTGAAGTGCTCGGGCGTCCGGCACGCTCTTCGTCGTTCACATCTTCTCGGCCTTCTGAGAACATTTTGTACCACCGATAAACGTTGCTTCGGTCCAAGGTAGCTTCTCCGTATGCCACAGTCAACATTCGGAATGCATCCGCGCACTTAATTTCGTTTTTCACACAAAATTTGATACACGTTCTTTGATCCATTTTTTTGAATGGGTAAAATCGAAGACGATCCAAAACACGTGCAAGCAAAGCAGCTGTCAACAATTAAGTGAACATTCAAAATGGCCGAGGTTGTCGGCATAAGTGAGAGACATGAGTACCAACATAACGCCACAAAAAAATTGAAATTCGAATATACGTAACCCGCGAAAATTCAAAATTCGCGATACTTTTTGAACACACCTCGTATATATATATATATATATATATATATATATATATATATATATATATATATATATATATATATATATATATATATATATATATATATATATATATATATATATATATATATATATATATATATATATATATATATATATATATATATATATATATATATATATATATATATATATATATATATATATATATATATATATATATATATATATATATATATATAAAAGATAGTCGGTAGTGAAACATAATTAAATTTTAAACAAGGGATTATGAGTTAGTTGACACCAAGAAAATATAATGACACTAGAATATTCATGAAAGCTGCGATGCATCGTTATCTAGTGTCCATCGAATATTGCATAGGTTAAACACTATTAAAGGTCCTGCTACATTATTATGCAAATTGGAATTCTCTGTGTACGACACACTCGGTGCAGTCGTTAATTGCGGCCGGCGACTAATCGACGGAAATTTATCTGTATGACGCAACATATTGTTTTATATATGAAGTTTATATGTTATTTTTGTTTATTTTACAACTTTGTAAAAATATAATAATTTTTTTCTGACGAGATTAAGTCGTATTGGTTATATTTTAGCAAAGTGAAAGGAAATATGAGAATTATTTTTTATTTTTGATTTAATTTTTATACTTGGATATGTTCATATACGAGTAGTTTGTATTTAAATACGTAGTTGTTTCATACTGTTTAAATAAAAATCGTCTTTACGTGACATTGTACAGAATGAATTAGAGATTTAGTGTAATTTTTAAAACTTAAGATTATCCAAAAATGTCCTCCTCTATGTACTCGTACAGTGGTGTAATATGACAACGTCTGACTGTTAACGAGATGTTTATAGAAACGATTCTGAGTCATAAATACGAGTTCTTTAAGTTTTCCTCTTTGCTAAGTCAGTATGCAGTATTTTCGTTTCTCTCTCAACTCTAGGTTCTCTTTACTTACTCTTAGTATATTCAGCATACAACCCAAAGAAATTGTAATAACTTAGTTTTTCTATTTAAGACTGATATTTTATCTGTGATGTTATTAAAACTTTATTTTAATAAAAATACAAGGCAAACGAATGTTCGGGTCATCTGATGGGAAGTGATCAAACGCACTCATGGCCCTGTACAACACCAGAGTTGATACAAGTGCGTTGCCAGCCATTAAGGTTGAGGTAGACGCTTTTTGAAGGTACCTATGTCGTATCAAATGGAATCTCTGCCGCCTATAGGCTTTTCCGCAGTTGTCCAGATAGTGCGGATAAATGAATTCGGCGGCAAGTATCAGATCAAACAGTTCTCCAGAACACATCTCATGGTATAAGAGGTAGAGAATGCACGGCAAAGAAACATGTCTACGCAATGCCAAAGTGTCTAGACTTTTACAGACAATTGAGTATCTAACGATACGATTTAAGCTTATAATAAGGTGTACATGATTAGAGATATTAATAAAACTGCATGTGTAGCCAAACCTGGGCTCTATACAGAGCCAATTGTTGTGCAGGCGTGAAGTACTCTCGATCTCGATGAATCCGCGTCTCTTCACATCCAATTTAGCTTTGCTTTCCAAATAATCGCGACGCTGACGAAATGCAGAGTCCACAAAAGACTGACCTGACACGACAAATGTGTTTATTTAGTGGTTAACGCGTAACCTTGAGTCCATTGCATAAATTGAGCCGAAATAGGCGCGTTAGCGCCGGTGTGAATTCAGGAGCGCAAGAATGAATCACTAAAGGAGAGATGCTATCCGTTTCACTCGATTCATTTACCTAGTGTATTCCATCAAGATTCCACGTTGTTGTTCTAAAACTTAATAAATACTTCGATCTTACAACCGAACTGACCAGGAATAGGTATAGAGTTAGCTTATTTGCGGTTGAAGCGAAATCTCTCTATAGTTTACTAAAAGATCTCGGCCTGTCTAGATCTATTATAAATTCATTTCTAGAACGCACTTCAAAGGCGGCTTTGGTAGAATCGTTTAAAGTTTGGTTAGGCAGTGGGAGGAGCTCGGACAGTGAAGGTGAGCGTTAATGCATTTTAAATTGGCCCCTTTAAACCTACACTTGGGTCGCAAGTCCCAAGCGCTGATCGGAGCTCCTCTTCCTACAACGCAATGGGCCCGGCACCCGCACGGTGAATCCATAGAATGCTAAGCAGTTTTCTTCTTCACATTTTCCAGTCGTTTACTCTTGGGAATATTATCTATGTAGTGTCGTTTACTCTTGAGAAAATCCATCCAGTCCGCTGCGTATAATAATTTTTTCTATGTATTCTCTTTTCAATCCTAAGTGTGGTTTAACACTTTAAAATCATAAAAATATTTAGCTTTAACTATCATCAATCAATTATTGCATGGAACTCTCATTATCAGTACGATAGATTAAGAATACAGAAGTACGTACTTTTTGTACGTTAGTTAGCTTATAAAACATATACAAATTTGAATACAGCGGGAATTGAACTGCAAATGCCGCTTCATATAAATTTATCTGTTAACTTTTTCCTTTCCACAGTGTGGACTGTAAAATCATAATAATGTTAGCCTGAATACTGTTTTTTTGCATACAACCCACATTATCAGTTACATAATGATAGATTAAGAATGATACTGAAGTAAAAAGAGAACGTCCGTGAGCTTATAAGGATAATACGCTGAAAAAAGCTTAAAGTTTTTCTGATAATCTAAGATTATATAACATCCTTTATCTAGTCGTAGTAACCTACTTCATATTTGTTTTCTATACAAAACTATAAATGGAGACAATGGTAGCCCGAATTTGTTAAATAAAATAAGATTAGCCTTGTGAAGGTGTAATGTCAGAAGCCACGATAAAATTAAGATTACTTTCAGAGGGTGTTATTCCAAGACTAATCTGAGCACAGTTGCTTTTTTAATGTTTATGTAATAATATGTTTATTAAAGCAGTTCTTAATATTTTCCGACAGTTCATATCCACTTTTAAATAAAGCGGGAAAACAAAAGTGTTCTGCAGCTGAATTTGTAAAATTGGAAATGATTTTATTCGACTTGGTAAAAAAAGGATTGAAGACATTGGATATAGTTAGTAACAATTACTACTATAAATATATATATATATATATATATATATATATATATATATATATATATATATATATATATATATATATATATATATATATATATATATATATATATATATATATATATATATATATATATATATATATATATATATATATATATATATATATATATATATATATATATATATATATATATATACTAACTATATATATATATATTAAATTTAAATAAAAATAAAAAATATAGACATTGGATATAGTTAGTTAGCCGAGGACCGTCGTGGCGCAGAGGCGCAACGTCTGCCTGCAACGCGACGGTTTCTGGATTCGATCCCCAGTCGGGGAAGATGGATTTTTCTATTTCCATTTTCTTCGCTCTGGCAACTAAGGCAAAGCGCGGCGTTGAGTTCCGCCACTCAACACGCAATGCCTCGAAAACGGCGGAAAGCGGGGACGAAATAAACAGGGACTAAGTAACGGAGTGTCTTAACACTTGGTTCGTATGGTTCCTGCAGTTCCCTCTGCCTACCCTGCCATGTGTGGGATAAAAGCGTGAAGCTAAAAAAAAAAAAAAAAAAAACAAATATTTCGTTTACTAAGTTGTTATATAATTATATAATTGTTTCACCCACAACTTAGCGTGAAACAAATGTACTTATTTATAATTATGAAGTCTTAAGTTTGAATAATCCTACCGTAGAACAACTTGTACGGTATAATTCTTGGCTTAAGCTGCTTCACAAAACTTACATAACCTAAGGTAAACCTAAATTAAATGTCGAGACACATTAGAGTCTTAAAACTAATCCAAACTTGAGATGTTTTATCTTAAATTACTCTACTAACAAGTTAAAACTTTAAAGCTGTATATTTGGACATTAACTTACATTTATTAAAGTTATATGATTATGTAGCGAGCTTTTTAAATTGTAAAATTATAATTTTTATTGCTTTTACGTATTATTCTGCCGGGGAGGAAAAGTGAGGAAACTAACATTATATATTCGGTTTTATTTCAAATTGAAGGCAGTATATCACAGAATTAAATATTGTAACGAAAAATGTAAATAATTCCATAAGATTTTGAAGATAAGACAAAATGTAGAACAAGTTATGACCATAAACGGTGTGTCGATCGTTTACTTTTTTTGATTTCGCATTATATTTTTTACCATTTTCAACAATGAACTATGAAACTGGAACTATCGACCTTATTTTGTACTCTTGGACAGACTTTTTAATTTTAAATCTGGTACTTAGTTTTATCCGTCCATTTTCCATATATACATTTCTATTTTTTTTAATCAATTTATTTAATTTTGTAAATAATTGGCTAAGATATGAATATTAACACAAAACAACTGTGGGTGGGGCAATGACAAAAATGTGGGGGTAAATCGTAGAAGAACGCGAGATCGGTTGACCGAGGGCATTCTAGTCGGAGGCTCGAAAGAATGAACACGAAAAATTGTGAGCTAACGAATGTAACGCAGATTGTCATTTTTAACTAGAAGTTATTGTATATTATAATCAAAAATAAATTATTAAAGTTGCTGTTTTAATTTAATCTTGGAAGTAAGGTGAAGTCTACAATATAAATATAAGTTAACAAACTTTTTGTACTTGTAGAGTATTTAAAAGAATAATGACTTTAAAATAAAATATTTTATCTTCTATATTTCTCACTGCACCGGTTTGATAAAAGATCGGAAGCGACTTTGTCATACATTCAAATAGCAGAAGGCGTTTTCTTCGAGTTCGATCATCGTATGTGGCTTTAGTATTGAAATAGTTTCGCTCGAAATGTCAACGCCGTTTCGGTGGAATTGGAAATTGTAGACGTGACTATAATACATGCCATTTGTTTTCATTCTATCGACTGATATACGCTACGTTCTTGCTTTAAATCTTAGAATGTATGTAGTCTTATGTGTCTGGTGGTGTATACATATAAACATGTCATTATATAATATATTTAGATACAGATATTTTATAAAAATGTTTTATTAAAAATACAAATGATTATAAGATAGTATTACTGGTGCAGCCATTAATGTAGAAGTAGACGACCTTTTGTATCGATGTCATATTGATTTTGCCGCCAGTAGATTTTAACACAGTGACACTGTGTACCAGACATGGTACGTGGTAAAACGTTTAGAAATCCACAGTAGTGGACCGGATACTAGTGTCCAAGTGGTAGAAATGATATTTCAGATTGTATTGAACTGTGAAAAATTCAGCGGTAGCCAGAACACTTAAATACCTTAAAAACGTTTAACAAGGAAACGCTCTACCCAACACAAAAGTATCTAGCATTTCACAGATTCACAACACTTGAACCGCTCCACATTGTATGCGATCAAATAGTTCAAGCTGATACTGGAATGATCCAGACCAGAAATGAGAACAGTACTTAATTTGAGGCTAAACTTGATCTCTGTACAGAGCCAATCAATGGCCATGATAAATAGTTTCTTTGAGGCCAACGTGACCTTGTTTTCAAGGTGATCAAAATATTGGCAGAAATTCGATACGTTAAGGCTTAATATGTTGATACCGAGCAAGCTAAGAAGAGATCTAGATTGGAAACAATTTCTATAACTGTGGAAGAAGACGCATTAAACATGATGATCTCCCCAAAAAACATGTTTCTTGTCATACATTTAACTTCCTATATTGTACAGGTTAAAATGAGGTGACGTAAATAAAGTTAAAAATACATGCAGGGTGCTGGTACCATAATTGATGGTCAATAGAAACCTTATTTTTAGACTTTGTATTGTTAATTGTATCTTAGTTATTTTTATAACATTTATTTTTATACTCAAGTAAGTTCCAATAAAAAGCCAATTCTTTCACTTTTTACTAGATCAAATTATCCTATATATTGAAGATTATTGTATTATCTAACTCTATAATGTCTCACATAAAACGAGAAATATCTAAAATTAAATTATACTGAAAAATATTTCCTTAAAAATATTTTGTTTCCATCTTTTAATGACAATTTGAAATTCACAATATTTTTACTTCAATGCAATTTAAGTGGAAAATGGAAAATCTGCAAGCACTTTATTAATTTAGTTCGGTCTCTTCGACCGTCTTGTTATGCTTCCGGTTTAACTGTATTTGAAGCACGGTTGCATTTAAATACGATATTAAGTTGTTCTCGTTCTCATTTAACTATTACAGAATATTTATGTATTGATTAGAACTGTATTGTAATTAATAATTTGATTTAAATTAAATATATAACAATAATTTTAAGCTCATACAACGATACAGTATATTTCCAGAAACTTAGAAAAACAGAAATAAAAAATCAAAAGATGGCTGATATACACGAAATATTATAATGTAACAAGTGACATCACTGACAAAGTACATTTTTCTTTCATCATGGATTTTACACTTTTTATATGGAACAAAAGATAGCCAGTATGAAGACATTTTTTTATTATTTTGATACAATGGAGAAGAACCAAAATATTTAATAAATATACTTTCATTAGAGACTTAAGAAAACCCAAAATTAATAATTTTCTTCCAGTTTGCTTATTTTTAGATGACACGCTGATCTCAGAAACTTTTGAACTAATTTAAATATAGTTTTTACCATCATCTTTACATCCTTTCTTTTTAGGAAATATATATCATACGTGTGCGAAACCACGGCGTAGTAATAGTTCCAAGTATAATCAGTAATTACTGGTATACCATACTATCAAATACCATTACTCTGAACTGTATGGCGTGTCGCCAACGGCTGCGAGTGTCGATGACGTGATAAATGATTGAGAACGTGACGTAATTTGTATTGCGTCTATTAACAAGTTTAAAAGTTACACAAACTTTATAAATTCCTGTTGTAAAAAATAAATTAATGTCCTATTGTACTCAAATGCTGGAATACTGTATTGTTATAATGATATTTTGATAATAATAGTTGTAAACATTTTTAGGTGTTACTTGATTGTTATTGTGGTTGTATGTATAACTTTAACAATCCAAGACACAGTTGTGAAAATTTTATTGGTCTGAGCAATAAGGTACAAAGCGATAATTCTCTATTGTTTTATAATATGCAGTGAATAGTTTCATATATTATGTATTAATTTATAAAGAAATTGAAACTAAATAATAAATATATCGTGACTTTATCCATAGCACTCGTTTCTTGCATACCATGCAAAGAACAATGTAATAAGATAAATAATTTAACTACAGAAGAACAATTTCCTTTGCACGAGAGTCTCCTTTAATGCCACTTTGCCAGATGATATACCTACAATATAATATGTAATCACAGAATATTACTTACTTCTGAAAGATAAGTACTTCTAAAAGATATGTTTCCACTATCAGTAAAAATCAAATTTAATGTTATGGAAACAAATTTAATTTATCATCCAAAGAAATTGCAAAATAAGCACAACAAATATGTAACGTAAGATTAGCTAACTTTTAACTAACGTAAATCATAATCATATCTTTGTTTACGAGCGCTGATAACTGCCGACCGTATAGTTGTTTCGAGATTTTTAGTCTTTCACTTGTATTTGGCAAAAGCTGCGTACGTGTTTCTAAAAATTTAGTTTTTTGTTATTGTTGTTTTTTAGAGTTCACACACACACATATATATATATATATATATATATATATATATATATATATATATATATATATATATATATATATATATATATATATATATATATATATATATATATATATATATATATATATATATATATATATATATATATATATATATATATATATATATATATATATATATATATATATATATATATATATATATATATATATATATATATATATATATATATATATATATATATATATATATATAAGAAAATTTTCTATCGGCTTTGCTTTTCAGACTTCGGCTATCGCTCTCACAATAAAAAGTTTACTGTTAGAAGCTATTTCAAAGTACTCTAAACTGAACTGTTATTAAGGTTTGTTGTGGTACATTTGTTATTTATAAGTTTAATCCTAATTGTGATTTATATTACAATTTCTTATGAAGAAGCATTTTAGGTGGAATGGTATAGATAAACATTGTTTTCTTGTTGTAATCTGTATACTTTGTCAACAATACTCTACTACGGCTACTACTAAGCCGCATGATAGTAAAGTGCAAAAAACATAAATGTGAATGTCGATTTCCATGGGACAAAACTCAAACAAAGTTTACCGATAGTAAAATCTTAGTAAAAGTTACGTATATATCAATTCAACCTTCAAACTTTCCATTACCAAGATTTTCTCATCTCATAAATAACCCGACAAGGGTGTAAAATTTTTTTCTTACCTCAAACAGATAGCACCTCTAATTTATGTTTTGGAAACGAAAAACGTTAGTTGTAAGACAAAGTTAAGGAACCCAATTTTTTGGCAAAGTTAGCTTGTTATCTCAAAGTTTACGGCCAAGATTGAAAGTCGTTCTGTTATTTTATATCAACATATTTAACGGTCAGCGAGCACAGTCTTATGAAACTGGAAAATACCCATTGTTAGTTGAGCTATTTGCTTTTGTCACAGTACCGGGAAAAGTTGCAAAACAATATCAGTATTTATGATTTTCAGAGAAATGTAATAATTTTATAGTTTATTTTTATAGAAGTTCTTATTTTGTTTTTACCTTCCGGTATACTGCAATGTTATTTCAATAAGTTGTAATTGTGTCTAATTTTAATGTCTCACAACTTCCTTAACTATCATTTTGTAATAAATAAATATTTAAATTTATATTCAGTCCTTTAACATTTTTTAAGTATATATTTATTAAATATTATACAATAAACCAATTCTCAATACACTAAAAAAATACTAAGTATTTATTGCAATTATTAAAATGCAATGAGTTATGTACTATAATGTTTATCTTTTAAGTGCTTAATATATTTTAAGCAACTTGCATAAAATGTAGGAATTATTTATTATATAAAAATATTTAAACAACTCTATAGCACAAAATTTAACTATAATGAGAGTTTTGAATTTCATTATTTATAATGATATCTGGTTATAACTCTATAGTATCTCTGTATAAAATATTAATAATTAATATTAACTATTCAATATTATAATTGGAGTTTCGTTCCTCACAATGGCGAAATGAATTTTTTACATTCTTTTTTTTGCCTGTAACAAGATCCTAAGTTGCACAATAGTAAAGTTTAAATTTAAGCTGTATGACGGAGGGCAAAGTGTATAGTCACTATGTTCTCTCTGCCCACCTTGCTTATGAAATAAAGCACACCTGACTTACATATTACTAGTAGAAATAGACCACATTCAACTAATATATTAGTTGATTTGTCTCACAAAGGAATTCCATCGGAAAAGTAATTTGGACGTTGTTTACGTAAAGCGTCAAAACAGAAAGCTCTTATCAGAATGCCTATCGGCGATATAAATCAATGGTAATCTTGTTTGGCAGACGGAATGAAATGACTTCATACTTTTATATAAAAGTAAATAGAACTTTCAATGTTGGACCTTAAATGTCCTGTTACATGCATGATTAGGTGTTTGAAGAAACATTTTGTCTTTCATTTTTCGAGATAGATAAAATTGCGTAATATACTTTCCGATCTCCATTCTACGCCATATATATCGTTGAGTAGTAGGATATGAATGCATAAGGTAATAGATCACAGCGCAGGCAATTCAAAATATTTTCATTTTCCCTGACTGGTGGACAAACCACGGCCCTAAGCTTCGCTGTACGTTACTAAACTACGCTGTACTATCGTAAGTTTTTTTGCTTATTTAGTTATATTCAATTGAAAATATCGTCGTGGCGCAGAGGCGTAGCGTCTGCCTGTAAACGCGACGGTTTGTGGGTTCGATTCCCACTCGGGGAAGATGGATTATTCTATTTCCATTTTCTTTGCTCTGGAAACTAGACGAAGCGTGGCGTTGAGCTCCGCCACGCAACACGCGATGCCTCAAAAAGGCGGAAAGTGGGGACAGAAAAAGCAGGTACTAAGCAAAGGAGTGTCTTAACACTACGTTCATATCATTCCTCAAGTTCCCTCTGCATACACTGCAATATGCGGGATAAAGCTTGAAGCTAAAAAAAAAAAATAAAATTAACGTCCACGATTATTTATATATATATATATATATATATATATATATATATATATATATATATATATATATATATATATATATATATATATATATATATATATATATATATATATATATATATATATATATATATATATATATATATATATATATATATATATATATATATATATATATATATATATATATATATATAAAGCCCATATTTTATTTGAAGTCGCAACTGTCGCCATTTTAAAAGTGATTCTCATTATTAACTTTAATATAAATATATCATTGTATCATGTATTAGAGTAAATGAAGTGTAAAAAATATTCATGGAAAAACGAATATACCGTTGCAAGCTAACGAGTATGTTTAGAATAGGCTTCAATCTAGAAATTTTACGCTAGATTTATTCTTGTATCTACGTAATTTCACAGTAATAGAAAAATTACTATTAAATATGATTTTGTAAACAATGAAAATAACATATGATATATATATGGTAATAAAATTGGTAAATCATTTTTTGTATTAAAATATTTTGCATTTGACGTTATTATGCAAAATAATTGAGAACCGTTAATATCCATATATTATACTATAATATTAAGATTATTTTGTATGCAAGGAAACGGATATTCGTTGCATTTCGGGGAATGTTTGGGAATTGGAGCCTTATCGTATATGATTTAGTTTCCATATGTTTTTTAATATCCTATTACAGTTATCTCTACATATATACTACGAAAACTATACTAAACTATACTATATTACGAAGAAGTGGGGCAAAGTGCAATCGATTAATCATAGCGTCGTATTCGGCAACATTGACTTGTGTGTACGGAATTCCAATTTGCATAGTAATAGGACTTGATCTTTCATGTGGTTTGGCTCTACTATAATAGTTCAGAATACAATAACAAAGAAAATTGCACGTATCCTTGAAATAACACGCACTAAATATATTTTTTGAAATAACTATATATATTTTCAAGATTTAGCTTCAAGCTTTATACCTGACAATATATAAGTACCCAGAGAACTCCTGAACTTCTTTTAACTCGTCTACTGTCTTTAATTTCTTCATATGTTCCCTAAGACGAGTCGGGTCTTTATACTTTTAGGTGGCTATCCTCCATTCACCATCATTATTGAGTTTTTTAAATTCAATCAATGTCTTTTTCTGTCTCACTTTCACTCTCACCAGTGACTCTTGTGTGCAGGTTAAGATGCTGGTTCGTCTTTTACTTTCACATACTTTCTCTTAATATCGCACCCTCGTTAGTATACGTCGTTTTCTCATCTCTTTATTGTAAATTCGGCCAACTAAACTCATTTTATAAATCCTTTGAAGAGATTTCATCTCAACATTTTTTTGCATTTTCAATTTTTTCTTTATTTTACTATACAATATAACATCGTCAGTACTAGCACTGCAATACTACACCGGTAATACGGTTTCCAGCAGTAATACACCTTGCCACAATCATTCTGCACCTTCTATCTCTAAGAAACATACTTCACAGAAGCACTTGATATTACTTTTTGTTGTATTTTTGTTTCTTTTGTTTTGAGAATTGCAAATAAGTCAATGATTTTTACTCAAACAAGTTTAATTTTCACAAAACATGCATATATTAAGTCGTACAATTAATAAATATTATTTTACTTCAGATTTTGATCCACATCACACAAATAATGGTAATAAACCTTGTTGGTACAAATTTATGTTACTTATTTAAATTGTGCTGGTATTTTATATTCTTTTCCGTTTGTTATACGATAGTACATACATACATACATACATACATACATACATAGCTTCACGCTCTATCCCTAGTGGGGTAGTCAGTAGTTATTTAATAATAATATATAATTTATATATCCTGTGAAAAACGATGGCATATAAACAGCATTTTCAATTTTTTCTTTATTTTACTATACAATATAACATCATCAGTACTTGTACTGCAATGTGGAGAGCTAAACGTACAGTACACCGGTAATACGGCTTCCGGCAGTAATACACCTTTCCACATCCATTCTGCACCATCCGTCTCTAAGAAACATACTTCACAAAAGCACTTCATTCCCTTTTTGTAATACTTATGTTTATTTCTTGTGAGCACTGCAATTATGTCAACGATTTTTAATCAAACAGATATAAGTTTCACAGAACACACAATGATTTAATCGTAGAATTAATGAATATTATTTTATTTCAGATTATGATGCATATCACACAAATCATGGTAATAAAAATTGTTGGTACAAATTTATGTTACTTACTTAAATTGTGTTTGTAGTTTATATTCCTTTTCGTTTGTTTATAGAAAGTTCATTTTAAATTTATCATTACACACACACGTAGGTACACATATGTATATATATATTTTTTTTTTTTTTTTTTTTTTTTTTTTTTAGCTTCACGCTTTATCCCGCACATGGCAGGGTAGGCAGAGGGAACTGCAGGAACCATATGAACCTAGTGTTAAGACACTCCGTTACTTAGTCCCTGCTTACTCCGTCCCCACTTTCCGCCGTTTTCGAGGCATTGCGTGTTGAGTGGCGGAACTCAACGCCGCGCTTTGCCTTAGTTGCCAGAGCGAAGAAAATGGAAATAGAAAAATCCATCTTCCCCGACTGGGGATCGAACCCAGAAACCGTCGCGTTAGCCGCGTTACAGGCAGACGTTGCGCCTCTGCGCCACGACGGTCCGACGGACGGACGGTATATATATATATATATATATATATATATATATATATATATATATATATATATATATATATATATATATATATATATATATATATATATATATATATATATATATATATATATATACATATATATGTATTTATATCTCTATCTGTTATTATTTTATTGTATTTCATACAAGACAGTACATTCAGTGATATTTACATCACGTATCCAATATCTTACGCTGCGGTATTATTCGGTTCATAAATTCTATGCCTCGTGAGTAATAGAGTCGCCCTCGCATCAGAATTGTTGACAGCATACATTATATGAGCCTTGATGTACCTTCTAGTATGTGGTATATAGTCACGTATGTCTATTCACGTACAAATCTACTTGTCGCTGATTGTAAACGCAACGGTTGTAAGTTCGATTTCCGGTTGGGGACGATTTGTTCTTGCTCTGGAAACAAAAGACAAAGTGTGGCGTAGAGTTCTGCTACACAACACGCAATGACTGAAAAGCTGAAAATGGGAAACGAATTTTCTTAACACTAGGTTCCCTCCTACACTTTCCTCTATTGAATCTGCATATGTTGAATCTGATACAGCTTGTAACTTTAAAAATATTATAATTATATTCATAATATATAATTGGTTTTGGATAAAAATGAAAATTAAAATGTAAATATTTTTGAGTTATACCTAGTAAGTAAGTGATATAGTTAAATGCCATTATTAAATGTCTGACTAAACACGTTTGTTGATCCACCCGAAAGAGTGCATTATATTGCATATGTTCTGTCCCTAGGCTCGCTATGTAATTCTCTAATTAGGACGTAAAGCGAGTGCTTGTCTCATCGAAATTTAAAGTGGAGAAAGTAGCGTTAAAAGCGTAAACTTTGCCTATTCTGGTTGCTCTATAGTTATATTTCTTTTCTATTTTAAAAATGAAAAGAAATAAAAATCTTCTGCCTGTCAGTTTTGATAAATATAATCAATTTTGTATGTATTTCATACTTATTTTTCTTTAACAACTAATACTATTTTTAGTGAAATCTGCAATATTTGTTATCAATATTTTGTTATAGCGAGTGTAACTGCATATAATATATATTCATCACATTAATACGCTTTAACCCAGTAACAAGTCCTCCCATATCTTAATTAAGGTTTAGATTTAAGATCGCACTCAACTAATAACAGAATCAAACGTTAAAAAATCGAAGACCTTTGTTGTAGAGTTATCTATTTTTATTGGGTATATTTCAGGAAGTGTGCCTTGGAATTGCACAATCTAATTTCCATGCACCGCTATATCATCGAGTTTCTGTGAAAATCGCTTTACACCATTCGTATATAGTGGACACCCTATCCCATCATACGGTCAGTATGCTTGAGTACTCATTCTCAATTCTCACAATGAGACAGAGTGGAGTCTTCATATCCAGAGCGCATTCAAGCTTAACATTAGGCTGGACGCGGCCAATAGAAATAGAATTCTATTTCAGTGTTTAAAATAAGATGAACAAAGAAATCAATGTACCATTCATTCTGTAACATAAATATGTATTATTTCGAACATGTAACAACTTTACAATAAATAAAAAAACTAAATTCAAATTATACTTTAATGCTTTTAACGAAATGATTCACAAATATTATATCTTAAATAGAGCTTTAAAATATATTTATTTAAGACAGCCTAAAGCTAATCTTGTCATATTATTTTATGATTTATCAACTTTAAAAGGTGACATGTTCAAGCCAGTAGGACACGATGTTTCCAAAAGGCGTCATCTCCTAAGATAACCTATGTCATTTATACGTCACATATGTCAGAGAGAAATGAAAGCTTGAAATGCGTTTTGTTGCTTTGGTACATAAATGGGAAAATTAAAATAGATTCTATGTTAGTTAGTATTTATATAAAAAGTGTATATAAAGTATTAATAAGATATTTACCTATATTGTTATTAAAAAAATTAATTTAAATTAGTTCAGTGTTCCAGAGATACGCACAGATAAAGAAAACGACCAGCAGATAAAATTTGAAAAAAATATCTTGACATAAAAAACATGAGAGATATATTACCCAAACACTTACTGAGATATAAAAATGCTCAAATGGCTAATTACTAACAGTGATCTCTTCCAGGTGATTAATATAAAGACTTAAAGCTCCAATAAGAAAGCGGGTATAATGTGACGTAAAGCAAAAAGTAAAATTGAAAACAAAACAATTAATTCAGTTTTCGTCGTTCTTGTTTGTTCGTTTTTTTAGCTTCAAACTTTATCCTGCACATGACAGGGTAGGCAGAGGAAACTGCAGGAACCATTTGAACCTAATGTTAAGACACTCCGTTGCTTAGTTCCTGCTTTCTCCGTCCCCACTTTCCGCCTTTTTCCAGGCATTGCCTAATTACCAGAGCGAAGAAAATGGAAATAGAAAAATCCATCTTCCCCGAGTGGGAATCGAACCCTCAAACCGTCGTGTTTACAAGCAGACGCCTCTGCGCCACGAAGGTCCTCAATAATAGATAATATTGTTATAAATAATATTGTTATAAACTTTTTTGTAATATTATGAATTCAAATGATAACTTTATACAATAAGCAATAATTTTTACAAATACTTAAGAATTAAAAAAACAACGACAACTAAGTACAAACTTTTACTTATGAAAAAAAAACTTTGTTATAATAGTTACCTATTTGTTTTGATATCTATTTTATTTTTATATATAGATGATTCCGTTTTTGTTAATTCTTTCATGACTCGAAGGCTGTGTATCTTAATGTAAGTGCGATGATTGTGGGTTGAACCCCCAGTCGATTTGTAGTTGTATTTAAATTATTTAAAGTTCTTCACTCTTTAGGAAAAAACAGGGCTTTCAGTCCACTACTTCACTTAATTATAAAAAATGCGCAGAAAGTGTCAAACAAAGTACATCCATCCTTTGGCCTGGTTAATAAGTAAGGATTTAATTAATTTTACTTATACAACTATATACAATAATTTAGACTGTAACAAAGATTTTGACTAATCTTTAAGTATCATCGCTTATCAAAACCGAATCTCTTCCTCATAAAGCTTAACCTAACCTACGTATTTGAGAAATGTCCATTGCTTTTCAAATCGACTCTATATTTCAAGGGAAGCTACAGATAGAATTTTCAATTACATACACTGGGAACGGTGTACGGAAAAACTTTAAAAGTACGTTACGAACGACGTCAATTTTTGTTAGAAATGCACGTACGAAAAAAACATCAATGTCAACAGTCAGAGCGGAGAGTAATTAGATTCCAGCACGTTGTACTGGCACATAAAAGTCACCACTGGTGTAGAGCAACCATTTTACAACTACTGGCCATATCAAATGAATGCAGATCGCCACACAACTGACTTTTTGTGGGATATGCTTACTAAAATATTCTTCGATATTACTTTGAATATTTGAGATTTTTCATTATAAATCGCAATTGCGAGTTCTCCTTATTTTTGATGCCTCTCAAATCGTTACGTTTCAATATATAGCGTAAGTAAAATAGCAAAGGTACATAATATTTACGGTGGTAGTAAACACAATATTCTTCGATTGAACTCTAAAACACTGTCACTTAGGTAAACAATAATAATATTATACTCATTATTTTAGATTATAAGTTAAAAAAACAACTCATATAAATTAAATACATCGATTTGCTCATGTATGACTACAATTTGTAAAAAGTTAACAATTTTTTGTAAATAGGTATCGGTTATCCGTCGTTCTAACATCTCGTTATTTGACCTCCACCATCTATTATATTATATCAATATTCACCATTGAAACTAAAATTAAACAGCAAGTAAAAATATTTGATAAAATACTTCTAAAGTAAATATTTTTACAAAGTTGAATCTCACAGATCAATGCAACAGCGACAACAGTACGGGCGAAGTAATTACGATTACAAAAGAGTAGTTACGGCCAAAATGTTTCACTTGCGTGAAAGCCTACTTCAAATTGCATTTTCATTCCTACTGGCAACGTACATTTTGTTAACAGAATATTTAAAAATGTTTATTTAATATATATAAAATACATTTTACTAAAATAATATATTTTGATTTCTTTTTATTATATACTATCATTTTTTTGGGAACTGAGTTCTAAAATATCTTGTACAAATTTAGTAGCAATTTATTTATTTATCTTATACTACAAGAATAAGGAAGCAATTGAAATGCAAGCGAGTACTACGTTGAATGAAAATCAAATCTAAAAACAGTACAACAATTACGCAATGCACTAAATTTATGTTGAGAAAATTTAAAATATCAATGCTATTTTTTTTTATAGATAAAATAATTTACTCTACGGACACTTGGTCCGTACCCCTTTTTAACTTATACTATATGTTCTTATCACAAATATTGATTGTATTAGTATTAATACATAATATATAGAATAAATAATATTTATTATAACGAACATCTATAATAACCTTTACATTTTTTTTATATTTAATATTATTTAGAATTAAGATTATGGCTGATAAGCAAATTATACATTTCATTTCTGGTGCTATAAATAGAATAAAATTATATAATAAATTAGGGTGGTTAAATTGTATATAACGCGATATTACTACGACCACATGTGAGACACTATCATGTAGCTGCAACCTGGCCGATTTGCTGTTAATGACTACAATAGTCTCGTTGGTCAAGTCCTGAGCCTCATGAATTGTCAGGACCTTCGAACCTGTTTCTTCTCCCCATCCCTGGTTAATCAGAGATTATTTTTCTTCTTGTGTCTAAGTTAGATATAGGGTGTTTTTAAGATACTTGTCAGCTTGATGTTTTATGTAAAAAGGAAATGTATTTATACAACCCAGTCGGTCTGCTACTTCCCCTCTGTCGTACTTAACCACCATGGCGTCTACGCTAATTATTCGTTCTCCTTGTTTCTTTGTTTCACTTAGCAAATTACCCAGTTCACAAGCCCACATAAATGGCGTTTTTTCATTCCAATCGAGTAGTATTATCGATTTGTTCTTGGATTTCAGTACACGACAGGCGATGTCACCGACCATTCTCGGAAATAGTACTTCATAAATTTTGCGTCTACTTGCAGTTTTGCTAGTACTTCCATTCAATAGAGCAGGCAGGTCAGGTGAAATCGAGATGTATTTATGATTTCTAGGGTGGCAAAAGCTTATGCCCAACCTTCCAGTATTTTTTTCCATGAAAAGAGCCACACTTATGGTCTTTAATCCTGGTTTCCCTATTTGAGCCTGTTGCAGTAAGTAGCTAGTGGTTGCTATTTAAGTAATATCATTGTTTCAGAATATTACATATAGTGACGTGTTGAAATCTTGGAAAGCTATGATGATTACAAATTAAATTTGTATGTATAATTACAGTGTTTTATTATATTGCAAAGAAAAGTAGTTTTCTTTACTGGGCCAACTTCATGTTTAGTGACGAAGCTTAACGCCGCACTGTATTTTTAAATTACTCACTTGTAAATAAACTCTTTGATTTTCTTGCAACGGTTCTTCTCAGAGCTGAGACAGTGACTTTAGTAAGCCAGTTATTTAGCGCCTAATAAACTTGCTGTTTTGTTCGATATTTGAAAATTATCACTCAAATGCGAGCAGTTAAATATGCGATCATATCAACTTATTTCATACAAAATGAACATATAAAACTTTGAAATGGATTTTTTCTGCTTTTTAAATATAAATAATTAAACAATCTTTTGGTTGCGTTGATGTAGATATATTTATATAATATCATACGGTGTATTATCTAGCAGCCATTAATACATTCAGTGACAGCAGTTTTTATAGAATAGTCAAATGCAATTTCACTGTGTGATAAATGACCATTTAAGTCTAACTATTGATGTCTCGATTTCCGCCTTCATAATGATTCTGCAGCGAGTGACACTCAATTTCCACCTTACGGATAACGAACAAAACGGGACTATGAATAAATTCACCGCTCTTATTCTCTGTGAGCCTTGTGATGTGATACAGTAGGAATATATTATATTTATTTTACATTATAGTAGGAATTTACAACACTAGCGACTTTACCTGCTCTGCACTATGATTTATTTGTTAGTAATCTATTGCATTCGTTTATCAATATTATATATTGTAATCTGCAAAGAAAATGGTAATTCATATAAATCCATTCATTATATTATTACTTAGGTATTAACTTTAAATCTTAACCTTTTACAAATATGGCGCGATGTGGTGTATTTTATGTCAAATTTTATATAATTATTTTTTACAGACAGGTGGAACCACAGGAACCGTAAAAATTAGTGCTTATAACTCCATTCCCTACTTTTCGCCTTTCGAGGCATTATATGTTGAGAGGCGGAACTCAACGCCGCACTTGCCTAGTTACCACAGCGAAGAAAATGAAAATGAAATAATTCATCCTCCACCCACAACTATCACTATATATTATTGTCGTAGTACCGGGTTCTTATTTGAATAGGTAGTTGTACTACGCGGTGGATTTCTAGATCACGACAATCTTAAATTGATGTACTGCTGTCACTGTGATAACTTGTAGCAATAGTAACGTCTTAGAAGTGGCCATTATAAATATTCATATCAAATAAAAATAATGCTAACGTGTATATACATACATAATAAATATAACAATGACATAAACATAAATTTTAAAAATTCACTCTTCAGTCATAGCCCATTATTTACTGAAATGTTCAGAATAAACCAAGAGCTATTCCCACTATGTACGACGATCACGATTCACTCTGTGCAGTTTATGGATTTATCAGCTGACGGTAAATCTAAAGAATATATGCAAATAATGTTGTATTTCACATTATTAGAAGTGTTCTTGTTTTTAGTGCATTTGATTTCTGAACTAAGCTTGGTTTACACGTATGTATTGGCAAACACAATATTACGAATATTAAGATAAAATCGATTCTGTTTTCTTTACCAAAATGTTTCGAATTTTTTTTATATATGGAACCTAATACATAATAATATTGTAAAAAGTAAAAATATTTTTCTAAAACTTTCTAATGAGTTTATCAAAATTAAATTTTCCATAATAAATATCTTGTAAAATATATTTCTTTATTATTCTCAATTAAATACTGGTTATCTTACTGTCGAGCACCACAGTTCTACTATAAAGTTAATTAAATATAATATACGATTTCTAAAAAAACACGCCTATATATCATTTTCAGCTTAGTATTCATAAAAATATATTTATTTATCCTACTTTCACCAGCGCTGTACAAATTTGTAGCTCAGCAAGTTGTACGTGAAAATAATCACGCAATCTATAGACTTATTGCATACGATCTCCATTTCTCCATGAAAGTCGACAACAAGCTATATCCTTAAGACGTGCATAAAACATGAGCACACGTCTACGAGCTTTCCAGCGCAGCTGCAGCTTAGGTCCCCTGTATATTCATATAACGTGAACAAACCTACTGTGAGTTGTGAATGAAATGAGAGACTTAGTTATAATGGAAAATAAAAGTATGACGAGTTGTGATTTTTTACTTTACTTTTAGTTTTGATTTTATTAATGCTTTTTTGATAAAATTAACAAAAAATGACGCATATTAGTACACAATGTCATACTTTATAAGTAGCCATTTGTTAATGTTTGAGTCATAACTTACATACTATTTTGGATATTATGTTATAATATAGTATATTATATATAATATATTATATTGAGGACCGTAGTGGCGCAGAGGCTTAAGAGCCTTCCTGTAAACGCGATGGTTTGTGGGTTCGATTCCCACTCGGGGAAGATGGATTTTCTATTTCCATTTTATTCGCCCTGGAAACTAGGCAAAGCGCAGCCCTAAAAAAGACGGAAACAGCAAGGACTATATGCAACGGAGTGTCTTAACACTAGGTTCATATAGTTCCTGCAGTTCCCTCTGTCTACCCTGCAATATGCGGGATAATGTGGGAAGCTAAAAAAAATATTGTATTATAATTGATAACTGGTATATATTATAAAACGAAATGTATGTTAAGATTGGTATGAAATTTTACATATTTCATATATACATCAAAATATGAATTGATTCATAATTAACACATCTCCCATAGCGCCTAAATGTCAACGCATTTTAAAAGCTTTATTATTAAATCATTTAATTTTAATTAAGCTTTTGAATTTAAATCAGATAGTGTCAATCACAAATATGTAGGATAATTAGAAAATTATCAAAATATTTGGCAGTCTAAACACGTAAAGTAAATAAATTGTTTCATAATATGAATGTGAATTTGATGATTTGAAAGGGTAACAGCAAAACAAGTTTACCGTTCAGAATACTAAGTGTATTACCGATATAGACTTCAAAGTGTAAGTTTAAAGAGTTTGCTATAAATACTATAAAATTAGAAATATTAGCATTTCACTTGTAGTCAAAAGTAGCCTATATATAAAAGAAATTATTTTTCTAAAATAGATATACATATTTGTTTTTAGGTTTATTTACACAAACCAAATTTTATAAAAATTGTATAAATAGAAAAAGGAGAAAATTTAATGGGGGCTTTTATAAATCAGACATGACATGTGGCAACAGAATGCTTGTGTTCGGAAATCCAGCACGCAAAAATTTACCGATATTTTACTAAGTATTTTCTTCATAGACATATCGGTAAAGAAGTGGAAGTGTCTTGACACTCTCAGATAACACTTCTATCTACCCACCTCACTATATATATACATATATATATATATATATATATATATATATATATATATATATATATATATATATATATATATATATATATATATATATATATATATATATATATATATATATATATATATATATATATATATATATATATATATATATATATATATATATATATATATATATATATATATATATATATATATATATATATATATATATATATATATATATATATATATATATATATATATATATATATATATATATATATATATATATATATATATATATATATATATATATATATATATATATAAACAAAACAAAAAAAGAAACAAAATATATTTTATTAAATCAATAAGGAGTAAGAGAACATTAAGATAATCTTATTACTTTACAATACAAAATTTACTCAAAAGCACCAAAAAACCCACGCTTTGGCCTAAATGGGCTTCTTAGCTTAACGTCGAATGATACAAATTTGAGATCATTGTTTTTATATCCGGTTAGAAATGTTTCTTAAGAGGTCCCTCCAAAGTTTCCATTAGGTTTAGAAAAAAAACCTGTACTCTTAAACATAAAATTGTTTGTGGTTCATTACAGTGTACAAGATATTTATGTACATGTATAAGAATTATTATAGTTCAAGAAGCTACGCAGCGAAGCTAGCAGTACTAACCATACTGCTAGTATTTTTAGTTTATATAAAGTATATTGCAATGTATAGATATGACTAGTGGTTAAACTAGAATTAATTAGTGGTTAAACTATATCGGACTCTAAACGTGACAGTTGTTAGTTCGATTCCCGCTTGAGGACAATAGGCAACTAAATTTTCTTATTTACTTGGCACTGGCACCAATACAAAAAGTAGCGTTAAGTTACACCACTCAAAATACAAAAGGAAAAAACTCGAAAAGCGGTAAGTGAACAACGCAGTGTCTTAACACTAGGTTTATTCATGGACTTCCTAAACATTCTATATAAACTTACTTTGTGATTCAAACAGTAGACAGATTCATATAAACGAAATATAAATAAACGAAGAACTAATGTTAAAATGGATCTTATGTACTCACATAAGACAAGTAAGTACGAGTTAGAACTCACTAACTCTCAAAAATCGCAAGCGATAAAAATATTTTCATTATTTTCTAAATTTATGTGGTCCATCATATCTAATATTTAGCAGGGATACCTTGTGTTAAGATACCCCATTTTCTACATTTATTCTGGTGTTTGAGACATAGTGTGCGGAGTTTTTGCTTTATTTTTCTACCAGAAGAAAAATGGAAATAAGTGAAAACGATCATAAGTGAGAATAGAATTCACAACTGTCTTGGGTATAGATAATGATACCTATACATTATAACGCAGCGGCGTCATAAAGTATAGGTATCATATTGCAAGGAGAAGAGCTCGAAGCCAGAGCCTATTCAAATATTTGAAAAATTTTGTAGAAGTAAATTAATATCGACAGTAAATTACAGTACTTTAATATCATTTATTTCTTAGGTCCATTAAGACAAAAAAAATTAGTTGCGCTAATCGGTACAGAATGTTGAAGTCAAGTGGAAAGCTAAGAAGGTAGTGTCTTCAAATAAAAAATATATATTAAAAACAAAAAAAAGTAATAATTTATAGATCTAGACAATATTCAATATTAGAAACAAAATAATTCTGAAATAACTGATAGATTCAAACCCAAATCGACAATTTTTACAGTGGCCTATCACTCACATATTGCAGCTGTTCAAACATGCCTCTAGCGTAATTTTAATATATTATATAGCGTAATTTTAATATATTTATGGTCATCACAAGAACATTTTTTTTAGCTTCACGCTTTATCCCGCACATGGCAGGGTAGGCAGAGGGAACTGCAGGGGCCGTGGGAACCTAGTGTTAAGACACTCCGTCGCTTAGTCCCTGCTTTCTCCGTCCCCGCTTTCTCCGTCCCCGCTTTGCTTTTTTCGAGGCATTGCGTGTTGAGCGGAGGAACTCAACGCCGCGCTTTACCTAGTTTGCCAGAGCGAAGAAAATGGAAATAGAAAAATCCATCTTCTCCGACTGGGGATCGAACCCAGAAACCGTCGCGTTACAGGCAGACGTTGCGCCTCTGCGCTACGACGGTCCTCTGAAGAACAATTATTATGTATTTAAAATGTTATAATCTGAACTGATTCCTTATCTATATTATAAAAGGCCATTGGCTATTTGGTTAGGTTGGGTTAGAAATTAAGAATTACGCAATAAGGATTTTTGGAAATTCTGTCTTAACAGGGGTGAAAAAGGTCTATGAAATTCCGTTAGCTTCAAAGGTAAATCGATGAAATTAGGGCTGTTTACGTGATTACTAAGCCTTTTCCCCCTTGTTTTGTGACGGTTTCCTGTTTAAAGAATCATCCTGAGAAGTTCATTTCTTAAGTTGTATAAATAGATCAATCATAATCTTACTTTATTGTGTTGTAGCGAATTATGAAATATACCTTATCAAAAAATATATATAATATTTCACAATATAATATACTCAAAAAAAAAAGGAATTAAAAAACTCAAAAACAGTTATGTCATAATAATTACTTTTTTATAATAATTTAAATGAGTAACGTTGGTCCAAACCAATCACATTATTAAGACTGTATAGATAAATATTACAAACTGTATAGGTTAATGATACTTTAACTCGGGCATACCACTAAAAATATAATGTGCGTAATACATTTAAAACCTGCGAGCGGAGCCGCGGGCTACCGCTAGTATCATTATAAATGATAAATGAAAGGAATTCCATCAAATATTTAAAAAGAAATTAACAGAAAAAATCCCATTATTAACATTTTATTATTTCTCAAATTCATCTGAGAGCGCAGATACTTGTTTAATTAAAAGGAAGATTTTCAAAATATCTTTTTTAAGTAATTATAATTAATTTCATATATACATAGAAAGGTAATTTTTTACTAATATTGTGCGTTTAGCTAGCACAACATAAATATAACTTATAAATATGTAGTAATAATTACAAATTTCTCACATAATTTTCACAAACGATAGAGAAACATAAACTATTTATGGGATCGAACCTGAAACCATCACATTTTTATTTCCCGACAGAGCTACGACGACGTTTATATAGCTATTTTTATAGACAGCATAAGCAATTTAATAATTATTTAAGTGCATATGTCCAGTTGAAAATGTTTCATAAAAACACATACGTAAAAAATCTCTACAAACCTTACAATAATGTTCATATATTAAAAGATACATGACGTCATGAATGGTTGGTCCGATTAAAGTCGTCCACCGCAGGCTATTAGCGTTACACAAAGGCTGGCCGGATTTCAAAAGTGCCGGGGACCGCGTCACGGCTCGTTGGCTACTACGAGTGAGTTTACCTGCGGCAATTTTCTTAAAAACTCACATAAATGCAAATATTCTGCCTTTATAATTTAAGTGAAAATATTTGGAATAGATTACTTAGTACAAATCTTTAAAACATAATTGACAATATAATATGTATATTACAATTATTGTATTTCTTACATAATTTCTTGGTTATGTTTAGATAGTTTCTTTCCTACGAAGCTAGCAATAGATATAAGTCATTATATTTTTCTATTTCCTCAAATGTTTAATTTTGAAAGTTAATAAAAAATTAAATTAAATGTAAGCATATATTAAATAATCTGTAACCAAATTAAAGACAATAGTGTAGTGGTAACTAAATGTTAAGATTACAGTTAATTTGGTTAAAATATTTCATTTAAAGCAGTTTTCTTTGGCATTTATTTTCCATCTATAAAAGCACAATCATCTACTTCAATTTCAAATTACTCTAAAACTATTATATTATCTAAAAAATCTCTAAATTTAAATTTTACTATAATAATACATAATTTAAATTATATATGAATGATAAAGCTTATGAAACACTGCTTTCATAATAATAGAGCAATCAACTTGATGTGTCTAACACTAAGTTTTATATGATAGTTCACCTTTCTTACATCAACGTCTACTCTAAGATGGATTCATTTATATAACTTGATCTTTCTTTCATTGCTTTAGTGCATATAGAATAGAGATTCGATATCGTTTCGAAACATCTGTTACTGGAACCCTCTTATCCTTAATTAATAATAAAATAGATTTACGACTAAAATGAGATTTTCAAATTATATGGATTTGAATTTTTAATATGTTTAAGAAAGGGTTAAGTTTTGTTATATGAGTAAAAAAATCTTACAATACGATATAGCAGGGAGGTTATCTATGAGTTTTTTAAAGTAGTATATGTACCAATATCTTTTATTTTACACAAAAAAAAGAAATATCAATGCTTGATCTATTTCCTATACAATCAATTAAATACTAACCACTGAAATTTCTAATTCAATATTCTTCATTTGTTTTTTTGAGCTTCACGCTTTATCCCGCTCATGGCAGGGTAGGCAGAGGGAACTGCAGGAGCTATATAAACCTAGTGTTAAGACACTCCGTTACTTAGTCCCTGCTTTCTCCGTCCCCGCTTTCCGCCTTTTGAGGCATTGCGTGTTGAGTAGCGGAACTCGACGCCGCGCTTTGCCTAGTTTGCCAGAGCGAAGAAAATGGAAATAAAAAAATCGAACCCAGAAACCGTCGCGTTATAGACAGACGTTGCGCCTCTGCGCCACGACGGTCTTCATACTTCAATTTCAAATATTCCTTATACAAATAATTATTCTAAAAATTCTAGGTGGAAATATTAAATGAATTCTCAACACCATCTTATAGATATTAAAATAACAAAACAAATCTTGCTCATTACAATAACTAGAATGTACTAGCTCTACGAAAACTTTAAATTAGTCAACATTTCATTCAACTTGCAAAATTCATTGTTCATTAAATATATAGAGAGTTATGTTTGGACGAAAACACGGCGTCTTACAACTAAAGTTGTTTCGCTTCAATTTTAATGAGACTCTTCGAACCGAACAAGGTAAGGAGTTGTATTTCCTTTGTGACGGTCCGCTAATTAACACTACCGCCCGATATTTAGTAAGACATTTATTGTACGAAACTTTTCAAATTAGTAGTATTTTTTCTTTCCTTAGAAATATTGTTTTAAAAGTAACAAAAATATTTAACAAATAGCTTTATGTTCTGCTAAATAATTATAGGTAGCAATAATCATTGGGAAACAGAAACTTATAAAAGTTTCCGTATAGAAATGCTAACAACACACATAAGTTATAACAAGCGTTTAAGAATTTCGTAGTTGAATGTGGATATAACTACGGCTTAGTGGTCACAGAGCATAACCGTCTTTCAAGAGGCGCAGATTTATATTTTCATATGTTTTTGTTTGTAAAAAAATATTTTCTTTATTAAATGTGGAACATAGGTATAAAATTAATAAAAATAAGTAATTGTCAACACACAAATTTTGGCGTACAACAGAATTTAATAACACTAAATTTACTCCCTAATAAAGTCTAATAACAAGTGGGTCAATAAGGTATATTTTAGTATATAATGGCAACAAAATCATATGAAAATATCGTAAACCGTATATTTGTACTTGAAGTATAAGTTGGGGTCTACGAAAATAATTCCTTTTCCTTTTGTAGTTTAGCTTTGAAGGACCTCCTTGACGAATACAAGATAACATATATTTTCTATTATCCTATTGTTTTTGTCATTATTTAGGTCATCGTGCTTTGTCCCGCACATGGCAGGGTAGGCAGAGGGAACTGCAGGAACCATAGGAACCTAGTGTTAAGATATTCCGTTGCTCAATCCCTGCTTTCCGCCTTTTTCGAGACATTGCACGTGGCGGAACTCAACGCCGCGCTTTGCTTAGTTTCCAGAGCGACGAAAATGAAAATGGAACAAGTTTCCTGAGTGGGAATCGAACCCACAAACCGTCGCGTTCATAGGTAGACGCTACGCCTCTGCACCAAGACAGTCCTCAAAATAATTTTGTGCGTAAATGGTATTGATGCACATTTCCTGAATACTTATTCTCCTACTCATATTCAATTTATTAATTATTCGTTTAAACGTATAAAAATTAGTCAAAAAATCTCATTAGTACTAGCATACACGTTTCGTCGAGCTAATTACAAACCCGTCCTTGTCCCAGTTGCCCTCGTATAACGTCGTAGTCCTTGGTGCAAATTGGATCCCAAAAAATCAAATACGATTCTCTTAATAAATATAACACATTTACTCAATAAAACACGCTGATGTCGAAATTTATTTCCCACGTGATTTTCCAACAGGATTGTAATAATTGAAATTGTATTTAAAGAAAAGAATTTTTATACGTTTTTGTGACTTTTTCAGTATTATTTGAAATAAAAATGTTAGTAAAATACCAAAAAAAGTAAATACTTGAAACAAATTATTGATATACATTCTTAAAGCTTAAGCTTATATTAAAGGTTTATGCTTTATTTACTATTGATACTAGTAGAGCATATAAATTTAGTATTATAACAAACAAAACTTTAGAGTCTGGCTATTATAAAAAAAAAACTAGAAATTACTACATTACTTTCAAATAAACCATTTCTAAGTTTAACTCCTCCCATGACAAAACACATGAATATACAAGGAACATTTCGTAGTCGCCAGCTACTGGCGTGGATTTTGAGGATTCCAACTCATGTTTTATGTAGGTCTAAGGCAGTTCAGCTACTTGTATGAAAATCAGCTGCAACTATCAACACAAGGCCAATTCCTTTAAAGGTGCTAATTAAATTGTGTATTTGTGATGCACTAGAAGTACAATTGTGTAAAGTTATATCTGGTTTTATTCTTGTGGGTGGACACATCAAGATGAATAAATATATTTTTCTTACATTTTTAGAAAGATATTCTACATTAAAAGAATAATATTATAATATTTATGCAAAAATTATAATCAAAATAATTTAACTTCTTGAGTTTGTCATATGACCTCTGAAATAATATGAAAGTGGACGAAAGAAAATCTTAGCACAATTCTACTATAGCACCTAAGTACTTTTAATTTACATGCTATCACACTATGTTCTCTACTTTGTGGGTGAACTTAAGACATAGTAAGATGTTGTAAGGTGTTGAGTTTTATTTATTTTTTTTAGCTTCACGCTTTATCCCGCACATGGCAGGGTAGGCAGGGGGAACCGCAGGGACCGTGGGAACCTAGTGTTAAGACACTCCTTTGCTTAGTCCCTGCTTTCTTCGTCCCCGAGTTTCCCGAGTCCCGAGTTATATCTTTTTTAAATTAAACGCTTTTTTCCCAACATAGCAAGGTTGGTTGAAAAATCCGTAAAAAACGTTCAGAAAACACTCTTATCTCCGCTTTCTCCGACGCTGTGATTACCTATTTGCCGGAGCGAAGAAAATCGAAATTAAATAATAACCTTTCTCGAATGAATAATCCATTCTCAATATCAAAGCAACTAGTCATCGTGTTTACAAGTAGATGCTGCTCAAATTCCTCAGTTCTATCTGGTGACGGAAATCTAAATTATCTTGAGTGGGGACCTAACTGATTACTATATACTAAATCGGATTAGAAGAAATACCAAAATGACCTATTAGTATAGAACTAGATATCATTTGAAAATAAATGAACATTATTATGAATAAAAAAAATTGAAATTTTAAAATCATAATATTAATAGTGTAACATTAAATTATGAGAATTAATTTAGTGGACGTCTTTCACGAAACAATAACTGTAAGTCTCAGTGATATTAGTCACCTCAAATTAGAAATTCAGTCGACCTCAAAGAAACCACCTACACAGCCCATTAAATAGGGTAGTTGAAAGAAACTTCAAAAGGAAAGAAGCGTTTCAACAATTTCAAATATTTCTTTATGTTGAAATTGTTATTAATTAACCCTGGTCTCTTCATTTTTGGTTATTTAAAATAAGATCAAGCAAAATTAAGATCAAGGTTTATGACTTCTCAAAGATTTCTTAAGTTCTTACTTAAAAGAAAGATAACCTTGGATCTCTTAAACTTAAACATGCATTCTTTTATAGTGTAATGTAGTATCTTTTTTGCCGTACATTCTCCTACATTGAAACCGCTATTAATAAAGATAAGAAGAAGAAGAAGGTAGCCTTTGTTAGCTAAGAGATGAAAAATGGCTTTAATTATTTGATGTAAAAATATTACCAGTAAGAAAAAAATATAATCGTCTTTCACGATTGGGAATCAAACCCACAAACTGTCGCGTCCAAAGACAGACGCATCTGCGCCACAACAGTTCTTAGTAAATTGTTTCATTTTTCTAAAATTTGGCTGGATATCTTCACAAAGGATAGTCATATAATATATTATATAATATATGTTTTTAAAAATTCAATGAAAATATTTATATTTTCTTCTTATTACAGGTTTAAATTATTTTGTCTGATGTTTTGACAAGAATAATTTTAAATATTGGATAAATTCTATTGTTGATTTATCTTAAATAAACTTTTATTACATCTAATTTTGTGGTCTCGTTTCGCTCGTATTTCTACTCTAATATTAATTAAAGGCGAGTAGGATCAAGTAACAGATGTTCAAAAGCGTTTATCGATTATTATTATATTCTACGCGCGTCTACAAAACAAAAAGAATACCTAGAATTTCCACAAAATACAAGATTATATTTTTAATGTAATTTTGTAAAATTTTAATTATTTCCAGAAACCTTTGAGCAACACGTTGTACAACTATCTGTCTGTCAGACCGTTTATCAAGTCGTTATTTTAAAAACGCTTAGCTTAGTGAGTTCATTGAAACACAAAAAAAAATTGTCATCATTAAATTAGTCATTTCTTTCTTTTTTTTTTTTTATAGCTTCACGCTTTTATCCCGCACATGGCAGGGTAGGCAGAGGGAACTGCAGGAACCATACGAACCTAGTGTTAAGACACTCCGTTACTTAGTCCCTGCTTACTCCGTCCCCGCTTTCCGCCGTTTTCGAGGCATTGCGTGTTGAGTGGCGGAACTCAACGCTGCGCTTTGCCTTAGTTGCCAGAGCGAAGAAAATGGAAATATAAAAATCCATCTTCCCCGACTGGGGATCGAACCCAGAAACCGTCGCGTTACAGGCAGACGTTGCGCCTCTGCGCCACGACGGTCCTCAATTAGTCATTTCGTTTACTTGAAAGCATGAAATTTGGTAAGAAGTTTTTTTTTAGTCAATTCCTCTAATTGCGGAAAGCGGGGAACAGAATGTCCTAACCCTAGGTATCTTCTGAATGCGGTTCCCTTTACCTAAGCTGGAATGCGTACAGCAAAAAAAAATTAAAAGAACCCTGTAAATATTTATTGGTACTAGGCTTATAACTATAATAATGTGTATGTCCTGAAGAAATGCCTTTAATGAATATTCTTGATATGACCTTCCTTCGTATGAGGAAAAAAACTCTGTAAATATTGTATATGAGGTATGCATTATTCGCATGAGTAACTTACAAAATTGGGAAAAAATCAATATATTATATAATGCTATAATCGCACGAGGATATGTATCTGATACTCTTTGTACTTGTGAGTTCACATACCAGTACAATATTCACATTTTTAATATATTTCACTTATTTCTTTCCTCTGTTTATTTCTAACACCTTGCCTAAAAACAGCCTAAGGGAGTTAGTATAAAATGACTTTTATATTTAAGAAAAGTCACATTTTTCTATCAAGTATAAATTACCCATATATGTGGCAATCCACAATTATGGGTAAAAAAATTCACCTCAATTAAAAGGTTAATTTTTTCTACGGTTTATATACTTCATAATTTACTTTTCATTAATCTAAAACTATTTTTGTGCGCATGTTGTTCTGATTTTCCTGGTCTTGCAAAATAAAATATATAAGTGGCCTTAGGTTGCAATATTTCGAATTTGCGCGGAAAAAAGAGATGGAAACGTCTTAACATAATGATTTCAATATGTGGAATAAAGTGTGCAAATAAAAGAAATGTCATTTAGCCAATAAGTCGCTAGTTCGTGACTAGACTAGACTAATGCATTTTGTTATCTTATAAAAAGGTCTTATGTTTTGGAATAAAATAATAAACAAAAAATATTGCAATATAATTTACGTATAAGTACATCTTACTATAAAAATAAAAATCAAATAAGACAATTTCAGACACTCCTCTTTCTTTAATAATACAATGAACGAGTTAAGCCTGAAAATATAAAATTGAATAAGGAATTGTTCTCGCAACGCAATAATAAAAGTAATAGAATTGTCTTTTATAACAAATGAAATATTCGAACATCTGTTTCACATCTGCGTGATGCTTTTACTTTAGAGTTAGGTATTAATTAAAATATATTAATATTGATGTTAAACATTTCATTATAAATGATTCATTTTTCTTTGCTCTAAAAATATATCCATTGCAAGAAACCAGAAGTGGTTAATTTTATTTTAATAAAAATGCGAAACCCATTTAGACCCTATGTTTCTAGAGAGAATCTATGCAATTGTAGTAAACGACTGAAATAGCTCAGTAACAACATTTATTTCTACAATATTAATGATATAGTTAAGCATACGATTGATATAATTTAAGTTTACACTTTGCCATCTAAGTCTACCACTATTTTAAAAGATATTTCTAACTATATTTTTTTAAATCCACATAGTAAGAAGGAAGCTATCTCGAAATCGAGTATTTGTAAAGATATTTTTTTGTTTTAACTTTATACTGTATTCAACACATAGGGGAGACAGGTGCAGATTTCCCACTTTCTGCCACTCAATTGCATTGCTTGTTGAATCGTAGAATTCAATGACATGCTTGCCTAGAATCTAAAGTGAAGAAAATGGAAACAAAGTAATCCATTCTCCTCGAGTTTGAATCGAACCCATATACAATCGCATTTAAAGACAGGTGCTAAACCTCTGCGCTACAACAGTCAAAACAATAGTAACAATTTAAAACAATTAATATTTTAATTACCAATGAATTACTATTTTCACTTATAAATATACCACTTTAAGAATATTAAGCTATGTTTGTACTAAATATGTATATATAAAGATGAAATAATAAGATTATTGTTTACGAGTATAAATACTTTTAACTAGTGTACAGTATTATATAAGTTAAACTATCCAGTAAGAAGATGTATTCAAAAGATTTTTACATTTTTATTTCTCGATGTGCTTTCGTCAAATTGCGCTTCAATCTGCCATCCAATTTACAAGTCAGCCTGTTCACGCTCACATAGCAATCTGTGTATAATTAGAAACGCTTAGCACTATGCAAAGGTTATCTCTATTCAAATTAAAAACGTGTAAAATATAAAGTAAATAGTTGAAAAAATTCGTTTAGCAATAATTTTACTTTTGAGTATTTTAGTCTAATTCAGTAAATCTTTATTGAAGTAGATACTTCAGTAAAGATTTACTGAATGTAATTTATGGTAAAAATATTTTTATTTTATTTTTTATTAGACAAAGAGCAGGTACGCAAGCAATAGAAGGGTTTAGACATCGTAATCCTTTAAAAGAATTTCAAATATAACCCTAACCTATTACTGAAATCTGTATATCCTCCTTACTTATCTAGAGTAATATTTTTTTATTACTACACTTTTTCTTTTTTGTATTTGTGACTTGAGTGCTCACACAGGGCCTTTCTATAATTTAGCCACGTTGACTACACTATCCGTGTGTTGTACGTTCCGATGAGTTTATAATTTATACAAAGGAACGAATAGCAAGGGCAGACATATTTACGCTGTATCTAGTCTAAACTAGATAACGAAAATCTAATCGTGTGCTACTAAAATTTTCTCGATTATCATTCGCCAAAAACAGAGGCCTCAATTGAAAATAATATTATTTTCAATTGAGGCCTCTGAGTTATGTCTTGCGAGTCATAGTTAAAAGCTGCCCCAATACATAAAAAAATCTACATTAAATAAATTATTTGATTACGAAAGGTACCATTAAGATCGTACGCCTACTAAAATATATCGGCACATGCTTAGACTAACAAGAGTACAATAGACAGTACAATAGGTAACAATATAGTGGCACAAAGTGTCGGCTGCAGCAAAATATGGGCGTCTCGTGTTTTCCGTCCGGTCACGGTACGGTCCGTTGCCTAGGAAGAAGATTCAGTATTCATTGTTTATAGCAACGTCACGTTTTGTAACAGATTACAGTAAAAGTGGTTATATATATATATATATATATATATATATATATATATATATATATATATATATATATATATATATATATATATATATATATATATATATATATATATATATATATATATATATATATATATATATATATATATATATATATATATATATATATATATATATATATATATATATATATATATATATATATATATACTACTCTTCGAAACATTTCGTGTTGAGTTCTGACACTAGCTAGAGCGAAGAAAACAAAGAGTGGGAATCGGACCGACATAACGTCACATGTACAGGTTGATCTGCGTTACGACGGTCTTGATATTAAATTCTCTAAATCAGTCTTATTTATATATAACTATAAATTCATCTTAAACAATGAAATTGTAGAAAAAGAACTATTACTTATATTTTAAGAAGTCTAATAGAATTTATACATACAGTACAATAATATTTCTTATCAAGTATAACTTTCATTTTACCGACTTATTTGCCCTTTACTCTTTCCAGTCAATATTTGTCATCTATGGACCTGACTCAATAATAGAGAAAATATCTCGCACTCATTCGTACACTGCGTGTTGAAGCGCGAGATCAAATACGCTTGTGATGAAAGAGGGCGTCTCATACATACGTCTTACAGAACTTATACAGCGCAATATATATCTATTGTAATTTATATTAATAAGTTATAGGAATATGGAACGGTTTTATATGTTATATTATATTTATATGGTAGTTTTTTATAAAATTACCTAGATTTTGGTACATATAGTTTATAAATAAATAAAAAGCTACAAATAATACATATTTATCAAAGGTAAATAAATAAATTTATGAAAAATGTTCCTTACAAATGCTTTAGAAAATATTTTAAATATAATTTTCAACGAATATATAGGGAAAATATCTAAAACACAAAATAATAAATTTGTAAGTATCGATGAGACCGTGGTGGCACCGCGACATAGCGTTTTGCTGTAAACCGCTTTTAAATCTCATCCGGGTGAAATATCCATTTCCAATAAAATTTTTACATATTTTCGCTGTATGTCAGTAAATAAATTTATTTACTTCTTTAATACTAAGTAATCAAAAGTATTTCTATAGTTAGGTAGAATTAAACTTATTTATTTTATTAATCTTCCAGAATTGATTTATCATTATGACGAAAATGCTATATATTATGAGTTTCTACTCAATAAATATATTCTCATTTTCAATATTGTAAGTATATATTAATTTCCACCTACCATATGACCTAATGACGATTTAATTATCAAATCTTGACGATTCAATGATTCATAACATTCAAATTTAGTTGGTCATTTTATAATAGATAGCGACCACCAGTTCACAAAATGGCTCGATAATGCCATAAAATAGTCAATTCTATGAGGCGAGGACTTTTGTAATGAGTGTTTTATTACATACGTATTTTTATATTTTTTTTATGTCTTTACGCTTTATCCCGCACATGACAGGGTAGGGAACTAAAGGAACCATAAGAACCTAGTGTCAAAACACTCCGTTGTTTAGTCCCTGCTTTTTCCGTCACTGCTTTCCGCCTTTTTCGAGGCATTGCGGGTTGAAAATTAAAATATAAAAATATATTTCCCCGAGTGGGAATCGAACCCACAAACCATCGCGTTTACAAGTAGCCGCTACACCTCCGCCGCACAACGGTCCTCAACTGCAATAATTTTAGTGAAAATAAGTGAATAATCTCCTTTGTATTTTATCCATACAAGGTTACATTGGCCAAGTGAAACAAGTTCAATTCGTATGACTCACATGTCATTAATAAAGAATAACCTGAATTAAATTAATATGTCAGGTATTCTAACCTTATATTCTAAACGCAGGTAACAGAATCTGCGATCAATTACCGAAGTAACCCAAAGCTGTTGCATCAAATCTATACAACCTTCCTCTTTCATTGAGCTAAACATAAAAATATGTTGAATTTCGAACCAATAGTCTTTGAAAATAGAGCAAATAAAACGAACTCTTTACAGTTATAAGATTAGTGTAAACAAAGACTTTTGTTTTTACCTTATTTTTTGTACGTATAGGATGGAAATGTAAATTAAATTTTAGTATGTTTTATATGAATATGTGCTAAAAATTATGAAATAAAGTCATTCACATTATACTTTTATTCAGTTTTTAATCAAAACCGCTTCATGTATGCTTGTAATTGCTCAGCATATTAATACTGACAGAGCTGAACCAACGAAATTTCCAATAAAAAACAATATTTCATTTAACAGATTCCGCCATTATTGCAATGGTTCGAAAATTACAGTGAGCTTTAATTTACGCTACAAATCATATTGTACGGAGGTTTATCGGTAGATAGTTATTTAATTTTATGCAACTGTCTCATTTGCCGGGCTCCGTAAATAAGTCGCGTTACTGATACACAATTATGCAGCGACGGCCAACACGGATACTGCAATTACTGATGCTATAATTATATAGCATGATTACTATTGAAATCTGTGCAGCATTATTATTATCATCGCCATTTTAAACTTGCATGGTTGTTGCGTACGAGCGTATTTAAACGCGTAATGGATTTTTTTCATTTTCATATTATTTCAGTGATGTCCCCTTTTTAAAAACAATACTTCGGTAATATACTCGTATATTATACTTCGTGTTCTCAAACTAGTGGATATCCACGGTCTTTTTGCTTATTATAAGTGTTACAAAATTTTTCAATATTATACATCCGCATCCGTATACATCCGCATCATAGATCTATATATAAGAGTATTGTGTAAAAAAAAAATATTTTATGGTTATACCGTCAGCAAATAAACATATTTGTCACATTTGCCACAAAATCACAATTTATTCATATTTATACATAATGTGTCAGCTACGTATTGTAGCCAACATATTATGAAATTGACTATTCGTAGAATTTTACTGCGTGGTTCAAATACTATTACCATGTAATGTCTCAGAAAAAATGAGAAACCACTTTTCATCCAATTCATGCATGCAATTTTGAAGATACTGTTTGTTGAGTGTCGGAAGTTAATGCTGCACTTCGTATTAAACGAGAGTTAAAAAAATAATTTGAAAAAGTGGAAATTGAGCCCACAATTATGGGCCACACACCATCCTAGTTTTACAAGGTGGTAGAGTCATGTTGTCAGTGTTGACAACCCTTGGGTAGACTCGACCGGATAATTACCACCCTCGGCATTTAAAACCGGCGTTAAGTAGTGGCTTTTTTTGTCACTGCGTTTCGCATTAGGTAATGCCGAGCTCCGGAGCCCAACCCCAAACACTTCCCCGAATATGACAGCGGCACTGAAAGAGATTCTACCCCAGGAGGGTACCAGCACCCCGGTGCTGGAGAATCCCTCCCTGAGTCTTTACACTCAGGCTGCCCGTCGAATTCTGGGGAGGGCACAGAACCGCGTAATAGACGAGGCAAACGAGGCGTGCGCTCTACGGCAACCCCTTCCACGCTTAAAGTGGATTTCTGTAACATCAGGGGTCTTCAACTTGAATGCCTTCCATTACCACCTTGAGACTGCTTGGCCGGCCTTGTTGTTTCTGACCGAAACACAAATTGTCAGACCGAGTGACACAGCCTATCTTCATTATCCAGGCTACAAATTGGAGCATAACTTCATGCGTCATGCCGGAGTCGCTGTGTTCATAAGGAATGACTTGAGTTTCCGTCGTCCTGCTAATTTTGAAGGTCAGGACCTGTCTATTATCTGGCTTCGTATCGATTCAAACGATCGCGTCCGAATCTACGCTTGTCTGTACAGGTCCCATAGTGGTAATACAGAAACAGATCGACTCATGGAGCGTTTGCCATCGGCCATTGATAATGTGCTCTCGCTTATCCCCTCCGCTGAAATCATGATACTTGGCTATGCCCACAATTCCGATTGGCTTGGGTCACGCACCACTGACCACGCGGGGAGGGCTGTATTTGACCATGCTGTGGCTAATGGACTTTCGCAACTGGTTGACTCACCCACGCGTCTTCCAGACGTGGATAGCCATAATGCCTCCTTACTGGACCTTCTGCTGACTTCACATCCAGAACAGTTTCGGGTTATGGTCGATGCCCCTCTGGGATCTTCCGATCACTGCCTAGTGCGGTGTGAGGTGCCTATTAGGCGCAACAGTCGCAGAACACCAGCGACTCGTCGCGTCTGGCACTATAAGTCAGCAGATTGGGACGGGATGCGTGCTTTTTACTCATCCTATCCCTGGGGGCCGATTTGCTTCTCTTCTGATGATCCGAGTACCTGTGCTTCGGCTGTTGCTGAGGTGGTTTTACAAGGTATGGAGCATTATGTTCCTAGCTCCGTGGTGCTGCTTGGTGGTAAGTCACAGCCGTGGTTTGGTATGTCTTGCAAACAAGCTGCTACTGAAAAGCGTAAGGCATATCAAGTGTGGGCTGATGCGCTGGCTACTGCGGATCCGAAGGTGAAAACCTTAAAAGGGAGGTATAACCGAGCCTCTAGGTACTTTAAGCGGCAAATCGCCAGAGCCAGGTCCGAGCATGTCGCGAAAATCGGTGTGAAACTTGTGGGCTGCCCGTCTGGAACACGTCAATTCTGGGCGCTCTCAAAGGCAACACTTGGCAACTTCAGCCGGCTTTCGTTTCCGCCGTTACGCACAGAGAATGACATCCTCGTCCATACGGCCAAAGAGAAAGCCGACCTCCTGGGAAATCTCTTTGCCTCTAACTCGACTCTTGATGACCAAGGTAAGACACCGCCAAAAATCCCGAGATGTCTGAGCTCAATGCTGGACATTAAGTTCAGTCAAAAGGCTGTTCGGCGAGCCCTCTCTTCTTTGGACATCCACAAGTCGAGTGGACCTGATGGCATTTCTCCTTCAGTGCTCCGTTCTTGCGCTCCTGAGTTGACACCGGTATTAACGCGGCTTTCCTATTCAATCGGCGTAGTCCCGAACTCGTGGAAGAGCGCTCTGATCCATCCGATCCCGAAAAAAGGTGACTGCCCGAATCCGGCAAACTATAGGCCTATCGCTATCACCTCCCTGCTCTCCAAAGTTATGGAGAGTATAATAAACAGCCAGCTACTGGATTATCTACCTCCCTCAGTAATGTCTTACTATGGGGTGAAAAGAATCTTGTTGAATTCAACCCCCAGAAGACTCAAGTTTGCGCGTTAACTACTAAAACTTTTGTCGTGTCACCAGTTTTGAGAACACTTCTCTTAAAGCCTCGCCTACTATCAGTATATTGGGGCTCAGCGTTTCGAATGACTGTCAGTATCGCGATCATTTGGATAGCAAGACCAAGTTGGCCTCGAAGAAACTGGGTGTCATCGGAAGAGCGAGACAGTGCTTCACGCCTGCACACCGATTGGCTCTGTATAGAGCCCAGGTTCGGCCACACATGGAGTATTGTTCACATCTCTGGTCTGGGGCACCCCAGTATCAACTTGAACCATTTGATCGCATACAGCGTAGAGCCGTTCGTATCGTTGGGGACCCAAATATCTGTGAAAGGCTAGACACTTTGGCGCTGCGTAGAGACGTTTCCTCGCTGTGCGTTCTCTACCGCTTATACCATGGGGAGTGTTCTGGAGAACTTTTTGATCTGGTGCCTGCCGCTGAATTCTCCAACCGCACAGTACGACACAAATTAAGATATCATCCCCACCATCTGGACACGTGGAACTCTTCTACTGTGCGGTTCCGTAGGAACTTTTTTCCACGCACCACACTAATGTGGAATAGCCTACCTGCGGCAGTGTTTCCTGATCGATACGACATGGGTGCCTTCAAAAAGCGCGTCTACGTCCACTTTAAAGGCCGGCAACGCTCTTGTAACACCTCTGCTGTTACACAAGGCCGTGGGCGTCGGTGATCACTTACCATCAGGTGCCCGACCGCTCGTTTGCCTTGTCCTTCCCATAAAAAAAAACACATGGACCACATCAAGTACTGTTGTATCCCCAGGATGACATTGTCCTAGTTCTAGAGCTATTCAATTATTTACGTAACTTTAAATTTATAACTTTATATTAAATGTGTGAAAAAACGGGAATTTGAATAATTAATATTAACTACTAGAAAATAACAAAATGTAAAAGCGCTCCAACATAAAGTCGAATCGACTATCACTGTTCGTGAAAATAGTTTTAATGAATGACAGACATTAATTTCCATTTTCCCAAACATATTTTATCAACGATCGTTAATAGCACAATATATTGAGTTTTCAAGTAATTTTCTATTATGACATATTTGAAGCACACGTACACTGTACGTGATGTCATTTTTATTGAGTGGGTGGCACTTGTATGACGGCTTGAGAGCACTTGTCAGCCAAAGAACTGATCGACAATAATTGTCGCAAATATGTGTGAGTGCCACTCGTTGAAACGTTTTGTTACTCTCAAAGAAATAAATAGATAATATTTTTTATAAAGACAAATGGTTTTTAAACATAATAATCGAATATAATACCTATTGTTGATTGAATATTAAGTATTGATAAATGGTTTTTTTAATCTGTACTAATATGGTTCTATATAACCTGACGGGTACTAAAGTTGAACTCGATTTTTTACGTTGTTTGTTTTGAAAGAAGTGGTTTAAATAAAATATATTTTTGTTTAACATAGAATATTTATCATAGAATATATATGTAGTTGCGTATTCGACTGGAACGCTTATAATGCCAAAAATAAAGAAAAAAAATAAGTTCACATAAGTTATAACATTAAGATAATCTTTTCAATTTCATCTAGCAGCTTTCAAATTTTAAAAAAGCTACAATTCACTAAGGCGAAGGCGTTATAAGAATATTTTAAAAAATTATATCAGTTTAAAAGCACATTAGAGTTTTAAACAGGTTCGGGCCCACTACGTTGTAATTTTTAAAGATTTTCAAAATGTTATTACAACTAAAAACATGTATATCTTCCGAAAGAAATCGAAAAATTAAAGATATATTTTATAGAAACAAAATCGACCAACTTGCTGGATGTTTGCTATTATGAGATACGTTGTCTCCATACAGTACCTTAGAGAATACTTCGCAGCGCTTCTTAAGGACATCTCAAGTAAAGAGGTTTACATTTTTCTCTTAATAAAGTCTGAGGACGAATTTATCACTCCAAATTTTATTACAAGAACGAATGTAAAATGCTAAACGTTAATAAGACGTCTTTTTACGTATTTCTTTTTATTTAAAAGTATAATACAATTTACGTACGTTTTTATGACATAAGATACAGTAGAAGTTTTGACGTGGTCGTGAATTAATTGAATATTTTCTGTGTTGGGCATCGTACTTTTGACTTCAAATTATTAATGATTTGTACTGATTTTATTTTATTACTTGGTAACGAGTAACGGGTACCGAAACTCTATTCTTAGTAAATGGTATGCTATGCCTATGCTTGCAAGTAGGGTGATTGTTGGCGCCTACGTGTGGACCTGCACTACTTTTATTTTATAGGACATATTGTCTATGTTACTTACAGTTATCTATATAATTTGTAATCTTTTGTCTATGAACAAACGTTCTTCTTTTACATTCAAATTTGAATATTCATTCCGCTACTATTTCTTGTCTTAGCACATCTCAAGTAAAAGTATTTAGCAAACCAAGGAAGTTTTCTTTTAACCTAGCTAAATATCGAACATAAAAAGTGGCGACCGTGACAGGACCTAAGCAAGAAATATTTCAATCCAACGGAATCGCGTCTGAAGCCATCGCCGATTCGCAACAGCATCGCAGCACACGGCTTGACGCTCAAGCAACACAAAGAAGATTTGCAAGCACCAGCCGGCAGTACCTATCAACGCTGCCGAAGCAGGGCCAAATCAGATAAGTGTCTCATATTTCCAACAAAATTCTCCGTTCATCATCATCAATCCATCCATCACCAATCATCCATCTATCTATTATCACCATTATCATACCACACTGTTTTTTATAGCTATCCACCAAGTGTACTAGCTCATATCCGTAAATTCAAAAGGTTAGTTGTAACCGTTAAATTTCAAATATACCAAGTCATTGCAATATAACCTCAACTTAAACTATAACTTCAATTGCATCACTATTGCTACACAGCTGACAGCTAACGTTAGATTCTAACGCATTAAACGCACTTTTTATTTATTATTTTAAACGAATTTCAATTTATTTCCTGATACTTCTGTAAATTACACTGCCATAATTCGCAACCTAAACTTAAAGCACTTCATATTTTCATACGCATCCCATTTCATCATTCATTTTAAGGCAAATATTTTTAATCGTATATTGCCGACGTTTTCAGCGTACGAAATTAAAATGAAACTATTCGATGATGCACTTAAGCTTACCACTATTATGGACTCTTGCTGTGAACGAGCTACTTTATAAGATAACTGAGCTTCACTTTGTTATCCAGGGATACGTAGAGGACCTAGTAGTTATAGTTAGAGGTAACTGCTTAAATAACTATCTGTTACCCTTGGAACACAATAAGCTAGCGTAGTGTAAAAGTGTATTCTTTTGGTGTGAGATGTCTGACAAACGACCATCTCAGTCAGATTAAGTTGAGGTCATGACTTTAGTGAGCCAATATCTGACTAAATCCGCCATAGGTCTATACTTATAGTGGTTTTAGTCTTTTGACTATACTTGAAGTTAAATGTACACAAAACAACTACTAAAGTATGAGAAATAAAAAAATATTACAAATAAAAAGTAAAAGGTATGCTAGTTAATATTAGTTAGTTAAAAGCTACGAACGTTTTTTGCCAAATTTTACACAAAATTCTCCGCGGAAGTCTAACCTAAAGGGTTTTTTTTTTTTTTTTTTTATTGAATAAAACACATCCACGGGTGTGATTGCCCGTGCCCTTTTTTAATTTTTTATTTGACAATTTGGCGTTCACTGTACAGTTTACCACTTAGACTACTAAAACTACTTAAACTAAAGAGGGTGTTTTCCCTACTGACAATTTTTTTTTTTTTTTTTCCATTAACTTTATCTATTGTGTTATGTTTTTCTTTACATGGACATGCATGCTTGGGTGTACAATTTTTCTTAACTACTAAGGTATTAGTAACTTAGCTTAACTTAGGTACATCATTATTTGAAAATTTAACTTAGGTACATCATTATGACAAATTTGAAATTATTGCGTTAGTCAGGCTGTCGCATAACCCCGGTTTTTAGTTCAGGAGGCAACGTCTTCACCACCTTTTCGTCTCTTGTGACATGCTCCTTTTAGGTTTTCCTCGATAATCTCCTTTGTAGATGCCCTTACCGCTCGGGGATTAGAGTTCCAATGGCGTCACCATTGTCGTCGGAGTAATAGACACAGGTGTTAGTATGCCTAGTTACTGCGACTACCGCGTGAGGAACGCTTTCCATGGATACGGAACCTTGCGCTTCCGGTTCGGACAATGACGACCTCCTTATACGTCAGTCCCTGGGCCTCGTGGATAGTCATAACGCGCGACCCGGTTCCGGAGCCATACCCCATGTCCCTTAGGAACCTTCTTCTCCTCCTGCGTATGGACCAGGTAGAGGGTTCCGTTTCTGCTGGCTGGTATTCTCGCGCCGGTATACCCGTGATTTCCAGTTATTTCAGTAACCTAATTTTCAGAACTCAAAAAGCAACTAGTTTTATCAAGTGGAATTCAAGTATTGGGTTAAAAACAAAAAAGTAATCTTGACCATTTGTTATGATCATTTAATTCCACAGGTCATATTTTACTAGATAATTCTAGGGTACAATATTCTCTGACAATATTTTTACTATGTTTACAATAAGCTTTAAAAGAAAAATTAAAACCGAAAACATTGACTTCGAATTAATCGTTTAAAACATGTAGGTCACCCATATATTTCACAACTGTGTTTTAAATTCTGTACTAATTTTTATGTCATCAGGATATTATAGTTAATTTTATCTGACTTAGACTAGATTAATCTGACATGATTTCGTATTTATTCAATGTTAGTTAGAGTTTTTGTCGTATAAACGAGTACGAATGAAAAATATTATACGATCCTTCAAATAGGTCGAGTTGAATCAAGATACTTGAGCTCTCTGTTCTATGCGCGTGCAAACAAAGTAAAGAGACTCCGTAAAGCGGTTGCAAATCTAATTAGAAATATATACGCATGCGGATTTTCTAGCTAGCAAAAAATAGTGAAATAAAAATCTTTTATACGAGAGATAAAGGGAAAAATATGAATACGTTGATATATCTATGTATGTATGTATATGTTTAGTATTTTATGTTTGGAACTGAGTTTTCAATTTATCTTTTCATTTAACACACTGTAATTCCTCTGCCATACAGTTAGGTCACAAGTTAGGTTGAAATGTTGACCTAGTTGCGAGACATCGATAAAAGCCTCTTTCTATTGAAAATAGGTAACCTAGGCTCCCTGTGACCGAGTCTCTTTTGAAATGGAAAATGTTGTTGAACTAAAGTTTTTACTTAAATTACCTCATCAGTATTAGAAAATTCAAGATGTATAACTTTACCAAATTTTTATTTAACGATTTAGGTATCTGGTTGGAATCGCGACGGTCATGAGGTCGATTTCCACTCAGAATGATGTAGTATGTTTCGAGAGTAGTGGACAGTGTTTTTTAATATAATATATTCTTACAGGATCATATTAGTAAAATCATGTGCGTAATGTTTTGGGACCAAATAAAATAATATTTTTTCTGGCTACAAATATTTGTGCAAAGGAAAGACGCAGAATTAGATATTTTTTTCAACGGGAGGAAGTCCTTATTACCTCTGCCCGGGAAAAGGCGAAGAAGTGTGCCGGACTCTTACTGACCGCGGAGTTAGATAAGAACTTAACAATTTGTGTACATCCATATTATTATAGAGTAAAACGTATGTAACGAGTAAATGTTTGAATTATTCCTCATTATAATAGCATTTTTTTAATTTAAAAAATATTAGCATTTTAATCAACTAACTAACAATCTATCCTTTCCCTAAAACTTGCACGACCTCAAACCTTGCACTACAGTGCACGTGGTGGTGGCTGGTATATAATCGTGATTTAAAACGCAAATATAAAACGTCTCTTTAAACACTTAAGCAGGTATAAATCAACATGAATATTAAACAAAGTATTTCACGTTAACCTAATGTAAATGTAATATTCGTCAGTATTCACATGAATACAATCTCCTATGTGTACTAAAAATTTCCTTTAAATCCGCCATTATACGTGTTAAGCGCTGTTTTAAACGCGTCCCGCAAACATGAGTGGGCTATGACGGTAACTCTTCTCAGAATTACCCTATTAATGGGTAGTAACGTGGTACAGGTAATTTTGCGTCTGGGAGGGTCGTATGCCTCCTGAACTTGAGTGTAATGTAAAATGAAGCTTTACCTAATAGAATGCTAGTAATATGTTAAGAAATAGGTGTTTTATGTAGTTTTATTAAATATAGACGGATACGTTTATCACATTGTTTTCCATTTGAATTCGTTGAATAAAGACTGCAAGTGACAGTACATAGCAGTACTGTGAGTCCTATTACCAGTTAATAAAATGAATTATTGACACTTCTCCGTTCTAGTAATTATGTATAATCTCTTGAAAGTTGTCCTTTAAATGGAGAATGGAAGATCATAATATTAAATTATCTTTACTTACCTTACTATATGGAAAAAAGCATACAACTTCTTTTTTTCTAATTTCAAGCTTTATCATGCATTTAGCAGGCTAAATAAAAAGAACCTAACTTGAAATATATTACAGCTAAATTTAATTATTACATTTTGAAGCGTAGAACTTCAAATTAATCATTTATTTAAAAAATGATTTGAATTCAATTTAATACTATTATTATAAAGCTTCACTGTAAGTTAAAATATAAGAATTGCTAATATAATCGCTTGTCAATTCTATGGGCTTGATAGAAGGCAAGTCACCGATACTATCTAATATAAATGCAAAGTACATCGCTATGGTGCACCTCACGATACAGTTTATTTATTATTATAGTATTTTTCAAATAAAATTACTTGTTTATATATGTTTTTCTTTACATATTATCGACATATAGTAAAAATATTAGTAGCCGCTGTCTTGGAAGTTGTAATTAAAAAAATTATAAAAAGTACTTCTAAAGTAAAGCCACTTAAAATATTTTTATTTTTTTATTTTTTGTGTTTGCCTGTATTTTTGTGCACGATAATCTTGAAAAGGTCAGAGCCGATTCAAACGTAGCTTTTCACCATTGTGTTATGATAAACTTTATTAAATATATAGAGTGTACTTTCTTTCAAAGGGATCATAAGTAAAAAGTTATTTTATACGATGAAACTACTCCAAAATAATTGTTTTACTAATTGTTTTACTGAGCTCAAACTTTAGGTTGACATCCCCACGTAGACAAATATGCGGGTGAATCTAATTAATAATATAAATCAACGAACCTTAGACCCGCCATTTTACTTATAGAAAGAAATCTTTACACTAAGTTTTCTTAATCTAAATAATATGATATCATACATCAATACACCTACTTATGTCCCTTTCTCTATTATTTAATTTAATATTTTACCTATAAAATTACATTTAATTTAACAAAATGATTCGAGAAGTTTGCTAAATTTTATAAAAAGCTTCAGATGAGGTTAAAGTTACGAAGAAGCCGATTGAAACATTTAAACAATAAAAAGAAGCTATTATAATAAATGATGCCTATGAAAAAGCCGTAAAAGAGTAATTTATGGAATTTAAGTACTATATATAAGGAATTTCATTGCAAACTTTTTAAACATTTTTTTTATTAAATCTTGTTAAGTTAGTAAAAAAGTTTATTTTAACTTCTCGCTTTATCCGGAACACTGAAAAGTCGGTAGAGGGAGCCGCAGGAACCTTGGGAACCTACGCTATGTACGTTGCTATGCTGAATGCCGGAACTCAATGTCACGCAAAAATCATGAAATGTAAATAATCCATTCCACAAGAGGGAATCGAACCCACAAGCCAACGCGTTTACAGGAAGACGTACATGTGCGCTTCGATGGCCCTCCAGTATTAAAAGTATTTTACATTATATGTTAAAACATAAACACAGAAAATCATTCATAATAATAGTATAATTATCAAATTACGACAAGGAGCACTCAAACTTTGTTGTGTAGTAGCAACTAAACAATAACATAGTGACCATAAAAATATATTTTCAACATTTTATTACATCAATATTTTGAAGAAACTATACAGTCACTTAAAATAGCTTTTTTAAAATCTATCATACTTTTTGATACCAAAACTTCAATTTAAGAAATAAGCTTTGAACGAAAGCTTCTAATATAAATATAATCATTGAACCCTTTTGGCCATCAAGCTTAGGTACGAATCTTAGAGCAAAGAACGCATTGAATTCACTAAGATAAACTTTCGCAGACGAAAGCTGGAATACTAAAGTGTTATCGCTAACTTTGATTTTGATCTATTGTTTACTTTTTATGTTATTCGGTGAGTTTGTATAACGATTTTGTTTGTTTTACTTGAACATTTTACATTATAAAAAGTACTATTTTAAAAATCGTTTGACCTAAAAGTTTTCTTACTAATGCATGACGGAGCAATTTACTTTTATAAATAATATTATGCCAAAATCTACCTACCTCCACGCGTTTACCTCCAAAGGTTGGCAATGCATCTGAAGCAATTCTGGTGTTACATGAGGGCAGCGATGATCACTTACCATTAGTTGACTAGACCGCTCATTTGCCTTGTCTTGGCCATGAAAAAGAAGAATTTATATAAGCAAAATATTTTCAGAGACAAAAATGAAATAATAAATATACAATATTTAATCTTTTTCGATATTAGGAAATATTATATATATATATATATATATATATATATATATATATATATATATATATATATATATATATATATATATATATATATATATATATATATATATATATATATATATATATATATATATATATATATATATATATATATATATATATATATATTATATATATATATATATATATATATATATATATATATATATATATATATATATATATATATATATATATATATATATATATATATATATATATATATATATATATATATATATATATATATATATATATATATATATATATATATATATATATATGTATAATTGTTAGATCTCTCTAAGATTTTTTCTATTTTTATTAACCACATCTCAGTATGCAGACGACTTGCAATTGTATAAGCACTTCGATTTGACTGAGCTATCCAACGCTCTCACTTGTTTAAATAAAGACCTCGTTGCTATTAAGTCCTGGGCAGAATCATTCCAAATAAATCACAAGCAATAATTATTGGTAGCAGCAGGTTAAGATCTAAAATAGACTGGGAATCAGTACCAAGTATACATATAGTATACTAATGCTGGTGTTGAAATCCCTTATTGCGATAAAGTCAGAAATTTAGGTTTGATTTTGGACTGTAAAATGTCCTGGGTAGCTCACATCAATGAAGTCAGCAAACGTATGCATTTCTCCTATCATTCTCTCAAACGTCTCCAATTTTTTCTCCCTTTCAAAACTAAAATTATGCTTGCGCAATCTCTACTTTTACCAATTCTAGATTACGCCGATGTATGCTATTTAGATGTAACTGAGGAGCAATTTAATAAGTTAGAGCGTCTACAAAATTTGGCTATTCGCTTTATTTTTGGCCTACGTAAATATGATCACATTTCTCAATACCGTGCTCAGCTCAATTGGCTCCCAATCCGACTTCGTCGTGATATGCACATCTTCTCGGTCCTTTTTAATACACTTAATGATCCTTACTCTCCCTCTTATCTTCGTTCTCGATTTACCCTCCTCCCTGACTCAAGCCGTCGCCGGCGGCCTTGTGTAACACATACCCTAGACATACCTATCAGCAATACCAAATTCCAGAAAAAATCATTTTCAGTTTATGCTGATCTGCTCTGGAATAAGTTACCTATAGCAATTCAGAACAGTATGTCTATTGATATATTCAAGAAACGAGTTAAGCAGCTCTTTCTTCAAAAGGTTACTGCTGATCAATAAAAATATGTTAGCTTTCTATTATTACTGATTTACTTTAATATGTTTTATTTATTATTTTTTTTTTTTCACTTTATTTCTTATTTATCTTATTTGTGTATTTATATGTATTTTATATGTATATAAATTTATTTGTATTATTTTTGGTATTTATGTGTATATATTTGTGTATTTATGTGTATTTTATTTATTTTGTGAATCTATTAGTATTAATTTTATTTACATGTATGTATGTACTCTGAATTACACTCAGGCCTGCAAAAATATGCTTTCTCTCATACCCATAGGTTGACTGGAAGAAATCTCTACTAGAGATAAGTTCACCTTTGACAACAATGTTTCCAATTCTGTACTTATGATATTATAAATGCAATAAAGAGTATATCTATATATATAAAACTTACAGAAATAAATAGATACGTATTTTATAATGTATCGTGATTTTAACAGGTTTGGTTTGAAATAATAACAGTGTAAATTGATATCTACTCTTTTAATTTTATAAATACGCTCGAACACACCCTAAATGAAAGTGATTAATATTAGATTAATATTATCTAGATTTTTTTTTGTAGCTTCACACTTTATCCCGCACATGGCAGGGTAGGTAACTAGATGATAATAATATTATTATCAACTATTATTTTAGCAACAAAGTAAAGAGGAACTTGGTCAGGCATTGTTAAAAGAAGTGTTTTAACACTAACTTATATGTGAAATGTAGCTCTGATTAGTCAATATGAAGACCAAATATAGTATATTTTTGTATAATACTTAAAAACAAAAAGCTACATCAAACGACTAAGATTTTAGCAACAAATTCTATATAAAACAACATTAAAAGTAATCTTTGAATGCAAATTAACTTTCTTATGTAAAAGATTTTCTTTAACATAAACGCAACTTTTGTACCGCTTAATTAACTCGGCTGATTACGAACCAGGATTACACTAGCCATTGCAAGTATTCATAACGCTACGAACAAATTTAATGAGCTTTATCTCACAATTTATAGGCTGCAGTACTGAGAATTTAGCGTTCATACCTTTTTTGTTATATAAAACATTATTCTCATTATAATTTAGATCTACCGTGTTCATAATTACAGTTAACTGCATTCGTTGTGTACTAATAGCGATTATTTTACAAAATGAAAAGTTCTGACCATTTTAGTTTTATTTAACTCAGCTTGCTCGTGACTTTGCTTGCTTGAAACTGAATTGTCATTTTTTTTCGATTTTTTTGTGAGGTTAACTCTGTTAACGCCTTAACAAACTCCTTGCTATTTTTGTATTCTTAAGAAACGGAAAGCACTGCTTGGCGTTGAGAAAGCCGGACTGGGTACTTCGATTTGCGGCCATCGAGCGGGTTGAGATACTGATTTGCGTTAAAATTAAAATTTTGTCCGATATTATTTTTAAAATTTTCGATTATTTCTAATTTATTTTCATATAATATGCAAAAAAATAAATCTTTTTTTTAACTTATTAGTTAATTGGATCAAGATATAGAAAATTAAGTATTCTGATTATTTTGTTGTCAATTTAAATTATATTTCACAGCGTAAATAGTGTGAGGTAAAATAGACAAATATTTATATACAAATAGCAATCACAATAAACAAATAATAAGCTGATTTATATAGTATTTAACTTACATCGAAAAGCGGATTACAAATAAATGGCATGAATAGCCCACTATAGCAAAAGCTTCCCGTTACTATTGTAGATACCAATAAAAGAAGTTAGAAGTTTCGCAGATGGCACAACTGGTGGACTGAAACCATCGCTGTTTACTGCGAAACTTGCTGTATACAATGCATAGATTTTAGAACATAGTAAAAGTGGCATGCCACACTTTCTCGTTTACTTCAAAGATAGGTGTAGTAGGATAGAAGCTGAAATAAATACTGTTGCTAAAATAAATACTGTAAAGCTAAAATAAATAGCCAACGTAACTAAACTATAAAAATCAATTTATATGGATTTGATACTGCACCTATCTTGTACATAGTCAACTCAACATATGCACCATGATAGCATTATAGAGTAGCATGCAAATTTTTGTTTTCTTTGTACTTGTGCATTCAAGCATGTCTTAAAATATTTATTTATTTTAAGTAACTTTAACTATTTTAATTAATTAATCTGTATCGAATAGATCAATCAACGTTGAAATAGAAAAGCTAACAATAAATTCTTCTATATTTTATATTTTCCATTCAATGAAATATTGCATGAAACGACCACGTAGCACCAGGTTTCCAGTTTCGAAATTCTGAGTCCCACCTAACGCCATATGTCGATAACTTTTGTATAATATATTAGCAAAGCGCTACCTTTGTTAGAGGACTAATATTTGTTAATAAGTTTTCTATAAAAGTCCTCTTATACAGGCAAAGAGAAATATCTCTTCCTCACTTTGTTATTGGGGACGGAGTAAGCAGCGATTAAGCAACGGAGTGTCTTAATGCTAGGTTCCAATCGTTCCTGCAGTTCCCTCTGCCTACCCTGCCATGTGCGGAATAAAGCGTGAAGCTAAAAAAAAAAAAGGAACTTTATTATTTTTTGTGAATTAAAAATGGCAGACTGACAATATTTAAGAGTATTTTTGTATAACAACATCTTTACGACATTCGTATTTAAACATGATTACATCACGCATCACACAGCAAATATAAAAATAGTGAAATGAAAAAAAATATCCTTTGCCGAAACTATAGATAATTCTTGACTATTTTTTGTGTATAAACTTCTGACATTTTATCCTATACTCATTATACAGAGTAATCATTGATAAACATATTTTTTTCTTAAATAAAAGTTTTGGTTTATATTTTTGGTATACGTTGTTAAGTAATTTATATTAATAATATGAAATAAACAATAAGCTTAAATTCTAAAGTTTTTTTATTTAGCTTCACGCTTTTATCTCGCACGTCGCAGGGCAGGCAGAGAGAATTGCATTAAGCATAGGGATCTAGTATAAAGACACTCCGTTCTTAGTCTCTGCTTTCTCCGTCCCCGCTTTTGCCAGCTTTGACAAAGCTGGCTGTGATTTACCTTCGTTAAATAGAATAATTTTAAAATTTGAACAAAATTTTCTCATTTTATCCTTCAATTACAAGAAAGTGAAACAGACAAGCGTAAAAAACACGTGCGTACTAGCAGCTTGGAAGCCGAAATATTTCCTCTTCGTTCATTAATTCTAGGACAAATCACTGGAAGCTTCGGTTGCAAATTGTCAAGTAGTAATAGTTTGCGTCACATTGAATACCTGCTGCAACTATTCGAGCGAGTTATTATTGGTGTAACATAAATTTGAAAGTTTGTCATAAATGGTGGCGATGGCGGAAGGTGCAGTACGAATGTTTAGTTTAATCGCCATCAATTGCCACTTAATTTGTAATATTTCGTTAGGTTTTTAAGTACTAAATATTTTACTAAATAAGAGATAAACTTACTTTACTGAACACCATTCTTATATGCACTGTACACAAATTTTCTGATGTATTTTCTATACATGAAGGAATTGATATTGACGAAGTACTAAAGTATTATTCAAGCGGTACACTCAAAACAGCATTCCCTTATAAACTGACTGAAAAAAATATTTTGCTTACCATTCCTATTCAGCAATAACTCGCCTCTCTTTATAACTTACCAAACTATAACATATTATGGCTTTGCCCACATTTATTAAATTTAAATAATTAAAATTTGTAGATGACATATAGTTATATCGAAACAATTCAAGTTACTTAATAGTCGTCATATAAATTATTCAACGTAAAATGTTTTTCTTTCAATTTGACAAAACAAATTCTTTAGTTTTATGCAATTATATTATCATTATGACACCACTGTTAAACAAAAAAGTAATTCAAATAACAAAGTAAACATTTGCAAACAGCCGTTTTTATTGATTGTAGCGAATGATCGCCATCACCTCTACTTATCTTACATAAAAATTAACTCCAAGCTTTTTCCTAGCTAATGTAAGGTAATTCATTCCTGATCTTGTATTTTTAAAACTAACGCATCGACATAAAGAAAATAGAGAATAGAGTGTAGTACTGCAATACTATTCAATATACCAAGATATAAAGAACGCAGCTAAATATTGTACTTTACCTATGAAAAAAGAGAATCTAATATTTAAACATAACTATTGCCGAAACTAAATTAAAATAAATTAAATGATGATGATATCTTTTATATTCGTCAACAACATTTCCAGTGTATCTATACTTTTATTTTAAAAGGAATAAAAAAAATCAGCTCGATTCTATAGTTAAAACAAAAAGTTATAAGCTTACGCAGTTTTAAACTATCTAGTCGATGCAGGTATTGTTATATGAAATTTGGACAGATTGTGTCAATATTTTGTAAGTTTTAAAGTCAATAACAGGGTATACTGTTTAACCGAGCACTCTATACTGTCACTAGGGCTAGGGTTGTCGCAGCTAATTGGTGTAGTGTTTAAAATATTTGTTATATATGCATACAAAAAAATGTATCAAATTTTTAATTTGTTATATTATATTTCAAAAAAAATTGGATAATTTGAATATATCCACGATTTACAAGAAAAAAAAGGTAAAGGTTTCTTACAAAACTTTTCCATTAACTTATACAAAGGTATAATATATGTATATGAACAAAAAATGTGCAACTAATGGCTGAAATAAGTCAATGACCAAATATTTATATTTCTAAAAATTTAAAAGAAAAGTAAAAAGTTACTTTATTTTATAATAAGTTAACATTTTATACTGTGCTATTACCTTATGATACAACAGTTTTGAGCTATGTATCAATATTATATACAACCCTGTCTTAAGCCTTCTACGACCAACTTCGCTTATACGATATGAAACTTGCACATACTTTAAACTGTGTACCAAATGAAACTGACATTAGGATGGAATAATAAACTGACAAGCTCTGTATTGTATACATATTAGACTAAACTGTTTGGACATTACCATTAAATTTAAACTTTACTCTGTTTAAAGCTCTAGTATTGAAGTAGTATATAAGTAAATTGGAAGTAGGCATCCAATACGTTGTGAACCGCATACTAGGTCGAAATACTGGGTCTGAGAATTTCTAGTTTCAAAACGGAAGCTCTTTTATTTCACGGTCCGCGAGGGACCCACTAGTGAAGCCACTCTGTATATACAGGGGCAGGAGGTAAAGATACTTGGTTAAATGAAATATCTAGGCTTAATTATTAGGCTAGATAGTCGTTTGACGTTTGCAACGCACTTCACTTAGCTTGTGCTAAAGCTTGTGAACACCGCCGCCAAATTTCTGCGGGCCAGATTATCCGTGCTGATTATTATTATGTTGGCCTATTGAGATGCTCCTGGTAGCGCAGTGGGTCATAGCAGTTAGAGCTATCTAAGGTTACCGTACGGAGGCGTGGACTTCGGTAACCCCTCTAGCGGGGGACCCACCCTGGGAATTACATGTAGAAGTGCTTGCAATGGTATACGCTTTCCTTATAAGAGAGCGGTTAAGAGGTGGATGACCATCAATAAAGAAAACATCGCGTGGATCAGGAGAAAAGGAAAATAAAGCCCTTATCCAGCGATAGCAGTTACGACTTGGAGTGATCGTCGGCAGGGTTACCAACTGCAGACTACGTTCACCCCTACCTTGAACATTGGGTTTGGTGAAACTTCAGGGTACTTGCGTTTAGATTGGTGCAGGTACTGACGAGGCATGGATGCTTTGACAAATACCTGTACCAAATAGTTCGTCGGGAGGTGTCATCAGTGTGCCATGAATGCAATGATCCTATGGACTCAACTCATCACACCCTGGCTGAATGCCCCGCATGGGCCCCACAGCGTCATATGTTTTCAGCTGCAGTAGGTAGAGACATTTCTCTATCCAATGTAGTGGGATCCATGCTGGATAGTGACAGGTAATGGTACGTACGGTTTTCTCAGAAAGAGGCCGCAAAATGAATGACGATGGCAGGTTCGCTCCGATATCGGAGACCGGGTTGCAGGGGAAAGTGGTATACGCTCTTCCAGCGAGATTTAAGCCCTAGAGAAGATAATGGCCCGAAAAAGGGCCTTCCAGTGAGGTGTCACATCAGAACGCGCGCGCGATCCTGCAGCGTCTCCAACTAGGTGAAGACGTTTCCGCTGGGTCTTAGTGGATACTATCAGTTTTATTGTCCCGAGAGCCACATAGCACCCTTGGTCCGCACAGCACATCTGCCTTGAATGAGCAATTTGCATAAGCTGCATTTCCCAGCGTTAAAAAAAATAAAGTATATATAAAGAATCCTAAAGATTCATAATCTAACAAATATTCGAAAACATCTTTAACCAAAGGCAAAATCACAATATCAATTATCTAAAATGAAATCTATTGCTTATTATATCTTTTTCATTTAAAGGAACTTACTTTAGCTTACTTAACCACACAGTTTCGAACGGTCAATAAAAGCAAAACTTTTGGATCCTCTTTAACTTAGATTTGTATTTATAGGACTGTAAGACAGTAATGTGTTGGATTCTAACAATTAAATAAATTGCAAAAACCATATAAGAATTTCAACGCGTCGTGATTAAGAGCTTCAGCGGTCAGAGCACTTGGAAGGCACGGGTTCAAATCCTGCTGTATTCAATTCTGCGTTTTTTTAATGTATTAATGTGTTGGATTTTTTCCATAGTGATGTTTAAAAACAAATGGATTCTCATACTGACAAGGACAGTTTAAAACAATAATTAATATGCAAAGAATGATTTATTTTCTTTAAACAGTATTTATATGTATCATAAAATAATTTTAATGATGTTTATCATAGTGTTTTATAAAAATATTTTTTTTAAATATTTCTATAAATTTCATAAAGAACCTCTGGAAATGAATAAATTAGTGTTCTTAATACATACAACATTTTATTATCGAAGTGCATCATATATTGAAATATTTACGTAATATTTTAATAAAGATTATAACTTAAAATATCTGTATATATTAACAATATATATATATATATATATATATATATATATATATATATATATATATATATATATATATATATATATATATATATATATATATATATATATATATATATATATATATATATATATATATATATATATATATATATATATATATATATATATATATATATATATATATATATATATATATATATATATATATATATATATATATATATCAACCCCTATATATTCACTCATGTTTAATAAAAAAAATAATATTGTGTTGTTGTGTTTGTTTTTTTTTTTCCAACAGAACCGCTAAAAAATAACCGTTTTTATTTAGAGTTTCTGAAAACTTTAAATATATAATAATACCACGTAAACAAAGTTGTGGGCGCAGCTAATAAATAGAGCTTTTAAATAAAGCTTAAGTTATTGTTACACACTAACTATGCTACATACCAAACTGAACCTTAAATAGTTACTGTATCCTATCTACTTGTTTATGCAACTCGTAGTACTGACGGTTCTGTAGCATAGTTTGATAATGTTAAATCAAAGCTTCTGTTCAAATTACTGAGTATGAATGTGGGTGTGTTGCTGTGATAAGACGTAACAGATTCTTAAACAAAACTTGTGTTGGAAATTAATTTTACTAGCATCATTTATATTTACACAAGATTTTATTGCAAAGCTACTTTAAAATTTGAATTTTCGTTTGCTTCACATTTAAATTTGCATACGTTCTCACATCCGGTAAAAGAATCATCGTATCAATCTGATTGCCCTTGGTAGAAATGACTTAAAAAAGATATTTTTAGTGATTTCTTACTTCTTTTTTATATTATGTCAAGTAAAATTATAACACTTATTCTTAATGTACGATTATAGGCATATTGTGTCTGAGGATCATCTGTTTGATGATGAGGATGTTAAGCATCAGGGTTGTATATGGAGCTAACTCAGATAACTATTATATCTTCTAATGTAATACATGTTTTTTCACATACTCTCAACAAGTGCTTATGTTATACAGCTTAATAGTTTGATTGTTTGAATGCTCTTACCTATACTATACACTATCCTTTGTATAGACTAAAAATAAACACGCCTAAAAATAAATAGACATGCTTAAAAGGCTAAATGAGAAGTATTTTTTCTTTGATTTTGACGAGTCAGAGCCAAGGTAAAAAATAAAAAATCTTCCTCTCCCGAAAACCTTGCTACATACACAAAGCTGCATAATATCTGCAAAAGACTGTGTAGTGATGTCAAGCGTAACTATTTCCACAATACCATTAAGAATCTCAGTCCAGCGCAGGTTTGGAGATTCTTGAAGTCTTTTGGTGTAGGCCAAAGGCCTGCAACTCATCAAGTATCAGTGGATTTTCACATCCTCAATTTTTCTTTTACAGCTCCTTCAAATCATATAAATTTCCAAGTAAAATGTCTCTCAAATTCGCCGACCTGAATCAACTTCATTTTCATTTAAAACTGTATTAGAGGATGATGTCAAGAAGTGCATTCACTCTATTTCCACATAAACCTTTGGAATTGCACCAGAGGTCATCTACATCATCAACTTTTCACTGTCAAGTAAAGTTTTTCCTTTACAATGGAAGAGTGCATACGTCATTCCACTTTCCAAAACCTCGAAACCCTCCAACATCACTCATTACCGTCACATATCTATCCTTTCTATTCTATCCAAGATCCTAGAAACTTTAGTCAATAATCAACTGCACTCTTTTCCCTTTGCCAGCAACCTACTCTGTCCTTTCCAATCCGGCGTCCGTCTCATCCACAGCATGGTTGTAGCAGCGTTTAATATTACGCAGGTCATTCGAGGGTTACGCAGGTCACGCAGGACTACGAATAACACCAGCTCTTTCAACTCTGTTGATTTCGATATACTTCTTGACACTCTTCGAGCACTTAATGTCTCTTCTGCAGCTATAAATTGATTCCGATGTTATGGCTCTCCTTGGGCTCCGGTAATGCGTTAAAGCAAACGATACAATTTTATATTGGCTTGATCTGAAAGCCTCCCGTTCCCCAAGCATTCCCCAAGGCGGCTTTCTTTTTCCACTTCTCTTCTCTATTTTCATCAATAAGAAAGTTTTTAGAGTCATTACTTCTCTATTTCATCTGTATGCGGATGATTTGCAACTTTACCGTCACAGTAATTAAAATGAATGAATGAATGAATTATCCAAATATTAAGTAACGATCTTGATGTCATCGAAACTTGGCTGGAATTTTTTGGCCTATTGGTTAATCCAAATAAATATCAGGCTGTAATTATTGGTAGAAATAGACTTAGATACAAATTCAAATAGAATTCTGTGCCTGCAATACAATACTCAAGTGTGTCATTCCTCACTCTAATGAAGTTTGGAATTTAGGTCTAATAATTGATTGTATGTCTTGGGCGACTCATTTCATAGAAAATAGCAAGTGCATACATTTCTTCATCCATTGCCTTGGGCTTTTCCAGTATTTCCTTCCTCACAGAACCAAAATTATGCTAGCGTATTAAAATAAAACAAAATTATGAGCAATTCAATTAGCGTAGCTAATTCAATTAGCGTAGCTAATTGAATTGCTCAATACCACTATTTGAAATTTTTCCACTTCCACAGGTTGGTTGGAAGAGATTTCTTTTATAAATACGCAGAGAAACAGAGTGTCTTAGCACTTGGTACCTTCTACTTACACTACTACGTGCGGGATAAAGTGATAAGTAAAAAAAAAGATTATGGCTACTGATGAGATAAAGTGAGTAAAGAGTGACATAGAACTTGAATTTACTGTAGTCTTTATTATTTTTGATATTAACCAACATTTTTTTTATAAAATCGTTTTGTTTTCATATTTTGTAATTATTTTCTATCCAATTCTCTTAATATATTTTGAAATATTTATTTAATGGCCCTTAGTTTATTTAAATAATTCTATTATTCTATAATGTGTAATCCTCCTCTGCTAAAACAAAAATATATTCGATATAAAAATATAAATGTTTGTTTTAGCAAAATTGAATAGTGAAACATACTGTCATACTCAGGAATGGTTAAAGCTTGCGCAAGTGACTCCTGACGGCCTGTCATAGCAAAAATAAATGACAAATATTTAAAAATATATATTATAGTAATAAAAATGTGTATCGTAGTATTTTTGCTATAATATCATTAATTAAAACAATTGATTAATTTAACCAATAGTATTAATATGTTAAGTAATATAAATTGGTACAACGCCTGACTGAGAGCTGCCCTTTATAGATTCAGAAGTGTACTAGGTGGACAGCTATGAGATCTGTCACGAATGAATCGAAAGAAGAAGAACTTGAGTATAAATTATAAACATAGCGATAGGGGATTCCAATCTCGATTAGAGCAATTAATCACATTGAAGAAAAAGTGCTTCGTTTAGTTACCCATTATGCAATTTCGTTGTTGACTTACTTCCAAGTGCGTTAGGTCTGTTACTTCATCAACTTAAACGTTAATAAACAAGTACTATTAAAATTTAAAGCACACTTGTCATTTTGTACTACTTAACCCTATTAAGTAATCATAATATTACATACTTCGCATATAGCATAAGGCAAACAAATCATACGAAACTCAACGTAATCGGCTTAATTTACTCGTTATAATTAATAGCTCGGCTCGTGTAATACACGCCTGATGAATGATATCATCTCATATGTCAAGGGAGTTAATTCTGAAATATTATATATTTATATTATATTCGTGGACCGTCGTGGCGCAGAAGCGCAACGTGTGCCTGTAACGCGACGGTTTCTGGGTTCGATCCCCAGTCGGAGAAGATGGATTTTTCTATTTCTATTCCCTTCGCTCTGACAAACTAGGCAAAGCGCGGCGTTGAGTACCGCCACTCAACACGCAATGCCTCGAAAAAGGCGAAAAGCGGGGACGGAGAAAGCAGGGACTAAACAACGGAGTGTCTTAACACTAGGTTCCCACGGTCCCTGCAGTTCCCTCTGCCTACCTTGCCATGTGCGGGATAAAGCGTGAAGCTAAAAAAAATAATACATATCATATACTTTACGAAAATTATTTATATATGTATTACTCAAATAACGGTGAACTAATATGAACTTTTTCTTTTCCCTTATACTATTTCAATTGTCCACTCTAAAAATATTCATGTATATAATAGTTCTCTGTTCCATTATAACATAGCGCGGATAAAACAGATATTATAAAAATAACTCAATCGATACACCAAAAAGGCTAAAGTTCAACAAGCCAGTAGATAACCAGTGTACTGTTAACTGTGTCATGGATATTCTATTTAAGCATAATATCTATACAGTAATATCTGAATAATATTGAATATACACGATAATTAAATGCTACGTACAAGTGATTCAAATTTTTTTACAATTATTTGCTTCAAGAAAATATTTAAAAATTTGAACGCAGCTGGAATTGAACCCACACAGCTTTGATGCAGCATGACAAAAAACTTCGCGGGTTCAAATTCGTATATGTTTTCATTAAATATTTTTATATCCTGAGTGTGGATTAATACTTTAAAAAATCATAAAAATATGAATGTTATCAGATTGATCTTTTGAGATAATCTACGAAGAGGTGTAGCGTCTTCATCGTCTTAAATAAACAAAGCATTCTGTCCCACAAGACCTTCAAGTGTTAAAATTCTTCTTCAAATTACAATTGTAGTCTGCCTTATACACATTTCATTTTACCTTAAAATTATATTTCACAACCTACAGGTGTTGAGTAGTTTTGTAACCCATTGTTAGGGACTAAAAAAAGTTAAAAAATATTCAAAATTATTTCTATACACTTCAGAATTAAATTTATTATTTTAAACAAAATTTTATATTTATAATTAAAATATATGTATTGTATATAAATATTTAACTGTATTCAGGTACAATATATTATTTATACACTAAGCATTACATTGTGGGTGGTGCAGAGCACTAACAATACAGTCGGCCAATAACAAACGAATCGCTTATAAATATTAATATATTAAAATAGGTTATATTATGCAGTCAAAGCTCGGGAACAACAAAATATTCCGCTGCTCACAATGATGGAGTGCTTAAAAATCGGGGCCACTGTAATTGTTGAGGTTTACTTGCAAAATATTTGTGGTATAAAATAAACTTTTAAAATATCTCTGAATAAATACGGATGGTGCTTTTTTTATTGTAAACATGTTTGTTTCAGTTTAAAACGTTAAAATAATACGAAAGATGTAAGTAAAGATTTTGGTTGTTATATTGCTTTTTAGTTTAGATAGCGTAATGAGGCAGAGTGTTCCCGTAAGTGCAATACTCGTAGATTCGATTTCTATTCGGGGAAATTCACTATTTCACTTTCCCAGTTGGAAAAACATAGTGAAACTTTAAGGGAATGTCAGTAAAAATATGATGAATGCGTGCGGCATTTGAAAAATGGATTATTTTTACACCTGGTCGAACGTGTTTATTCTGGATAGCTAGAAAAAAAATTCTGTGTAATTTGAATCTGCTTCATCGTCCATTTAAATCTGAAGTTATACTCGAATTAAAAATACTAACCAAATATAGAATATAAACATTTTACTTCTCATTTACACATTAATTACATATAAATTTAATATTTTACAACCGAACTTTTATCTCATTGAGACGTTGATTGTAAAAATTAGTTTGCCCCTTCTTTCGTTGTTGTAGTTGTCGTTAAAAGTTAAAAATATTTTATAGAAACAAAAATAAAGTATAATAAAGTATTTTTCTTTATACCACTTACCGCAAAAGGTATTATAGTATTATATGATGTTTACGAAATTAAAGAGCTAGAAGTAAGCTGGAGATGTAAATGACCTTGTACACAAAACTCACATTTAACAATTTTCAGATGTATTTAATATTTATAATTAAACACCGAAATAACGGACCGTCGTGGCGCAGAGGTGCACAGTTTGCCTGTAAACGCGACGGTTTCTGAGTTCCAATCCTACTCGGGGAAGATGGATTTTTTCGTTTCCATTTTCTTTACCCTGGCACCTAGGTAAAAACGCAGCGTCGAATTCCGCCACTCAACATGCAATACCTCGAAAAGGCGAAAAGCGGGAAATGGAGTGTCTTAACTGGTGTGTATTGGAGTGCGTGCGCGGGATAAGGCGTGAAAGTAACAGAAATATTTCAACATTTAATTAAACAATAAAACTCTTTAAAATTTAATATTACAAAATAATTTTACCAAAACTCAACCAATCAGATTTCATTTGTCAATTAATGTCTTAAATTACTTGCTCCTCGAATTCGATAGAACTTTAAGATAAATTTCGACTTAAAGTGTGCAGAAAATGAACTTGGTAAGTTTTGCTTTTGTTAAATAAATGCTCAAGGGTTTCGTCGTCTTGTTTGAAAGATCATATTATTTATTTCAAATTGAATAAATTATAAGAAAATATTTGTTAAAACAATAAAATAAGTGGAAAACGGAGGTTTTGCACTAACTTCCCCACTAAAGGTCATATTGCCAAGCAGTCGTATTGTGAGCAAAGCTGAAAAAAAAAAATTGATCTTCTATATTTCTTCTTTAATATTGTAACTTAATACATTTTTTGTCTAATTATATTTGTCTGTCATTTGATATACTTATTATACTGCAAAGTATTAAGTATTAAGTTTAAATCGTTTTATTTGAAATACGTTAAGAATTTAATGAATTTAATTATAACTAAAATAATCAAGGTGTCAACAATTAATATATTTTTTTTTTCAATAATTTAAAAATAATAATAAATATTAAGGACTTATTTATTTGTATGTATTTATGTTATTTTAATTATCATATTATATTGTATGTATATATGTATGTATGAATGGCAAAATATGTGTAACCACACAATTTGTTTCACAATATTGCTTATCTGTAAAAACTGTTACACTCATGGCTGCTGATTACTCACTAATTTATTTTGGTAAGCCTTCCTTAATATTAAGCTTATTTTATTCAACTCGTCCACAAATAAAAAGTTAAATGAAATAAAAGCTATTTTTCAGTAAACACGAAAATGTTTTGTTTGACAAAATTTATGTTAGCTATGTTTCATCAAACATTCATTCTGCGATTGCCTACTCACTGTTAAACACTGTTAAAGTAGTAAGTACCGAACTTGTTCAAATTTAGGTATTGTATTATGTATTCTCTTAGTGGCAGTGTTACGTTGTAACAAAACTGGTTAAGATAATATTGAACAAGTCGAATAGCGCTAACCATGTATGCTGGCGATAATGACAAAACTACAATAGTTTAAGGCAGACGTCAAACAAATATTCCATTTTTATCACTATAAGTAATTCTTTCATCTTCAACGTTTTAAAGTTCTTATTTGACTCTGTTGTCCACCCGTCAATCTCAAAATCACATCGCCTTACATTTGACGTTCTCTTTATTATGTTTTTATTTGATATGTTATAAAAAATGATAATACGTTAATTTTTATATTTTCCTTCAAATTTAACTTAGTTAACTTATTAGTTGACCTAACATTATAAAACTGGTACAGAACCCTCGATACATGCCTAGCAATTGACCGGATTTTTAAGAAAAAGAGCGAAAATTTCAACGCAGCTGGATTTGAACACGCGCTTGCAAGCCGTGCAAGCGCTCTCACCACTGAGCCATACGTTCTTCATCACGCCGCGTCGAAATTCTTATATGCTTAATACAACTTATTTCAATGTTAGCAGCATAATGAAGAACGCTTGGCTCGGTGGCGGGAGCGCTTGCATGGTTCTCAAGAGAACACGGAATGAAATCCCGCTCTGTTCAACTTTTTTTTATTTCCTGTAAATATTTTTCTATCCGCAGTATGGATTAAAACTTTAAAAATATAAGAAGAAGAAGCATTCTCTCTTGCCTATATTCATTTTTAGACATAATTTTTCTCATTACAATAACCAATGATATTATTAATAAGTATAGGTTCCAAGAAAAGTATGAAAGAAACGATTAGCTCTATACGAATAAGTTAATTGGCTCGAGTTTTAAGAACAAGTTAATTTACTTCAAGAGGCTCTGGTTCGATCTCCGCTACGTTCGAATATTTATACATATGAAAATATATTTTTATTCAATACATATAGCCTTATAATTTTTTTGAGCTTCACGCTTTATCCCGCTCGTAACAGGGTAGACAGAGAGAAGGACAGTAACCGCATCAACCATGTGTAAAGACACCTCGATAACCGTTTTCCACCATTTTGACACGTTGCGCGATGAGTGGCGGAACTCAATGCCGCGCTTTGCCAAGTCCCCAGAGCGAAGAATATGGAAATGAAAAAAATCCATATTCCCGTAGTGGGAATCAAACCCACTGACCATCACGTTTAAAAGCATATACTACCGCTGCGCCACGACGCTCCTCAATTTAGAAATTAGTTAAAAGCGGGGACGAAGAAAGCAAGGATTAAGGAACGGAGTGTCTTAACACTAGGTTCCTATAGTTTTTGCAGTTCCCTCTGCCTACCCTGCCTAAAGTTATAGCTATACGTAATAATGGCACTCCACTTCCACTTCTTTAATTACAAGAAATATCCTGTTCATTCATAAATGAACAGGATATTTCTTTTAATTGGCTTTCTAAAATCGTTCCAAGAGTAACTCGCTTGGGTGCTATCGCTAGAAAATTATGCGAATAGTTTTACTTTACAAACTACAGACGTTGAGAATAACAAGGACTTATTGGATATGTAATATGTATACTATGTTAGACTCAGTTAGTTCATATTTCAGCAAAAACAGTATCTTCATTTATAATTTGAACAAAAAAATTGACTATACTATGAAAGATATGTTTAAAATATGACTTTATAAAAAATAGTTTTAAGAACAATACCTTACTTCCACTTCTTTAATACGCCTTCCTTTGACATACTTGATACTGTGGTCTTAATAGAAAAGCATAGAAGTCCACTCACATGTAACACAGAGTATAATCAACACCACTTTTAAATACATGAAATTTATAAATGTAAATAAAGCGCAAAAAATAAACCACATTGATTTTATATATTATTTTACAAAGTTAGCTAGTAACTCGTTTGTACCACAGCGTCTACTTTTTAATATTATTGCGTCTATCAGGGGGTAGACGAAGACGCGACAACAGCGTTCATGCATAGATTAAATATGAATACTTATTACTAAATACATACAATCTATTTAATTTTGTTGTAATATTACTTATTTTTGAAAGGTTTACTTTTTATTTATAATTAATGATAAAATAAAATATCCAAATATTTTACTTATATACAAAATAAATGATAATAATAAGTTCTATAAGTAAATAAGTTCCTGTCACATGTTATTTAAATACATTAAATGAAAAGACATTTAAGTTTATAAGCTTCAAAAATGTAAATGTAAAAGTTATTTTTTTTTTTCAAAATTTCACATTTAAATTGTAGTAAAGCGAACATAATTCATTCGCGACGAATTCCGACACATCGTTTGTTCTAACTCGCTTGATGTCACACCCACTTTTTATAGCGCCATAGTAGCCACCAAAACTAAAAGCCTTTTTCGTATACAATAGCCCAAACTAAAGCTAAACGGTGTCCCACGAATTAGTTGTGAGTGCAACAAAAAGGGTCAACTATCATCAGTATGAATAGTTATGTGAATATTGTGATCGTAGATATTGAAGCAAGAAATGGTATTACGTTTTATTATATCTTGTAGCATATTGTTGTATGATTTTTAAGACATTTTGAAAGCTTTTGTGGTCAAAGTAATTTAGCTTTTTATAAAACATCTATGATAAATGAACTTTTTCTTTGCTTTTATAGTGTTGAGATTGTATATAGTTATTTATAAAATAAACATATGTATATATATATATATATATATATATATATATATATATATATATATATATATATATATATATATATATATATATATATATATATATATATATATATATATATATATATATATATATATATATATATATATATATATATATATATATATATATATATATATATATATATATATATATATATATATATATATATATATATATATATATATATATATATATATATATATATATATATATATATATATATGTATATGTATATATATATATATATATATATATATATATATATATATATATATATATATATATATGTATATATATATATATATATTACAAATAATATTTAATAAATATGGACACTGGCCTAACTTACATCCTGAACACGAACACCTCATTAAACTAGTCTGTGTAGGAGCACCTGTGACCTATCGGACATCTGGTTTGCTTGGTTGCAACTCTACACATGAATATTTCATAACCTACGTATATGCATCGACTCACTTTGAATATGCAAGTTTATATTGTGGATGGACAAACGATAACAATATGACGTTATGTGATGTGAGTAGTCTTAATGTGTTAAAAAACAACGGGCATTTAAGTACATAAAAATTTTCTATTGTCAAAACACATGATATTTAGGTATTATTTTAAAAATATAAAATATTAAAATATTGAATTAATAATATGTTCTATCAAAGTTCAAGATAGAATTTAAAAGGCTGGATAAATATAATTTAATTTAAAACTTTCTTCAAAATAAATGTATTTTACAAAAAAATTACATAAATACTTCAAATTCCTTCATAAAATTAAACCGAATAGCACAGAAGTAAATAAAAGCATCATAGACTCCATTTGCTTATCCAAGCCGACGGATCGTATTTCGGTACATTACCTCGTCGCCATCGCCGCTATGGTTTCACGCTGCAATGAACTCATTGTTAGACACACAATACGCGTAATGGATTACAAGACGGTGGCTAGGCGCTACTTTTAATATTCTGCCAGAAAACGTCAAAGCAACGCTTTGAGGGCGAGCTTTCATCTTTTAACTAGATTTAAAATTGTAGAAAGCTATCATTTTTATTTTTTTTAACTACAATCGTATCTGTAAAATAATTGAAAATTGCATTGTTATGTTTATTTTGATTTTAAATATATATTTTGTATATTTGTATGATATAGAAAGAATATATAATATATAATATATTGAAATATATTTAGATTTTTGTTTTTCAAAGAGATATCTATTTAAAATAACATAATGTATATTGAAATTAGAACAGGACGATTTACCAGCCTTGTTTTCCTAGTAAAGTTATTTAATCAGTAGTTATAAGCATAGAAATAAGCCCGAAACAGCAACAATAGCAAATATTCGTGTTAGATATATTAAAAAGATATTGAAAATAATTTTAATCTTTAATTACAAGTATTATATAGCAGCTTAATGCTTGAAATTATTTATGTTAAATATTTTCTAGCGCTCAACTGCTGTACAACACACATTCACACACACTTATAATAGTATGTATGTATTCAGTATTGTTTGTTATATATACATAAGTTGAAAGTCTTGTCCTACTTGAATGTACAACTTAATGCAAATGGAAGCTGCTGACTTGCCATTCTGTTACAATTGTCATAGCTGTGAACTGAGGCAATGATCTCTTGTGTTGACAGACGGAGCTCTACATTGAAATAGTTTGACTTTATTGTTCAAAGTTTATCTTAGTGAAATGAGTATCAACTATCGTATATATTTTTATAAAAGATTAGAGGAAGTTTTTTAATTATGCACACTTAGAGAGGTAAATGATTTAGAATATCACTTTTGATATGTATATTAAGTTCTAGATATATATATATATATATATATATATATATATATATATATATATATATATATATATATATATATATATATATATATAAATATATATATATATATATATATATATATATATATATATATATATATATATATATATATATATATATATATATATATATATATATATATATATATATATATATATATATATATATATATATATATATATATATATATATATATATATATATATATATATATATATATATATATATATATATATATATATATATATATATATATATATATATATATATATATATATATATATATATATATATATATACATATATATATATACATATATATATATACATATATATATATACATATATATATATATATATATATATATATATATATATATATATATATATATATATATATATATATATATATATATATATATATATATATATATATATATATATATATATATATATATATATATATATATATATATATATATATATATATATATATATATATATATACATACATATATATAGACATATATATATATATATATATATATATATATATATATATATATATATATATATATATATATATATATATATATATATATATATATATATATATATATATATATATATATAAATATATATATATATATATATATATATATATATATATATATATATATATATATACAGACGGAGCTCTACATTGAAATAGTTTGACTTTATTGTTCAAAGTTTATCTTAGTGAAATGAGTATCAACTATCGTATATATTTTTATAAAGATTAGAGGAAGTTTTTTAATTATGCACACTTAGAGAGGTAAATGATTTAGAATATCACTTTTGATATGTATATTAAGTTCTAGATATATATATATATATATATATATATATATATATATATATATATATATATATATATATATATATATATATATATATATATATATATATATATATATATATATATATATATATATATATATATATATATATATATATATATATATATATATTCGAAGTATGTTTTCAGGTTTATTTTTATTTATCAAGTAATTAGAAGCTAATGAAATGTAACTGAAAAATAACCTTTTATATTTTGTGTAGCTATTAGCTAGCGCAACGTTCCTATATACATACATATATATATATATATATATATATATATATATATATATATATATATATATATATATATATATATATATATATATATATATATATATATATATATATATATATATATATATATATATATATATATATATATATATATATATATATATATATATATATATATATATATATATATATATATATATATATGTATGTATATAGGAACGTTGCGCTAGCTAATAGCTACACAAAATATAAAAGGTTATTTTTCAGTTACATTTCATTAGCTTCTAATTACTTGATAAATAAAAATAAACCTGAAAACATACTTCGAAACATACCTCGAAATTTAGTCCAGTTGTTCCAAATTTAGATAATATTGTATGCTCAATATAACAAAGTAAGCGAAACTCAGACCGAAATGTACGTCGCAAATATTAACATTATAATTTGAGTTTCAGGAACTTTGATGAGATAATGTCAATAAATAGCGAGCTTCAATTTCTCCTAATAACAGGGAAACTTCCGATCGTACTATTGGTAGGACTCGGGGGCTATTTACATGATGATTACTTCGTTTACCTGATAGTTTGACATGTAATTACGAATATATAATTATTGTGACAGTAATAGTTATATTAACATATTGCTTTGAAGAGATTTTAACGTAGAATTGATATAAAAATATATGAAATATTTATAAGACCGAACACATTTGTTGACGTAATTAATAGTAAACCCTATGCGTGTGTGCGTAGGTCCTTACATTTGTCATTTAACCAGTCGCTAATAAACATCAAATGAGAGTTGACGTGTTGCAATTTAATTTACCAGCCCGCATTCTAAACTCGATCTTAATCACCTTAACATATGGTCGACAATCGAGCCGGATCAAGTGAACATTTCCTTATAAGTGATCGAGCGATACAATAGACGCAGCGGCAGTGATCTACTTCGTTATAAAAACATTTTAAGTTTACGAGTGATTTTGAAGTTTTGAATTTTATTACTTTTCGTATTGAATAATGAATTCGGAGACGACAGGAGAGCAAAATAGATACCTTAATGTTTTAGAAGACATAGCAAATCATTTGAAGAAAACACAGATAAATTTAAAAAAGTGTTCGAAATCAAGGCTAACTGAGGGATACTTATCATCGCGGCTTAAGTGTATTGAAGATCATTGGGATACTTTCCAGAAAACCCACAACAACTTGGTGGCGTGTACGCCACGTGAACAGAAGGGAGTGCTACCGTATTTTTTAAACGAAGAATACTACGTACACGAGGACTTATTTTTAGTGTTAAAAGCAGACATATTAGACTGCATAAAATCAAATCAGCGTCCTGTTCCTGTGAGTAACAATAATGATTCTTCCATGAGTGTGCTTAATGACGAAAGACTATCGTGTGTGCAACTACCGCGTATACATTTACCGTGTTTTTCGGGCAACTATGAAGAATTCCCGACATTTCAAGATTTGTTTATATCACTGGTACATAATAACACTTCATTATCTAATGTGCAAAAACTACACTATTTGAAATCTAGTGTTAGTGGAGAGGCAGAATTATTATTACGATCTATTAAGGTAACTGAAAGTAATTATACGCAAGCTTGGGCATTATTAACAGGACGATATGGTAATAAAAGAATCATAGTTAATTCTATTATAAAAAATATTTTCACAAAAAAAGATTTTTACAAAAACGGCAAATAGTATAAAATCTTTATTAGATACCACCAGTGAATGTTTGAATAGCCTTAATAATCTTAAAGTGTCAACGGAATCCTGGGATCCACTAATTATTTATTTAGTGGTGCAAAGATTAGATTCCGACTTACATAAAGAATGGGAGGAGTACTCATATCAAGATGATTCAGAAGAGTTACCTACCTGGTCGAGTCTATCCAAGTTTTTGCAAACCAAATTTCGAACTTTGGAAATGGTCACCCCTGCAAATAATTCACAACCTAGGGAAAGTTTTACGAAACCCAGAGAGTATGCGGTTCACACGGCGGCTACTACATCAAATGTGATTCCTGTACAAACACAAAGAAGATGCCTTAAATGTGACAAGGAACATACGTTATCACATTGCAGAGAATTCGGAAGCCTGAATCTACCTACCAGAGAAGAGTTCGTAACAAAGCACAACCTATGTTTTAATTGTTTGGCTGAGGGACATACGGCTAGAAAATGTAAACTGAATATGTCCTGCCGAGTGTGTCATAGACGTCACCACTCTTTGTTACATCCCGGGCCCACGTCAAATACCAAGGTGGAAGAGCAGCACTCCCAAGTAAACATATCCTCGCACTGCGCCGTCAGTGCCACATCAGTGCTACTAGCTACAGCTTTGGTCCCAGTGAAAACTGAAGCTGGACAAACGACAGTTCTGCGAGCTTTGATTGATAATGGCTCTCAAGCTACGTTGATAAGTGAAAGGGCCACACAACTGCTACGCTTAAAGAGAATACCTATCAATGGCAGTATCACGGGAGTTGGTTCATCTGAAACGATAATTAAGCACGCAGCAGAGGTACAAATATTATCAATGCATGATAAAGACTTCAACCTTAAAATCAAGACATTTATAATACCAACGCGACTAACGACACAATTACCAACGCGAACTATTACAACAAACACTTGGCCTCATCTCGAAGGGCTCGTTCTGGCAGATCCTGGCTTTAAACAACCAGGGCGAGTCGACATGCTGCTCGGTGTTGATGTATGTGCTCAAATCATCAAGGCTGAAATTATCAAAGGTCCCCCAGGTACACCATGCGCACAAAATACCAACCTGGGCTGGATTCTTTTCGGACACATACAAGAAGAAATCAAGACGAAGAAGATAGTAAGCTTACACGCCAATCTGGATCTAGATGAGATGCTGAAACAAATGTGGGAGCAAGATATCGATACCAAATTGATTCCTACACCTGAAGAAAGGAAATGCGAACAAATATACCAAAGCACTACAACTAGAACAGATGATGGTAGATACATTGTCAAATTACCAACAAAAACAGATAAATTATTAGCAATCGAAGGAAAAACAAGAGAAACAGCATTAAAAAGACTATATCAATTAGAGAAAAGATTTGAAAGAGATAGTAAACTACAAGAAGAATACATAAAGGTTATGGATGAATACGAAGAAAGTAAGCACATGGAAGAAGTTCCAAACGATGAATTGGAAAAGCCTGCATTCTACTTACCTCACCATGCTGTAATCAAGGAAGAAAAGGAAACAACCAAGCTTCGTATAGTTTTTAACGCATCACAAAAGGGATGTAATGATGTATCTCTTAATGAAGAACTCTTGGTTGGACCAACGCTACAAGAAGATATGAGAAGCCTAATTCTAAGATGGACGATGAAGAAGGTTTGTTTTGTAGCGGACATTAAAAAAATGTATCGTCAAATTCTTGTGACGAAGGAAGATAAAGATTTGCAGCGAATACTTTGGAGAACTAATCGAAACGATCCTGTTAAAGATTACAGATTAGGAAGAGTTACATTCGGAACTGCTTCGGCACCCTTTCTTACCGTTCGGACTCTACAGCAAGTGGCAGACGATGAAAATTATATCAATCCTGATGCCTCTAAAACAATAAAAGAGGATTTTTACATGGATGATCTCATGTCCGGGAAGGATACACTTCAAGAAGCAATTAAAATTGCTAAAGACATAGATGCTATTCTCCGTAAGGGTGGATTCATTCTGCAAAAGTGGTGTTCCAACAACGTAGATTTCCTCAAAGAATTTGAACCCTGTCAAAGAAGCTTAAATGTAAACTTAGATATAACCTTAGATGGAAGTGTACGAGCACTAGGTTTACATTGGGACATGGGGAAGGATAAGTTTCAATATACTCTAAACTTACCTGATATAGTGAATCCAGTCACTAAACGAAACATACTAGCTGACATACAACGCCTTTTCGATCCACTGGGCTGGCTAGCACCTTTCATACTCCAAGCAAAACTACTTATTCAAAGACTATGGCTTCAAGGAATAACCTGGGATGAAGAAGTTGATCAAACTATAGCCGATGAATGGTATGAGTTTCGGAATAGTCTTAAACATTTACCTGAAATAGAAGTAGAAAGATGGCTGCTTACCTCAGAGAATCGTCGCGAGGATTTCACTGTCCATGGATTCTGTGATGCTTCGAATCGAGCTTATTCTGCTGTTGCTTACATGAGAGTGACCACGGTGGAAGGAGATATAAAAACTGTATTAATAGCAGCTAAAACAAGAGTAGCATCAATAAAATCAAAATCCTTACCTAGACTGGAGTTATGCGGAGCCGTTCTACTTGCTGGACTTCTTAAACATATAAAAAACTCAATGAGAATACCACCTGATCAAATCTATGCCTGGACAGATTCAACAATAGTATTGTCTTGGCTATTTGGAGATCCGGCAAGATGGAACCCTTATGTCAGAAATAGAGTTGTAGAAATTGTGGAGAACATAGGCAACCAAAACTGGTATCATGTTAAATCACAGCATAATCCTGCAGATGTCGCATCCCGAGGAAGTTCCCTGGCAGATCTGAGCCATAATACAATATGGTGGGAGGGACCTGAATGGTTAAGAAAAAAAGTAATTAAATTTGATAGACCCACAGCTGCAAACACCAACCTGGAAAAAAAGGAAATTATTAATTTAAATATACACATAAATAATATTAATGAAAGTTTAAGTACACAATTTCAAAAATTTGAAACATTAACAGAACTCTTAAAGGTAATAACCTATTGTAAAAGATTTTCAAAGGGAAGAAAATTAACAGATAAGGATACAGCTATAACTACTAATGAAATAGATGAAGCTTTGAAGACATGCATAAAGATAGTACAGAATGAAGTATTTGAAGAAGATATAAAATACATAGCAATTCATAAAAGAGTAAAAGAAAAAAGCAAATTAAAAAACTTACAACCTTACCTTGATGAAAATGGAATCCTCAGGGTGGGCGGTAGACTACGTCATTCAAACCTAGAAAAAGAAAGCATGCATCCAATAATATTAGACCACGATACTTACCTAACCAAACTTATCGTTGCCGACGCTCATCTGAAAACGTTGCACGGGGGACCGCAACTAATGTTGTCATACTTACGCACAAGGTTCTGGATCCTAAAAGCAAAATCATTAGTGAAGTAAATGAAATATCGGAAATGCCTTTTATGCGCAAAACATAACGCAATGGTAAAATCACAACTAATGGGAGACTTACCTCGAGAAAGGGTAACACCAGCCAGACCATTCTTACACAGCGTAGTTGACTTTGCGGGTCCATATCAAATACTAATGTCCAAGGGCAGAGGTAAAAGAACTACGAAGGCATATATCGTTATCTTCGTTTGCATGTCCACGAAGGCAGTACATATTGAGCTAGTTGGAGATATGACTTCGGATTCGTTATCGGAGCAATGAGACGATTTGTGGAAGATGTGCCCATCTCTGGAGCGACCAAGGCCGTAACTTCGTTGGGGCTAATAAGGAGCTCACTAATGCTTGGTCAGAGGCTAAGTTGATGTTTGAAGGTTATATTGCTGAGTCCCTAGCCCTTGATGGCACCCAGTGGCATTTTATTCCCGCTTACAGCCCCATATGGGAGGAATCTGGGAGGCTTCTGTCAAATCAATGAAATATCACCTCAAAAGGATTTTAACATCTAACCTAACCTACGAGGAAATGACCACACTGCTATGTCAAATTGAAGCCTGTATGAATTCACGGCCTTTGACATCAACTGATGAGGATCCAGAGAACACACAAGCATTAACTCCGGGTCACTTCTTGATCGGCGAGGCGCCGATAACTATTCCTCACCCAGAATTTAAGAATGTTCCACTCAGTCATTTGTCCCGATGGCAACATAATCAGAAATTGTTAAATGATTTTTGGCACAAATGGCAGCAAGAGTACTTAGCTACACTACAACAAAGACGTAAGTGGAACAAAAGGATTAGAGAATTCGAAATTGGAGATATTGTACTAATCAAAGAAGACAACCTTCCGCCTAGTAAATGGATGATGGGTCGCATAATCAACAAACATCCAGGGGAAGATAGTGTTACTCGTGTTTATAGTGTAAAAAGTGGACGTAATATTATGCAAAGATCTGTAAACAAACTTTGTTATTTACCTATAGACACCAACTAACTATTTTATTTAATATTGTTATTTTTATTAATTATTATTCCAATCAATTATTTGTTTAAATTTAGCAACTCTAATTCCAATTGTGTTATATTAGCAAACTCAACTATGCCATTTTCTATCTATCCATCATGTTAATTGTAGATTAATCTTTGTGATAGAATTATCAATTTTTGTAGATTTAATTTTTTTTATTGTCTTTATCTTGTAAAGGCCTTCTTCTTCTTCTTCTTCTCTTTACTAATGGCGTTTCGAGCGTGCCAGTTGAGCACAATTCACTTCGCCAATGTCACGTTGAATGGAGAACACACAAAGGAGAATGTACGGTAAAAAGAGAGATATCATTACACAGTTGGAGTATGCATGTTTAAAAGAGATCCAGTTTAAATCCTTCACCTATAACAAAATCACAGATATCTACAATATATACAGATAATAAATGGGGTTAGTAATAAACAATATATTTACATGGGTGTTAGCTTATACTCTAATATTGTTATATTTAATATATTTACACAAAAATTTACACAAAGGACTAAACACAAACATTAACAAACATTGAACATTAAGGGGGCGAGGGACTTTAAGAGAGAGGACATCATAAATGGGGCGAGCTAATTTGGGGCAAGAAAAAAGGATATGGGCAGGAGAACCGTCGTCTAGGCCACATTCACACAGTGAATGGTCCCTGACCCTGATCTTGGCCAGATGAATAGGTGTACATGCATGTCCAAGGCGTAAACGACAAATTGTTGAAATAACTTTCCGTTCTGCAAATTTTTGAGAGTAAAACCAAGGACGCTTTGGGATATCAGGTTGAAGAAATGCATAATATTTTCCTTTCTGAGATTTTGACGTATCCCAGTATTTAGACCAGGACTTATCCAAATGAGTTCTTGCAAGAGACAACAGATCATGAGCCGAATTAACAAAATGTTCCAAGGTACCACACTGGACAGCTAATTTAGCACAAGAGTCTGCAGATTCGTTCCCACTGATTCCAGAATGGCCTGGGATCCAAACCAGAGTAATATCCAAACCCTTGAGATGACATGAGTATAATTCTTCACGAATCCTTAAAACAATTGAAGATCTTAATTTACTTTGAAACGGGTTACCCTTTATAGCCATTAAGCAGCTTAGTGAGTCAGTAAAAATAACAGTTTGTTTAACGTTATGGGACTGTGAGAACAGGATTGCTTCTAATAAAGCAACAGCCTCACCTGTAAACACTGAGGACTCGGGGGGACATTTGAATTGTAAAATAATTTTGAATTTTGGAATCCAGCAAGCTGCACCAACACAGCCTTCTTTTGAAAGCTTTGAAGCATCCGTGTAGATGTGTAAGTAATTCAACCATTTTTCATTTACTGCCTCTAGAAATTTTGTGTTAGTGCCCGGATCACCCTTGGTCAAGCCAAGATCTGTGATGATATGTGGAAAATAAACCAAAGCATTGTACGGTGTACAATACAAAGGATTAGATGGAAAACGTGACAGAGGATTTGGAAGATTAGTGAACTTAAGGAAGCTATTAAGCAGGTATGGTAAAGGCTTATTACGGGGTAATAGGCCAGCTAGCTCAGTTAGCTTAGACCACAGAGGATGGGACGAAAGCTGCAGCATTTTACCCACAAATCGGTCTGCAAGGAATTGTCTACGAATAGGCAAGGGGGGATCAACACATTCCACTTGAAGTGCGTTGGTAGGAGTAGACTTCATTGCTCCTAGGATAATGCGCAGGCATTTGTACTGAATACGATTAAGTTTTTCTGTGGCTACTTTGTTGAATGGGTCCAGAACAAATAAAGCATAATCAATATGACTACGGATAAGAGCACCGTACAGAAGCTTTTGAGTATAAGGGTGTGCACCCCACCACACACCAGATACAGCTCTTAAAGCGTTAATGCCTTTTTCGCATTTTTTACTGAGATATTCAGCGTGCGCAATTCCGTTCAGTCGTTTATCGAGTACTATGCCAAGAAATTTCGCAGTATCCGTTACCTGAATAGGAGTACCATCATACATTATATGAAAATTTGGAGTACTCCTCTTTTTAGAGAATACCACAACTTGGCACTTTGCAATGGATAGTGCAAGGCCATGATTAAACAACCACTGATCAAGATAGTGCAAAGCAGAATTTAAGCGAAAAGTTATGTCCTGTACAGAATTTGAGCTGTAATAAAGGACGATGTCATCAGCATATTGAAGGATCTTACAAAAATTGTTAACAGCTAATTCGAGGTCATGTGTATAAATGTTATATAACAGAGGACTAAGAGCGGAACCCTGAGGAAGACCTTTCCAGACAAGTCTGGAAGGTACAGTAAGAAGCGGGTGTTTAACAGATACCGTACGACCGGTTAGCAAATTACAAATGAAATGACTCATCCTCATCGGAATACTCAGCTGTTGCATTTTCTGCCTGAGCATCGGAAGATTGACATTATCATAAGCAGATGCAACATCTAGGAAAACACCTACCAAATACTCTCCTTTGGCAAAAGCTCGTCGAATGTCTGTAGTAAAAATACTGAGACTATCTACCGTACTAACCCCTTTCTAAAGCCAAACTGAGAGGGAGCTAAGATATTTGTAAAGGCCTTTAAAGTCCTTTGGGGGGCGGCATGTTGACGTAATTAATAGTAAACCCTATGCGTGTGTGCGTAGGTCCTTACATTTGTCATTTAACCAGTCGCTAATAAACATCAAATGAGAGTTGACGTGTTGCAGTTTAATTTACCAGCCCGCATTCTAAACTCGATCTTAATCACCTTAACAACATTGGTTTTAGGTAGAGGTCGACTCAACTAAGGCGTAATGAATTTTACTTTTACGCACTGGCAATACTAAGTGCTAAATTAAAAAATAAACTTATCTCTACATATGATATGGAGAACATTATAATCTAAGTCAAAATTTATCAATCTTTAATAAACAACACTAATGATATCTACGCTTGTGCAGTTCAATTAGTTAGCTTAACACTATTTGGAGATGGTTAAGTTAGAATTTTTTTTTTGTTAAAAGACATAGTTTTTAAGATTGACAAAAAATATACGAGCGCAAATGCTTTTGAAAGAAATCTATTTGGTGAAGTGTAGAATTTTTTAAATCAATTACCAACTACCCTGTTAAAGTTCGATAATAGGCTAAATTTTTAACCAATCCACATTTTCGAGAGCTTAGAACTTAATATACATATCAAAAGTGATATTCTAAATCATTCACCTCTCTAAGTGTGCATAATTAAAAAACTTCCTCTAATCTTTTATAAAAATATATACGATAGTTGATACTCATTTCACTAAGATAAACTTTGAACAATAAAGTCAAACTATTTCAATGTAGAGCTCCGTCTGTCAACACAAGAGATCATTGCCTCAGTTCACAGCTATGACAATTGTAACAGAATGGCAAGTCAGCAGCTTCCATTAGCATTAAGTTGTACATTCAAGTAGGACAAGACTTTCAACTTATGTATATATAACAAACAATACTGAATACATACATACTATTATAAGTGTGTGTGAATGTGTGTTGTACAGCAGTTGAGCGCTAGAAAATATTTCACATAAATAATTTCAAGCATTAAGCTGCTATATAATACCTGTAATTAAAGATTAAAATTATTTTCAATATCTTTTTAATATATCTAACACGAATATTTGCTATTGTTGCTGTTTCGGGCTTATTTCTATGCTTATAACTACTGATTAAATAATTTTACTAGGAAAACAAGGCTGGTAAATCTTCCTGTTCTAATTTCAATATACATTATGTTATTTTAAATAGATATCTCTTTGAAAAACAAAAATCTAAATATATTTCAATATATAATATATTATATATACTTTCTATATCATACAAATATACAAAATATATATTTAAAATCAAAATAAACAAAACAATGCAATTTTCAATTATTTTACAGATACGATTGTAGTTAAAAAAAATAAAAATGATAGCTTTCTACAATTTTAAATCTAGTTAAAAGATGAAAGCTCGCCCTCAAAGCGTTGCTTTGACGTTTTCTGGTAGAATATTAAAAGTAGCGCCTAGCCACCGTCTTGTAATCCATTACGCGTATTGTGTGTCTAACAATGAGTTCATTGCAGCGTGAAACCATAGCGGCGATGGCGACGAGGTAATGTACCGAAATACGATCCGTCGGCTTGGATAAGCAAATGGAGTCTATGATGCTTTTATTTACTTCTGTGCTATTCGGTTTAATTTTATGAAGGAATTTGAAGTATTTATGTATTTTTTTTTGTAAAATACATTTATTTTGAAGAAATTTATAAATTAAATTATATTTATCCAGCCTTTTAAATTCTATCTTGAACTTTGATAGAATATATTATTAATTCAATATTTTAATATTTTATATTTTTAAAATAATACCCACTTAAAATATATATGTATTTAAAATAAACTTAAAAATATCATGTGTTTTGACAAAAGAAAATTTTTATGTTCTTAAATGCCCGTTGTTTTTTAACACATTAAGACTACTCACATCACATAACGTCATATTGTTATCGTTTGTCCATCCACAATATAAACTTGCATATTCAAAGTGAGTCGATGCATATACGTAGGTTATGAAATATTCATGTGTAGAGTTGCAACCAAGCAAACCAGATGTCCGATAGGTCACAGGTGCTCCTACACAGACTAGTTTAATGAGGTGTTCGTGTTCAGGATGTAAGTTAGGCCAGTGTCCATATTTATTAAATATTATATATATATATATATATATATATATATATATATATATATATATATATATATATATATATATATATATATATATATATATATATATATATATATATTATATATATATATATATATATATATATATATATATATATATATATATATATATATATATATATATATATATATATATATATATATATATATATATATATATATATATATATATATATATATATATATATATATATATATATATATATATATATATATATATATATATATATATATTATTTTTTTGCCTATCATAAAAAAAATAATATTATTTATGAACTATTATAAAGAAAATGGATAGAATTCTCGAACTATACCTAGTGATCATGCTATGTGTGTGTCAAACTTTATTCATTGCATTACGGAAATCGTGTATTGTAATGAAACCGAAGTCAATTTTTTATTGAATATATGTTCAGTAAACGACACTTAGACCAAAAAGCTTTTATTCACCACTTACTGTCTATATTAAAGACTAACTTGTATACTAAAACTAGGACCAAAGTAGAAACTGAGTAAATTTTCCATAAATTGTTATTTCAAAGCAACGTAGTCATAGCCAACTTTCACAACACACATTTTTTATTCAAAAAATATTTAAATGTGATTCGAATATTATTAGGTTAAAATTTAAAACCTTGTAAACTGTGCCACGATGGCGTATACTATGTGTAGGACGTGCGTGAAGACATAAAAAAATACAAAACAGGTGTGTCTAGTTTTCATTTTGAAAATAGCTTCGTAAAAGCTTCTTTCCCCTTTGACTGTGATTTTCTTTCGCTTTCAAGTTGGGACCTCGTTTCGGTCTTTTTAGGCAACATTAAATATCCTTTTAGTCAGAAAGTTTGTTATTCCTTGAATAATGCCACATCTTGTTTATAATCTTAATAGATAAGTATCGAAAATATACAGATACATGTACATACATACCTATATGCTTAATTTTACGAGAGTATTATAGGCAGCACATAAAAGTAAACTTTATAGTTATGGGTTCAAAGCAAAGGGCTCCCTATTCGCCTTAGTAGAAATATTTATACATTAATTATTCTTCATTCAGTATTTAAACCTTTTACTCTTGCATATTTCAATAAACAGTTTAGGCTTCTCTTCATGACATGAACTATTTTTCTTACGCTAACCAATAGTATCTATACCTTTAAATTACTCTTCACTTTTCCTCTTTTTGCTTTAATACCTCAACTATCAAAGCTGCCAAACTATATATATATATATATATATATATATATATATATATATATATATATATATATATATATATATATATATATATATATATATATATATATATATATATATATATATATATATATATATATATATATATATATATATATATATATATATATATATATATATATATGTATATATATATATATATATATATATATATATATATATATATATATATATATATATATATATATATATATATATATATATATATATATATATATATATATATATATATATATATATATATATATATATATATATATATATATATATATATATAATATATATATATATATATATATATATATATATATATATATATATATATATATATATATATATATATATATATATATATATATATATATATATATATATATATATATATATATATATATATATATATATATATAATATATTATTAACCATCCGATCAATATTACAATAAATAGCCAAACTTGTAGCTGATCAGTATGTCAGCAGTATTATTTATCTCGAGCACGGCCGATATCATAAATTCACTTCACTCTATACCCAACCATTGAATACCGATGAGATACGCTTACTATGTGAACAGATTTAGGGGTCATTGTCCAAGTATAAATAGCCTACGCATAATTTATTGTTCCTGTAGGAAGTGGAAAATTATGTTTATGCTAATTTAACTATGAAAATAAATCTTTGGAAAAAAAGATAGAGCTTCGATATCTCGAAAGCATCGATAGAAACTTTTGATAAGACATTTCGCTCTACAATTTCTGCCTGAAATGAGAACATTGCTTATTAAGTCGTAGACTTCATTGCTGTATTTTTCAATTCTAGATTCAAGTGTTTACTTTTTGTTTCCTGCGGAGTAGGATGAGGAATCCTGGCGTTAGGACCTTCATTTGGAGAAGCATTGCCAGAAAATTGCGCTTATGGTGGTGAAATTCAAAGCCCTGAATTATCTTAAAAAGGAATAGGAAAATAATCTATTCTCTTTGAACAGGAATCAAGCCCACAAAAGTAAGGTAAACTAACATATCATAACTGATTTTTTATCGTTTTACGATGTTCTTAATTGTGGACCACAATCTATATCGCATCATGGACATAGCAAAGTATTGCGTTTTGAGTGACGAAACTTAACGCCGCGCTTGTCTTCGAGTGGGAATTCAACCCACAAACTGTCGCGTTTATAGACAAACGCTGCGTCTCTACGCCACGACGGTAATATTTAGTAAACAAAATTACTTGTCCTGGTACAATACTGGAATTGAACATAAATTTCGTGCAATATACACTATTCAGATCCTTTAGGTTCTCTCATTTGCTTTTATGCGAAATACTTTACCTACCTAGTTTCTAAGAAACAGAATTTTTAACTTGTAATTCTTAGGCAACCGCAGGCTCTAGCGAACTGTTCGTATAGAAGGCAATATATGTATGCTAAGCGGATAAAGAAAAACGGGTCACATCGTATTCATCTTTAGAACCACCTCCTAGATAAGCTTTAGCTCATTTTAACGGAAAGCTGACGTTCTACTAATACGTTGGTATACTTCTTTTTGTTATTAATATTTTAAATTTAAGTATATATATATATATATATATATATATATATATATATATATATATATATATATATATATATATATATATATATATATATATATATATATATATATATATATATATATATATATATATATATATATATATATATATATATATATATATATATATATATATATATATATATATATATATATATATATATATATAAATATATATATATATATATATATATATATATATATATATATATATATATATATATATATATATATATATATATATATATATATATATATATATATATATATATATATATTACTTCTAGTTGAAATCAAATTCGTTACTGCCTCATTTACTGTCCGCTATGCATTAAGATGACGTTATCTACAATATGCTTATAACTTTTACTGGCAGGCGCTGCGTCTCCGCGCCACGGCAGTTTACAGTTTTAATATTTATATTAATTAATTTTATTAATCTTATATAATATTCTTAGATTGATTATGATTAATCGGAAAATAATAGAATATTCAAAACATTACATCCATACATAGTTCAGAATGTATCCCAAGCGGGGAGTCAGAGAGAATGGAGTAACCAGTAACTTCATACATGGGTACTTATGTTTTTTATGTGATCTACCTCCAGTATCTTTAACAACGAAGGCAAAGTTAGCTGAGAGTCAGTGGTTAGAGAGTAAGGGGGAGACCCCTTACTCTCCAACCACTGACTCATCCATCATATATCTTTTTTACTATTGTTTCATCAGATATTACTTTCTCTCAACGATCTTAAGCTTTTAAAATCTATGTAAATCGATTTAAAACTTTATATTTTACTTATACCAGGATAGGCAGTCATTAGGCTGCTAGGATTACTCAGAACATTTATTTATTTTGAGTGATATGTAGTTGACATATCACTCAATCAAAAATCGTAAAGAGACCGGGACACGTACAAAAACAAAAAGTGATCAAAATATAAAACGCCATTTGTCTGTCTTCGTCGTAGAATTTTTATCAAGTGCCCATTTCAAGCTTGAAAGCTGTAAAAAATTTACGTGAACGGGCAATTTTACCGTACAAGAATTTTATATAACATTCTCACGACGCTGATGTCGACATAAAGCGTGAAATTCAAGCCTTCACTTTATACACACCGCTGTCTTGATAGTGTATAAAATACTAATAATTATGAATTTCAGTTCATATTCATTGCTTTTGTAGAGTAATGGTGATATTAGTAGATATATTATTTTTTAATAATTCTATGTTAGTTAAGAAATTGGTAAGATAAATGAATAAAACTGATAAATGATTTATTGGATAATAAAATTTTAAGTTCTATACAATTTATTTAATACTATTTTTTATTTTCAATAAAATAAAAATGCATTTATAAAACTTATATAGAAAAATTTTTACGCATTGAAAAATTTTTACTGATATTAAAATAATACTATTTTTAGTTTCATTCCTCAGGATTTCACGCTTAACGCGTGAAATAGGTTCCTAAATAGGTAACTAATCATCAAGTTACCCAGTTTATTTAAAAATAAAAAATATTAGGATTTAAATTAAGTTGCTTATATAACTTTTAATACATGTACAACACTTAAGTGATCCACCAGTCTGATAAGAAAATGTTCAACCGGAAAATACTATCTAGATAAGCTTTAGCTCATTTTAAACGAAAAGCTGACGTTCTACTAATACGTTGTATACTTCTTATTGTCAATAATATTTTATTTTAAATTAAGTATATTTTTATATATATATATATATATATATATATATATATATATATATATATATATATATATTACTTCTAGTTGAAATCAAATTCGTTACCTGCCTCATTTACTGTCCGCTATGCATTAAGATGACGTTATCTACAATATGCTTATAAATATTATGAAAAACTATATCTCTCAAAATCATTGAAAGTGAACGAAACACAAAATTCCAGAAATTTGTATAAATACGTGCGCCAAAGTAACTTTTTCTACAAATCTGTACATCTTAAAAGAGATTGCCTTGAATACGTTCTATTTATATACAAATACACTTTGCATTTAAAAATGGCAATAAATATAAAATTATATGTTTGTATCATTTTAACACAATATTCTACAGTACATTCAGTCCCGTGGGAGACATTCTCGTTTTGCGTAGCATTGGTATTTCTGTATTACTTTTATTGAAGGCATTTCGGGTGACTTGTTAAAGTGACAAAGAAACCCTACCGTTAAATTATGATTTTACTTGAAATTTTTTATATACAAATCCTATTTTGTGTTACAACAATCAGGAATATATAATTAAATGTTGAAAAAAACTATTTATATTTAAATTACATAGCTTAATTATCTTATTTATATAAAGAAGAAAACGACGTGTAGTCCATTTGTTGAGGAAATCTACTATTTCTAGGTTTATGCTATTAAAAGATCATACGAATCTAATCAAAGTATAAAACATTTTAGTCAAGAAAATCTTGCTATCCACCAAAATCAAAATCGTTTGATTTCACTCGCATCAAAGAAACCAGTCTTCGTCGATTTGAAAAGAACGTAGCACTGATGCAAAAATTGTAACTCTTCCACATTTTTGTGGGAAGAAGTAATTCAGTAGCTCTATACATAAAATGGCGATAATATGGATGATGATGATAATAAAACGTGCTGGGTGATGAGAACATTTTCAGTTGAACATTTTCTTGTCAGACTGGTGGATCACTTAAGTGTTGTACATGTACTGAAAGTTATATAAGCAACTTAATTTAAATACTAATATTTTTTTATTTTTAAATAAACTGGGTAACTTGATGATTAGTTACTATTTAGGAACCTATTTCACCCGTTAAGCGTGAAATCCTGAGGAATGAAACTAAAAATAGTATTATTTTAATATCAGTAAAAATTTTTCAATGCGTAAAAATTTTTCTATATAAGTTTCATAAATGCATTTTTATTTTATTGAAAATAAAAAATAGTATTAAATAAATTGTATAGAACTTAAAATTTTATTATCCAATAAATCATTTATCAGTTTTATTCATTTATCTTACCAATTTCTTAACTAACATAGAATTATTAAAAAATAATATATCTACTAATATCACCATTACTCTACAAAAGCAATGAATATGAACTGAAATTCATAACTATTAGTATTTTATACACTATCAAGACAGCGGTGTGTATAAAGTGAAGGCTTGAATTTCACGCTTTATGTCGACATCAGCGTCGTGAGAATATTATATAAAATTCTTGTACGGTAAAATTGCCAGTTCACGTAAATTTTTTACAGCTTTCAAGCTTGAAATGGGCACTTGATAAAAATTCTACGACGAAAACAGACAAATGGCGTTTTATATTTTGATCACTTTTTGTTTTTGTAAGTGTCCCGGTCTCTTTACGATTTTTTAAAGTGATATGTAGTTGATAAATGTTCTGAGTAATCCTAGCAGCCTAATGACTGCCTATCCTGGTATAAGTAAAATATAGAGTTTTAAATCGATTTAAAAGCTTAAGATCGTTGAGAGAAAGTAATATCTGATGAAACAATAGTAAAAAAGATATATGATGGATGAGTCAGTGGTTGGAGAGTAAGGGGTCTCCCCCTTACTCTCTAACCACTGACTCTCAGCTAACTTTGCCTTCGTTGTTAAAGATACTGGAGGTAGATCACATAAAAAACATAAGTACCCATGTATGAAATTACTGGTTACTCCATTCTCTCTGACTCCCCGCTTGGGATATATTCTGAACTATGTATGGATGTAATATGTTTTGAATATTCTATTATTTTCCGATTAATCATAATCAATCTAAGAATATTATATAACATTAATAAAATTAATTAATATAAATATTAAAACTCTAAACTGCCGTGGCGCGGAGACGCAGCGCCTGCCAGTAAATGCAATGGCTTGTGAGTTGAATGGATTATTACATTTCATTTTTTTTGCTATCGTAATTGAGTTAAGCGCTGCGTTGAATTCCATACTTAACACACAATATCTTGAGAGGAGGCGGAACGCAGGAAACAGAGTGTACAACATTAGATTGCCACGGTGTCTGCGATTTTCTCTGCATACTACATGCGAGATAAAACGTGAAGTTAAAAAAAAACTTTTAAATAAAAATTTATAAAGTAAACGAATTTTAAATGACAAGAATAGTATAAATAAATCCAAATCGCTATCCGGTAGAACATTAAAAATGACAATACACAGATATTATCATAAATTACTTCAAATTTTTGATTCTACCAAACTACACTTTTTTTTTAACGCTGGGAAAATGCTTTTACGCAGACCATCCACATGCAGGAAAAGTATATCCCACAACGGATGGTACTGTTGGACTCATCAGAATCGACACTACCCACTAAAACCCAGCGGAAGCCGTCTCCACAAATAAGAGACACTGCAGGATCGCTTGCGCATGCCACTACAGTGCCTCAGTGGAAGGCCACCATCCATCGCCCTCAGGCATCCTCAGGATTTCCTAGGATATACAGGAGGAGCAACACCTGTAATAGTTTCTCTAGGGTGAGTGAGGTTGAAGATGCCACAAATCGCCTTCTCCTACCCCCTGGTCTACGGCTGCGGAGCGGATCTGCGTTTGCACTTGCTTGCTCACGTGCCCGTTCTGCGGCTCTTTGAGTGCGATAACTGATTCGCAGAAGGAAACCGCTGCAGACTAGTTCATGTTTACTATCTAGCATGGCCTCCACCATACTAGACAGTGAGAGCTCACCATCTACAACAGCCTTAAGGCGTTGGCGTTGTGGAGCTCAAGCTGGGCATTCGACCAGAGTATGATGCGCCGAGTCGACGGAAGCATCACACTCATGGCACACCGGTATCATCTCCCGATGTGCAATCTGATGTAAGTATTTCCAAAGCAAACCATGCCCCGTTAACACTTGCACCAGCATGAACGTCAGGACACCGAACCCTCTTTTTAACCAGCGCTCCAGGTGCGGACGTACTGCCTCTACCGACTAAATTCTCCACACTAAAAACATAATTTAAGTAAGTAGCATATCTCAGTACATAAAATATATCAAAATTACGTAAATTTTTACTCATTTTCAAAAATTCTATATTACTCTCTCATAAACGTGTTAAACGTATTATTTTATAATACAACACTAGGTTGCCACGGTGTCTGCGATTTTCTCTGCATACTACATGCGAGATAAAACGTGAAGTTAAAAAAAACTTTTAAATAAAATTTTAAAAAGTAAACGAATTTTAAATGACAAGAATAGTATAATTAAATCCAAATCGCTATCCGATAGAACAATAATAATGACAATACACATAGATATTATGATAAATTACTTCAAATTTTTGATTCTACCAAACTTTAACTTTAACCCGTAACCATCCATCAATTAATATAGTATATTAATAGAGATATTGAATAGGACAATACTAGTGATTTGATTTAGAGAAAATTTCAACAAACATAGTAAAGTTTTATACTAAAACACAAAACTGTTAAATAGTTCATCTGGAAGTGAAACACGAAACACGATGGATGTGAGTTCAATTTCCATTTGAATAATTTAATTTTTATTTGATCCCTCTGTCTGACACGTTGCATTGAGTTACGCCACCACAATACAGTATAAAAAACAAAAATTAATTAGAGATAATTATAACAACTAGTGTTTGTAATATGGTGTGTATAAATAATATAGTTGTAAGAAAATTACTACATTTTAATGCTTGGCTGGGAGTGTCAATTTCAAAAATTACTATACACAACGAAGTTTAAAATATTTTTTTGTGGTTACGTTTTTGTAGTTAGTACTAAAATACGAGCAAAACCGCGAGCAAAATCCATTTTATACATAAAATTAATAACCTTTACATAATATTGAGTAAAATAACATCAAATTCTTAAAAACAGACTAAGTCATACAAAATGCTGGCAATATAAAACGACGGAATTTTGCTGAAATTGCAAAAATTTAGCTCAACCGAGATAGATATAAAGAGCACTTTTGTATGAGAATAGAACCTGAATTTTAAGAAGCATCCAAGCTTTTATATTTCACTAGTCAATTTTGTAAAGTTAAATGCGGCTTGTTTTTTTTTCTTAGCTCTTTGTCGCTGTCTTAATGACTTTGATGCTCTTATAAATTTTAAGACGTTCTTAGTTTCAATTTACCTTACTGAAAAATGTAATAAAGTTAGAAGAGAAATAGGTTTTAGAATTATTTGATTTAGTGTTACATTTCTAGTAACGCGGCGTTCACTTCCGCCACTCAACACGCAATGCCTCGAAAAAGGCGGAAAGCGGGAACAAAGAAAGCAGTAACTAAGCAACGGAGTGTCTTAACACTAGGTTCATAAGGTCTCTGCAGTTTCCCCTGCCTACCCTGCAATATGCGGGATAAAGCGTAAAGCTAAAAAAAATAAAGCTCCGCTAGCAATATGGAACATATTATCTTCATTTATATTTATAATACGCTTTTCGTATCTTAACGTAACTCGCAATCTTCTTATATAAATACCACAAAACAAAAATAACGGGTACGGCAATTAAACGAATATTTATTGGATGTACATATTATTGCAATAGAAAATATATATTCCAAAAATTAATGAAAAATAAAAAACCGTAAAAGAAATCACAGGTAAGTCATCAATTGTGCAAACAAATAAGTGTCCTTAAAAGCTATAATTTTGTTGAGTTCCTGAAACAATATTACAACTTCGTCGAGAAATATAAGGAAACCTCTAAAATTAATTAAATTTATCAATTTGCAAGCGAACTTTGTTTAGTAGTCTCAAAATATAATTGTAAGTAGAATTTTGTTAGTAAATAATAATTATGAAATAATTTTTATTTTAATACATGGAGCTAATACCTTGGACTCCTTTCTACGATATGGCGTTACGAAGATGGAAGGCAAAATCGTCTTGGATGGTCGATAGTGAAACAAGCGGAGCTTGTAAGATTTACTAGTTGTGAACCCCGTTCAAAAGTTACACGTTATTTTATACTCTTAAAAAAGCAGAATTACCCTCTTTAAAAATTTGTCAATTATTAATATTTATAATTGATAGTTGTACAAAAATAAAAACATTATATATTCAAAATTCCAATTACTTATAATAATAAATATTATTATTATTACTATTACTCACAAAATTACTTGAAACTATAATTAAATTAAGTAGCGATTGGTGTTATACTAGTATAATTATATTGTCAGCTGTTACAGTTGCGCTGATGGAGAGAAGTGAAATTTAGCATTCTTAATAATAGTTATAATACTCGTACATAATATTTTACAACAATAATTATACAAAATACATAAAATTATTAAAATATGTCATATGTTTGAGAACTTACACTTCTGTATAGTGCAATACGCGTTGCTATGGCACGCATACATTATAAAATGATTATAATATTTCTTCATTATTCATAACAAGTGGATCGCTCTCATAACCTCACGTTTATTTACCAGCTTTTATGTCCACGCGCACATACGGACAGATCGCACGTTTTTCTTATTTTTTCCGCTGTTTAAAATTAATTACTTGATAAAATAAAATATAAAGGATCCTTATCGTCTTTCATTTTATGCACATTTACCACTGAAGTTCGTTAAAATGATAACGATGTTAGTTCTAAGAAACAATAAATATAAAAAAAATGTAAGATAAGAGTTCATTATGATTAATATTAGTTCTATATATTATGTATTAAATTTATATAATTAAAATTTATGATAAGAACATATAGTCTAAGTTAAGTGTACGAACCAAGGGTCTGTAGTGTTAATTACATTTTAAAAAAAATGATGACGATAAATCATAATATTTTTTGTACTGCTTTCGATCCTATTGTCAATAGGATGTATTTTTAACTTTTTATTATGAGATGTTAGTATTGATATTTATTGTTTTTTTTTTTTCGTTTTAGAAAAGTTATAATTTTTACGTTAACCTAATATTATTCTAAGAATATGTAAATTGGCAATATTTTGTTATAAACGTCCGCCACTTTCATAATACCATTCAGAATCTTTGTCAATCCCAAGTATGGAGATTGTTGAAAACATTTAGTGTACATAAAACCACTGATACTCGTCGAGTTTCAGTAGATCTTTACACTCTTAATTCCTTCTTTACAACTCCCGTATTTAATATTAGCCATTAAAATATAAAACACTTGCATTGCTCTCTGAAATTGATGAAAACCAAACTCCATTTCCTTTTCTTTTAATACTGTCTCAGAGGATGATGTCAAGAAGTGTGTTCGCTCCATATCCACAAAAGCATTTGGAAGTGGACAATCTTAGTCTAGACATGATTCTTCTCATGTTGGAGGATATTGCTTATTTACATTGTTGATTATTTACTGTCTTATAACTGTCTTATAATGACTTCCCTTATAATGACTAACACTGTCTTATAATGACTTCCCTTCACAGTGGAAGAATGCCTTTGTCATTCCAGTTCCTAAAACTTCTAATCCTTCCGATGCTACTCATTACCGTCCAATATCTATCCTTCCTGTTCTCACAAGATCCTTGAATCCTGAGTTAATACCCAACTTTACTCTTGTCTCTCGTCTAACAATCTACTGTCTCCTTTTTAATCCGGGTCCCGTCCTTTAAAGAGCACTGTTGGAGCACTACTGAATATTACACAGGACATTCGGTGTGCTATGGATAACACTAAGCTCACTATCATGGTACTGCTGGATTTCAGCAGTGTTTTTAACTCTGTTGACCTTGACATACTTCTTGGTACTCTTCGAGCAGTCTCGTCAGGCTGGTTCCGTTCATATCTTTTAGGCCGCTCGCAATGTGTAAACGCAAATAATACCACGTCATCCTGGCTTGAGTTTACTGCTGGCGTGCCACAAGGCGTACTTTCTCCACTTTTTCATATTTTCTTCCTTTCATCTATCTGTATGCAGATGATTTGCAACTTTACCATCATGGTAGTTTAAATGAACTGACCGACGCAGTTAAAGCATTAAATATAGATTTAGCTGATATTGAAACGTGGGCTTAAATCATTCGGTCTAATAAATTACCACCAAAAATCCAAAGCTTTCATAATAGTTAGTAATAGACTAAGATATAAAATAAATTTGGATGCAGTTCCTACACTAAAACTCTCTCTCTATGCTTCCTATACTCAAATATGCCTATGTTTGCTATCTAGATGTGACTTAGGAGCTGCTAAACAAGTTGGTGCGATTACAAAATCTAGCCATTCTTTTCATTTTTGGTCTACGTAAGTATGATCATGTTTCTGAATTTCGTGCTCAACTCAATTGACTCCCAATCAGTCTTCGCCGTCATATGCATATCCTAACGCTCCTATTTAGGATTCTCAATTTCCAGAACTTCCCTTCTTGTCTACGTTCCCGCTTCAGTGTCCTTCCACCTTCCTCACGCTTTAGGCGGTCTTGTGTCATACCGAAACTCGACGTACCGAGGAGTCACACCAAATTCCTGCAGAAATCTTTTTCTGTTTATGCCGCATCTCTTTGAAACCAACTTCCCAATCACATCCAGACATCCTTAAAATCCTTTAAATTTCAACTGAAAAAGCATCTCCTCGCTATTAAAAATAACTGACTTAGACGCAATTCATAGTTCATCTTTAGTTTCTATATTTATTATATGTTTATTTTTATATTCTTTTTTTTATAATAAAATTTTTTGTATGTATATATTTTATATTTGCTGGCTGAAACAGATTTCTTTTAGAGATAAGCCCGCCGTTGTAAACATACTTTTATATGTAAAATTTCTTTTTATTACTTTTGTGCAATAAAATATACATAATTTAATTTATATTATTTGAGTTTTTAAAGAGGAAATCATTACTTTGTGTGATAAACTTATACTGTTTCACTAACATTGCATTATACTTGTTTAAAAGCTTTTAAACCTTACATCTAGGCCTATGTTATCAAGGAGTTGGACATTAATGTAAATGGTAAAGTCTGCGCTCCTAAATTTTATATATTTTTTCTTTGATTTATCTATAAAATCTATTTTTTTTATTTAAGATACAGATAATTATTTTATAACGCCGGTAGATAAAAAATAAACAATGCATATGATATTAAACTTATTTAATCACTGTTTTACAACTTAATATGATGACTTATGCAACAAAAGTAACCCGAATCACTACACCGCCGCCTATTTTATATTACTCTCCTCTCCTCTCCTCTCCACAACGCACCTCCCGTCCTAGCCCCTCCTCGACAACAACTCCCCTCTCTAGTCAACACACCATCTGTTTTTTTCGTTACAATTTATTTTGTTTGAAGATTAGATTAGACCAAGATTATTAGTGAGTTGAAACAGTTTTATATCCTAACATTGTGAAATTTCATTAAAATTAACTTGTAATGTTAAACAACTCTTTAACAGGAACACACTTGCATTTCTACATTTCTACTGAAAAAATGGGTTCATTATTCTAATTTCTCCACTATAGCAAAGCAAAGCGCGGCGTTAAGTTAAACTACTTAAACTCTATTATATACTTTATATACTACAGTATCTAGAGTTACTTTAAGTTATTGGAAAGAACGGTGCCTTAGCTGCCTTGTTAAGGAACGTCAGCGTCGCTGCACGTGGGTAAACGAAACGTGGGTATTATAGAAGAAGAATAAAAGAAAGATAAATGCTGTGGAGATGCGATCTCCTCGAAGGAAATGCGAAGTCAGCTTAACTAACCGAATCCGCAACAAAGAGATACACGATATAGTAGGTACCAGCAAGGATATCACAGTGAGAATGAAGAAGAACGTACTGGTTTGGACACATCGCAAGAATGAGTAATGATAGGATTTTTAAAAAAGATATACGATGCAAAAATGAGTGGTAAGAGAGGTAAGGGGAGACCTCGATTGACCCATCTCGAAAACACAGTATCAAAGATACTGGAGGAAGGTTACGTAAAAAGCATGAGGACTCCCCGGAGATGTATGAAGAGGTTAGTGACAGTGGACGAGGCGAAAGAGGTTTGCAGAGACTGCAGCGTTTAGCGTTCCGTTCTCTCTCACTACCCCACTAGGAATAGAGCGTGAAGATGTATGTGTGTGTGTGTGTGTATACTTTACCTATCCTAATAAAGCGTGACATAAAAAAAAACTACTACTAAATCAAGTACAGTTATAAAAATCACATTTTCTCTATATGGAAAACTTTGAATATATTTGCAACTGTAAATATAACAGTTTGTATATCTTTGAAAGCATATGAACAAAACAATATTCTTTTAAATTTATTCAAGAGCTCGTCATATTGCAGGCACCAATAGGTATTCCATTTTGTTACCTTCTATAAAATAAACATGAGATAATAACATGTTAACAATTTTTATATAGACTTCAAACTACATTTCACACCATTCTCTGCTCTCTGTTTATTTCATAAACATATTAGGAATTGTTATTATTATTTAATATGAATAATAATATGATGACTACGAGAGTCAATAAAATCTTTTATTTTTGATATTTAATATATCTCATATTTCGTAAAATGTTACTAACGAAAAAAATACTGAAGTAGTACATACCTATACAAATTACAATTTTTAGTTCACTTCAGCTTCAGTGACATCCCGTCATCAATCATCAATACATATTTATATATACTATAAACATGTCATAAAATATATGTTTCCGATAAATATATTGGATTATTTTTATCATCCCTACATGAATTGATTGCCTCATATTTATTATCGCTACAAACCCATATAATAAGTTTATCCATCCGATAAATTTATCAGAGGGTTAAACATCAGTGCCTATAATCCTGCGGTGTATTGTTCGCAATACCGCGTATCTATTGGAAAATTTATGTTGCTGTTATAAAAACACTCTCAGTAAAATATAATTAGCATACTAGGCTACCAAATTGAATTTTAAGAGGTAAGCTGATAAAAGGGATATACATAGACCATATTAATATAGAAACTGGCTGTTCTAAACATCTGACGTGTTATCTAATTCTTGCTCGGGTAAAATAAAGTCTATCAAAAATTTTTTATTAAGGAATAATTATTTTTAATAAAAAAACACTTGTTTGAAAGATTCATTTGGTGGTACATGTATAGGAATAGAATTTTGTTGAAACAATTGTTTGCTCATCAAACGCTGAAACCGAGACGTTGAAACTAAATCGAACAGAAACTGGAAACTTTAACAATATTTACTTACGAGTATCTGAGTAAACTGGACAGCAAAGAGAGCACATAAATTCAAATTCGAATTAAGCTAAGCGTCTGCTGAAAATGTAGCAACTTGAGAATTTGGAAATTCGAAAATTGGTACGTTTTATACTTTATTGCATTGCACAGTGTGCAGATTCATATAGCTTCAGATATTGAATATTGTCGAAATTTTATTATAGTAAAAATGCAATATTTTTATTATATCTATACCTATACGTAGAAATAAATCAATTATCATGTGATCTTTTAGTAAAAACAGACGGTTATTTTAACATTATATGCTTGGTAATTAGAGAAATTATATGGTAACTCTCATATTTACTCTTCCATTTTCACTGTTATCCATAGGTACAGTATATAAAATTGTATTTTATCGAAAAAATAAAATGAAAAATTGTGGTAAAAAGTGAAATTGATAGAAAAATTGGATTTGAATTCACAGCTTCTGTGATTTCAAGCACCTTCCATCTGTACCACGATAGCGTCAGGTATGTAATGCCTAAGATTTAATACGTATTGCATATAGAATTGTAATACCTTGCGCCAGATGCTTTGAATGTGTTTCACGTGACCATATAAGCGTATACAGTTCAGTCCTTTTACTAAAATTTATAAGGCAATTTTCGCGAAACTTAAGGCGTCTGATTCAACGGTCTTTTAGATTTACTACGATTATGTATACCGATTTATGGATAATGCTTATATTTCATATGTTTTTAAATCTTTTTAAAATAAAAAGATACAACAATTTTAGTTAATAGAATCTGGATGTGCGAATATTTGACGTCGTCATATTAATAAGTTTTAGTAAGCTTTACAATATGTTTGTGAGAAGCATAGCTTGATGAGACAGTAGTGTGGATAAAACTTCCCTAAGTATATATGTCTACCTTGTTATATATGAGAAAATAAAGAAGTTAAATCTAAATAATTTCTTAACAAAATAGTATCACTTTACAAAAACAACAGTATTGTAATACTCTAAGCCATGAAATCAACGAGGAGTTGGAAAACTACTAGTTTTTATGTTGCTAGCAGCTAATATTGTTTATCGGCCTTTGGGAGTGCGGATTGTCGTTCAACTTTATTTTTCGGACGAGTGAGCAGCTCAATCAATGAGTGTTGCGCATCGACACAACGAAAATATTGACAAACTTTATATTGGACTTGGAGTTCCATTTAGAGTTAAGCTTACATCAGTCTTTTGTAGAATAGGCTTGATATGGCTGTTTATACTGGAAGCAAACAAAAATAATTTTAACAAAAATTGTTTATTTATATCGTACATGTTTTAACTGATTATATAAAACAGAAGCCTTATTTTCATTATATGTATATAATGTACTGTCACTGGCTGAAATGAGATCGTATCCAGGTTTTTTAGTATGGCTTCAAGTTTGTGCAAACCTTATTAACTGGATAAGACAAAGAGCAGTCACAGTACCGTAAAAACTTAAACAAATTTTTTAATTGTTTATTTGGTCAAACAGAAGTTACTTCTATAAAATATACGGGTATAAACCTAACGGCTTAAAGTTATTTCCTCTTCCGTTCAAAAAAAAAACACAATTCTTAGAATAGTGAAATAATTATATCATGAATAAATATGAATGACTTAGTTCCAACTTAGACTAACGAGTATCAGAATCATTAATTACATTAATTTATAGTATCTTAGATCTTCGTTCAAATTTTGCCTCGTCTTACGACTCAAAGTTTATTATATCTGTCTTTAGACAAAGCACAGTGTACAATTTTCTCTGAAGTATGCTATTCCACATACTTTATTTTATACGTTCATGCCCTTTTGTTACATTTCTTAAGAAAAACAGATTATCTTTGTGGTGGTAAATTGATTTTATCGACTGCAATATTCTTTCAATTTATGCATTTATAGGTAAGTCATACTTTAGTGAAAATGTTCAAGCTAGAGTTGGTTGTTGTCGATTGTATTTCCTTGTAATATCGTTACAGATGGTAAGCTCATTTTCATATAACCACCTAGTCTCTAAAGAAAATAGCTGCAGCTGTTTTCATATTGTTTTTCTTATAGCAATCACGAAACTCTCATTTGCAATTTACTAATTTCGAAGTTTTAAATCCCTCCGTCCTAAATGAACCGCTCAGTTTGGAAATACCTACATAACAGCTTATATATTCCTTCCGATAACCCATTTATGCTACTCCGTCAATATTTAGAGATTGCTGTTAATATGTTCTATTTATATACGAATATCCTTTTCATTCAAAAGTACCAATAGATATAAAATATCTAGTTACTTTAAAAATTTTCTATCTAAACGACTCACTTTTAATTAAAATTCAAAAATAGTTTCTTGGATTTATTTACAAAAGCAATACATCAAATAAAACTAAATTATGTTATTTGGTTTATTTGGTGTAGGCTTATTTTAGTTTAAATGAGTAGTGTTTTTCCGCCTTTACAGTATTTTCGGCTTACCCTAAGCTTCAATAGTATAATATTTACACATGGTTTATTTTACATCGCAATAAGAGCTGGATATTCGTTTTGTTTTTTTGGACTATTATTGACACGACCATAGCGGCTGCTGCAAATTCATTTCGTGACACAGTTTGTTGTTAAAAAAAATCCAAGAAAGTATATTTGATACAAATTTAGATATTAACCTTGATTTACAATTCACTTTAAATAGTTTATAATTTTATTCTATTGAAAATAAAAATAAGAAAAAAGTAATAAATTTATAAATAGACTGTTACGAACTGCTATTTGTTACGTACACATACTAGAACTCTGTTGCTTAGTCCTTGCTTTCTCCGTCACCGCTTACCGGCATTGCGTGTTGAATGGCGGAACTCAACGCCGCGCTTTGCCTAGTTTGCCAGAGCGAAGAAAATGGACATAGAAAAATCCATCTTCTCCGACTGAGGCTCGAACCAAGAAACCGTCGCGTTACAGGCAGACGTTGCGCCTCTGCGCCACGACGGTCCTAAAACTAAAATAAAATTAACTAGAACTTTAAAATACAATATTCAATAAATCAATTATCCGTCCGATTTTCAATCACAAAATATTGCCACTTGTAAAATGTATATATATTTTTATTTTTAGAACAAACAAATATATCTACTGTTATTGCTTATTTCTCCTTCGTCGAGAGAGAAAAAAAGAGTTGTACTCTTTTTTATACTCTTTGCTGTTTAGATTTATAATCGGTTAGTTAAAGAGAAATCTGTGAAGGCACTATCTTTATGCCAGGGTTTAAGAAAATATTGCCAGGGCTAAGAAATAAAATATCCTACTCCGCCCCAATGCCTTACTAATTTCTTAACTAACATCCATAAAAAAAATATATCTACTAATATCACCATTACTCTGCAAAAGCTTTGCATATGAACTGGAATACATAACTATTTGTATTTTATATACAATCAAGACAGCGGTGTGTATAAAGTGAAGGCTTGAATTTCACGCTTTATGTCGACATCAGCGTCGTGAGAATGTTATATAAAATTCTTGTACGGTAAAATTGCCCGTTCACGTAAATTTTTTACAGCTTTCAAGCTTGAAATGGGCACTTGATAAAAATTCTACGATGAAGACAGACAAATGGCGTTTTATATTTTGATCACTTTTTGTTTTTGTACGTGTCCCGGTCTCTTTGCGATTTTTGATTGAGTGATATATATATATTTGATAAATGTTCTGAATAATCCTAACAGCTTAGTAGCTGCATATCCTGATCTAGTTATAAATAGATTTACACAGGTCTTCAGAGTATAGTAATGTTCATAGAAATGAATGCGTTGAAATAATAGTAAATAAGATATATGACGAAAGAATCAGTGGCGAGAGAGGAAGAGGGACGTCCCAGCTGACCTTCAGTGATGAAGATACCGGAGGTGGGTCACGTAAAGCATGAGTTACTGGTTACTCCATTCGTTTTGGCTAGTCCGATTGGGATCAATTCTGAACTATATATGTACTCGTATGTACATAATATATTTGTATGTTTTTAATTTTCAATGTTTTCTGATTATTTGCAAATAATCTTAGTATAATTAAGTTACTTATTTTCTTCATGGGATAAAAGTGTAAAAGTTCGTAATTAGTACTAAAATAGGAGCAAAGCCGCGGGCAGAGGCTAGTATATACGTAAAATTAATAGTCTTAATATAATGACATTAAATTCTTCAAAAAACAGACTAAGTCATACAAAATGCTGGCAATATAAAACGACGGAATTTTGCTGAAATTGCAAAAATTTAGCTCAAACGAGATAGATATAAAGAGCACTTTTGTATGAGAATAGAACCTGAATTTTAAGAAGCATCCAAGCTTTTATATTTCACTAGTCAATTTTGTAAAGTTAAATGCGGCATGTTTTTTTTATTTTAGCTCTTTTGTCGCTGTCTTAATGACTTTTAAGTTCTTAAGAATTTTAAGACGTTCTTAGTTTTATTTTACCTCATGGACAAAAATGTAATGAAATTAGTAGAACTGAGGATTTTAGAATTATTTAATTTAGTTCAATACATATAGTAGTACTAATAGTAAGTTAAGCTCTGCCAGCAGTATGGAGCATGTTATCTCTAACACTTACATATGTATTACGCTCTTCGTATCTTAACGTAACTTGGGAATCTTCTTACAAAAATGGAATCAAAGTAAAATAACGCGTTAAGCAATTAAACGACTATTATTCTGATGTATGTATATTTTAAATATAAATTAAATGCAATAAAATATAAAAAAAAAAACAATAAAAATAGAATGTGTGCGTATACTAGTGTACCCACGTAAGAAATAAAACTTCTTTACGGCATTAATTTTCGAGAAACAGTAGATGCCACTTTACTGAAATCGGTTAAAGAAAGCAACATTAGATAAAGTTAAAACAAAAGACGTTTAGTATCATAGACATACGTACAAATAAAACAATGATATCATTTCACCTCATGTCACTAAGATTATTATAGCTTTTTTTATAATTATTTGCTTATCAAAATCAAAATCAAAAATCATTTATTCATATAGGTATCACAGATACACTTATGCACGTCAATATTTATCTACTACCATTTCGGAATGGTGCTTTGTCTTGGAGGAGAAGAAATGGCGAAAGAAACTCCTCAGCACATCTTTTAAATAAAAAAAACAATGTTACATATGAGTATACCTATTTCGATAAATTTTTCCCGTAATGAGTTCCGTGACTTCAATTTATAAATAGCCCTAATAGCTCTTTTCTGTAATATAAAGATTTGATCTACACTGCACGCTTTACCCCACAGTAAGATGCCATAAGACATAATACTGTAAAAGTATGCAAAGTAAACAAGCCTAGCAGTATCGACGTCAGTATATTCTCTAATTTTTCTAATTGTATAAACAGCTCTGCTCAGTTTATTCGCGAGGGCTGCTATATGAGCACCCCATTTAAGTTTACTATCTAGGGTCACTCCCAAAAAAACTGTGGTTTCTTCGATATTTAATTTTTCGTTATTTAATTTTAAATTTATATGCATTTTCTTAACGTTTGGTAACGCAAACTCTATACATTTAGTGGTAACTAAAACTAAAATATGAAATATATAGTTTACATTCCATGAAATTTAGTGATCGAGTAAAAACTCCCTCAATTGTAGTGCCGAATCTTTTTGACGTTTGAAGATTGTTTTTCGTAAATAAATTCATTATACTCGTGCCTCGTCCTCGAGATTAGTAATATACACATGTAGTTCCACATACAATGTCGCCACTCACGCACTTAGTTTGTCTATTTTTTTTTTTTTTTTTTTTTTTGTAGGGTATGCCAATTTTTCTTTGGTATCGATACACCGTCAATACCTCATTCACATTTTAGTGCTTCGCCAGTCCGCACGTATTCGCGCAGTTATTAGAAAAAGTGTTATTCTATTAAAGTTTAGTTCATTATTAATACCATCATGCCGAAAAGGAAGCGTTCGGACAGTGATTCTATTGATCGCCTAAAGAAGAAATTAAAGAAGTTAGAAAAGAAGATAAAGCGAAAGGGCCGCATATCATCTTCAAGTTCGGAATCCTCGACAAGATCACAGGAACCACAAGGTATAGTTATAATTTTCTTAAGGTTTACGTATCAACGAATCAAGCTGTTACTTACTTGTAAATCACTTGAGACTTACGTCACAACGATTCGTATAGTTATAATTTTTACGTACGTAACGTATAGTTATAATTTTTACTTTCGTAACGTATAGTTATAATTTTCTTAAGGTTTACGTATTAACGAATCGAGTTATTACTTACCTGTAAATCATTTGAGACTCACGTCACAACGATTCGAGGTGTGACTTGTCTTAATAATTATTGTGGGTTCACGATACAGCGCTTTGAGATGTATCTTACCCGTCATTATTGCATTACAATATAATTATTTTAATGCCTAATTACTTGACCTACTTATTGTTCATTGTCTGTTCGTACATTTATTAGTAAAAACTAGACACAAATAATACATTAATGTGGGTAGGTAGTAATAGCCGGAATATTAAATTCCAGGTGACCTAATTGAATCTGAACTTATCGAACATTTGATAAGAGAAACCGAGCCCGATGCGAATATGTCATCTGACATTCTTGAATCGCAAACTGAGGCCGAGGAAGTGACGATGCCGGAGGCAACACAGTCGATGCCCCCGCCCGTTACAACATCGACACTGCCCTCTGTCGTCACGGCTGTGGTTACGCCGGAGACGGAAGACACGGTCACGGAGTTAGATGAGGTAACTTTGGATATTTTGGGAGCAGATCCCTCAGTATCAAAATCCTGTGGAAATAATATTCAAAAGGATTTGGCAATACGATATACACATATTGTCACTTCGGGGTTAGACAAGGAATTACGTAAAGAACTTCTCGAAAAATATTTACCGCCTGGCAATTGCGCTTTGATAGATGCACCTGTTTTAAATCCCGAAATAAAAGCTGCCGTGACAGACATTGTTATTAAGAGGGATAAGGCTATTTTTGATAAACAAAAACAGACTGCATCTGCAATATCCTCAGTCAGTGAGGCAATCACTGTAATGTTGTCAAAAGATGACAAAGATCCAGTATTATTAAAAACCTTAATGGATACAGGTAGACTGTTGTGTGATACACAATACAAAGATTCTATAACTAGGCGTAATTTTATTTTGGCAGTTTTAAAGAAAGAATTAAAAAATCAAATACAGCAGACGAAAGTTGATAGATTTTTGTTTGGTGAGGAATTACCAGAAACATTAAAAGCTGCAAAAGCTATTAATAAATCAGGTTCGGAATTAAAATCAACACCTCAACCAAAACCGGTTACGAAGAAATTAAAACCGGCGCCTACAAAAAACTGGAAAGGTCCGCCCCCGAGTCGCAGGCCGCCCCAAGCATCAACTTCGGGGACATTGAGGACCAGGGAGCCTGCGGCGATAAAGTCTCAGCAATCGAACTTGTCGAGACCCTCGCAGCAGAGGCACTTCAGCAGCCGCCGCTAGACTCGGTACGCTATGCTGGTAAATTATCTCATTTTTATAATCAATGGTCACAGATAACATCTGATAGAACCATACTATCTTGGATAACTGGTTATGAAATTCCTTTTTCATCTCCGCCTATTCAATATTATAATACATCTTGCTCGAAAAATTATACTGAAACAGAAATGTTTCAATTTGATCAAGCTATTAATGATTTGTTAATAATAGGTGCTATTTCACAATGTAAACCCTGTGAAGGGCAATTTATATCAAGTATATTCTTAATACCAAAACCAAATGGTAAAACCAGATTGATCTTAAATTTAAAAAATCTAAATAAATTCATCCAAACGGAACATTTTAAGTTAGAAGATTTACGTACCACTATAAAGTTAATATCTAAAGATTGTTTATTGAGTACTATAGACCTGAAAGATGCGTATTTCCTAATTAAGGTTAAGGAATGTTCACGAAAATTTTTACGATTTTTATGGAATGGAAAATTATATGAATTTAACGTTTTACCATTTGGTCTTAATACAGCGCCATATGTTTATACAAAAATCATGAAACCAGTGGTTAAGTTGCTACGTTCATGTGGTTTTATGTCTACCATTTATTTAGACGATATATGTTTAATAGCAAATAGTTATAAAGAATGTATTCATAATATTAATACCACTGTCAAACTTTTATTGGCCCTAGGTTTTAATATTAATGAAGAAAAAAGCAAAATGATACCTAGTTATATTTGTAAATATCTTGGTTTTATAATTGATTCAAAAAATCTTCAAATTAGCTTACCACCTGAAAAAAGAGAAAAAATTAAAAACAAATTATTAAAATTTAGAATGCTAACCCGATGTAAAATTCGAGAATTTGCACACCTTGTAGGTCTACTAGCGTCAGCTTGCCCAGCAGTCGAATATGGTTGGCTATATACCAAACAATTCGAACGGTGCAAATACCTTAGCTTAAAATCCCATAATGATTATGAAAAATATATGTCCATACCTAGTACATTACGATGCGATTTTGACTGGTGGATAAAAGTTATTGATTATTCAGTCAACAGAATAAAATTCGATGATTATTGTATTGAAATATTTTCCGATGCCTCAACTACTGGGTGGGGTGTTGCCTGTGCCGGTGTAAGGGCGAGTGGTGTTTGGAGTAAAGACGAAAAGCTTAAACATATAAATTTTTTAGAGCTCCTTGCAGCTTTTATAGGATTAAAGATTTTTGCTAAATCATTATATAATAATCAAGTCTTGTTGCGAATTGATAATACTACAGCCATATCATATATAAACCGCATGGGCGGGGTACAATTCCCTCACCTCACAAGTATTACCAAGGAATTATGGCAATGGTGTGAGGAACGGAATCTATTCGTATTTGCGTCATATATTCGTTCGGCAGAGAACGATGTTGCAGATGCTGAGTCAAGAAAAACTCATCCCGACATAGAATGGGAGCTTTCGGATTATGCTTTTCAAAAAGTAACAATTGCTTTTGGTACTCCTAATATAGACCTATTTGCGAGTAGAGTCAACAAAAAATGTCAGAAATATATTTCATGGCATAGGGATCCAGACGCGACGCCAGGTTACTTTTTCTACGCTTTTCCGCCCTTTTCAATTATTCTTAAAACATTGAGAAAAATTATATCAGATAAAGCTAGAGGTATACTTATAGTACCCTTATGGCCAACGCAACCTTGGTACCCTCTTTTTTGTAAACTCTTAGAAGGAAAAACACTTGTTATGCATCCAACTAAAGAGTTGATTCTCTCTCATTCCAGCTCCCGCCAAATACATCGTCAGACTACCCTGGTGGCAGGTATATTATACGGGAATCTCTATTGAAGAAAGGCCTGTCATCCTCCGCAATTAATGTTATGCTGGCTTCTCTCTCCGAAAATTCCTTTAAGCAATATGATTCATGTTTAAGGAAATGGTTTTATTTTTGTCAAAGAAGAAATCTTGACGCTTATAATACAAGCATATCAAATATTATTGAATTTCTAAATGAAGGCTATCACTTAGGAGCACAGTACAGTACTTTAAATACCTACCGTTCTTCATTGGCCCTTATTCTTGGACGTCAGATAGGTGAAGATGATCTCATTAAGCGATTTCTTAAGGGAGTATTTCGTTTAAGGCCCTCGTTGCCTAAATATGATTGCACATGGGATACTTCAAAAGTATTAGATACCCTGGGTACTTGGTTTCCTAATGAGACTTTAAAGCTAGAAAAAATTTCCAAAAAATTAATAACTTTACTCGCTTTAGTTACAGCGCACAGGGTACAAACATTTTCAAAAATTTTAATTACCAATATTGAATTTTTCCCTAACGAAATTTCAATAAAAATCCCTGACTTAATTAAAACATCTCGGCCTGGCGCTCTACAGCCTAGGCTTGTTCTTCCCTATTTTGTAAACAAACCAGAAATTTGCCCCGCGAAAGTAATGTCTTCATACTTTAATTTAACAAAACATTTACGAAAACATGGCTTACTATTTATTAGTCTGAAAAAACCTCATAATCACAATCTTTCAAAAATTCAACCAGCTTCAAAGATTTTTCTGATGCAAAATTGACATTAAAACTCCACTTAAAATCATCGGTATTTTATCATCATTGAGCCTGAGAAAATCAACACCTTCACATGTATACGGCAACAATGAATGAAGAAGAAAATTGATTATTGGCTACGATGTTTCTCATATTTATGAACAATTTCTGGAAATTGCCAGATTTACGAATAGAAGTAGCACAAGCACAAACCAACGGAATATAAGTATGCTTAAAAAATGTATAACATATTTAAGAATTTATATTTTATGAAAATAAATAAAAATTCACTAAATGAACAGTTGTATTGATTAATAATTTAGTTTTAATGAAATTATATACATTTACTGGTAGTTACAATCAAAAACAGAGAATAATTTTAAATAACAGAATATATTTATTCTGTTATTCTGTTCGATAAACAAGTTTCATTTCAAAAAATCACAAGTAAACCATAAATGGTGTGTATGAATGAGTGTCCTTAAAATTTATAATTTTGTTGAGTTCCTGAAACAATATTATAACTTCGTCGAGAAATATAAGGAAACCTCTAAAATTAATTAAATTTATCAATTTGCAAAGGAACTTTGTTTAGAAGTCTTAAAATATAATTGTAAGCAGAATTTTGTTAGTAAATAATAATTATAAAATAATCTTAATTTAATATGAGAAGTTAAAACCTTTTACGACAATTGTGGTGCCGAAGGAGTGTGATATCTGGTACACTTATAGTTTATATACAAGAAAAGATCAGCAACGTTAATATTTTTCAATAATAATTATATAAAATACGTTAAATCAATAAATAAATATGTCATATGTTTGACAACTTACACTTTGGTATAGTGCGACATGCGTTGCTATGGTAACGCTTACAATAAAAATGATTATAGCAATAATTCATTATTTCTAACTAGTGGGTCACCCCCAAAACCTTACGTTTGCTTAAGTGTTTTTATGGCCGCACGGACGTATGGATGTCTACGTTTTTCTTATTATTACAGCCCTAACAGTGACCTCTAACTATATAGACAACAAATTTTTACCGCTGTTTTGTAAAATTAATTATTCGATATATTAAAGTAAAGAAAAGCCTTTTTTTCTTTATTTTTGTGCACATTTACTACTAAATCTCGTTAATATGATAACGATAAATCATAATATTTTTTATATTGCTTTCGGTTCTATAGTCACTAGGATGTAATATTAACGTTTTATTATGAGAAACGTAGTATTGATATTTGGTTAGTTTTTATTTTTTAATAAAAAATATATTGATAATCTTAACCTAACCTTATCCTACAAAAAAGAACATTGTCAATATTTTATTACATAATAATAATTTATATTGATTGGGTTTTTAAAAGGGAAATCTATATATGATAAAATCATACTGGTTCACTATTATTACTACCTTAAACATTGCATTATACATGACTAAGAGATTTCATCTTTTTAAGCTTACAAATAGGCCTATGTTATCAAGGAGTGTTCAATTATAATAATCACATTTTCTCTCTACTGAAAACTTTGAATATATTATCAACTGTACATATAACAGTTTGTATATCTTTGATAGCATATCGACACTACAATATTCTTTTAAATTTATTCAAGAGCACGTCATATTGCAGGCACCAATAGGTATTCCATTTTGTTGCCTTCTATAAAATGAACATGAGATAATAATATGTTAACAATCGTAAAGACTTCAAACTATATTTCACTCCATGCCCTGCTCTCTGTTTATTTCAAAAATATATTACGAATTATTCTATTATTTAATATGAATAATAATATGATGACTACGAGAGTCAATAAATGTATATAGTATAAAGATGTCATAAAATATATGTTTCCGATAAATATATTGGATTATTTTTATCATCCCTACATGAATTGATTGCCCCACATTTATTATCGCTACAAACCCATATAATAAGTTTATCCATCCAATAAATTTATCAGAGGGTTAAACATCAGTGCCTATAATCCTGCGGTGTATTGTTCGCAATACCGCGTATCTATTGGAAAATTTATATTGCTATTATAAAAACACTCTCAGTAAAATATAGTTAATATAATAGGCTACCAAATTGAATTTTAAGAGGTAAGCTGATAAAAGGGTTATATACATAGACAATATTATCTAATATAGAAACTGGCTGTTGAATATAAAATCTTAAGACATTTTTTTCTTTATCTATCTTTTACTAAGAAATAATCATTTTTAATAAAAAAAACCTTGCTTGAGAATTTCATTTGGTTGGAATTGTACAGGAATAGAATTTTGTTGAAACAATTGTTTGCTCATCAAACGCTATAACCGAGACGTTGGAACTAAATCGAACAGAAACTGAAAACTTTAACAATATTTACTTACGAGTATCTAAGTAAACTGGACAGCAAAGAGAGCACATCAATTCAAATTCGAATTAAGCTAAGCGTCTGCTGAAAATGTAGCAACTTGAGAATTTGGAAATTCGAAAATTGGTACGTTTTATACTTTATTGCATTGCACAGTGTGCAGATTCATATAGCTTCAGATATTGAATATTGTCGAATTTTCATATTTTATTATAGTAAAAATGCAATATTTTTATTATATCTATACCTATACGTAGAAATAAATCAATTATCATGTGATCTTTTAGTAAAAACAGACGATTATTTTAACATTATATGCTTGGTAATTAGAGAAATTATGTAACTCTCATATTTACTCTTCCATTTTCACTGTCATCTATAGGTACAGTATATAAAATCGTATTTTATCGAGAAAAATTGAAGCAAAAAGTGAAATTGATAGAAAAATTGGATTTGAATTCACAGCTTCTGTGATTTCAAGCACCTTCCATCTGTACGGCGACGTCAGACGTAGGAGGACGTAGGAGACGTACGACAGCGTCAGGTATGTAATATCTAAGATTTAATACGTATTGCATATAGAATTGTAATACCTTGCGCCAGATGCTTAAAATGTGTTTCACGTGACCATATAAGCGTATACGGTTCAGTCCTTTTACTAAAATTTATAAGGCAATTTTCGCGAAACTTAAGGCGTCTGATTCAACGGTCTTTTAGATTTACTACGATTATGTATACCGATTTATGGATAATGCTTATATTTTATCTTTTAAAATAAAAAGATACAACAATTTTAGTTAATAGAATCTGGATGTGCGAATATTTGACGTCGTCATATTAATAAGTTTTAGTAAGCTTCACATTATGTTTGTGTGAAGCATAGCTTGATGAGACAGTAGTCTGGATAAAACTTCCCTAAGTATATATGTCTAACTGTTATATATGAGAAAATAAAGAAGTTAAATCGAAATAATTTCTTAACAAAATAGTATCACTTTACAAAAACAACAGTATTGTAATACTCTAAGCCATGAAATCAACGAGGAATTGGAAAACTACTAGTTTTTATGTTGCTAGCAGCTAATATTGTTTATCGGCCTTTGGGAGTGCGGATTGTCGTTCAACTTTATTTTTCGGACGAGTGAGCAGCTCAATCAATGAGTGTTGCGCATCGACACAACGAAAATATTGACAAACTTTATATTGGACTTGGAGTTCCATTTAGAGTTAAGCTTACATCGGCCATTTGTAGGATAGGCTTGGTACGGCTGTTTATACTGGAAGCAGACAAAAATAGTTTTAACAAAATTTGATTATTTATTTATTTTTTTTAGCTTCTCGCTTTATCCCGCACGTGGCAGGGTAGGCAGAGGGAACTGCAGGGACCGTGGGAACCTAGTGTTAAGACACTTCGTTGCTTAGTCCCTGCTTTCTCCTTCCCCGCTTTCCGCCTTATTCGAGGCATTGCGTGTTGAGTGGTGAAACTCAACGCCGCGCTTTGCCTAGTATGCCAGAGCGAAGAAAATGGAAATAGAAAAATCCATCTTCTTCGACTTGGGATTCGACCCAGAAACCGTCGCGTTACAGGCAGACTTGCGCCTCTGCGCTACGACGGTCCACGGACGGACCAGAAGTTTTATTTTCATGATATATATATAAAGTAATGTCATTGCCTGAATGGAGATCGAATCCAGGTTTAGTATAGCTTCAAGTTAGTGCAAACCTATTAACTGAATAAAATAAGCAGTCACAGTACCGTATAAACTTAAACAAACTTATTATTGATTATTCGGTGGAATAGAAGTTAATTTTCTAAAATATACGGGCTTAAATCTAAAGGTTGAAGATTTCGACCTCTTCTGTTATAAAAAGAACCATTCTTTGAATAGTAGAGTAAAAGCTTTTTAAATAATAAATATCAATAAATATGAATGATTTAGTTGCAACTTAGACTAACAGGTATTGAAATCATTTAATTCATTGTAACAGAATCTTCTTTTATAGTAACTTAGATCTTCGTTCAAATTTTGCCTTGCATTTCAACTCAAAGTATACCTATCTTTAAAGAAGGCACAATGATTTTCTCAAAATTATGCTACACCATACACTTTGGGGCATTCACGTCAAGAAAGTGAAGTGAAGTAAAGAGATATCTTGTTAAGCAAAAAAATGATTTTATCGATTGTAATATTTTTTCATTTTTGGACCTATAGATATATCTATATACATTATACTTTTGCGTCAATGTTGAAATTGGAGACTGTTGTTGTCGATTGTATTATGGTTTCGTTAGAGTTGGAATACTCATTTTCCTATAACCTCCAATCTCTAAAGGAAATAGCTGTAGCTATTTTCAATCAAATAAATTCAAAGACTAAATTCAAATTGATTTTCATATAGCAATCACGGACCTCTCATTTGCAATTTACTCTTTTCAAAGTTTTAAAACCCTCCGTTTATAATGAACCGCTCAGTTTTGGTTTTTTATACTTACATAACAGTCTATATATTACTTCAAATACCCCATCTATGTTACTCCTTCAATATTTTTTTATTATCTTTATTTTTTATATAAAAAAAATGGTTGCCTGTAAAGTGGGTTTTTCGGGCGAAAATTTTACGTGACAACGTCTTTATCTCGGTAGAATATTTATTGATATGATTAATAATTATAATATAAATTGCACAAATTTTAACTATAGAAAATATATTTTGTTTACTAAACATTGTACATGTGTCAAGTGATACGCGCGGCGGACCGATCATAGTTCGGTGACAGTTGACACATCGTTACGTTACCTTTTTCATATGTGACTCCGAGCCGCAACCTAATTTAAGACGTTGTCACGTCAATAATTGTTGTATGAAGAGTAACGAAAAAAAAAAGAAAATTAAAGAAAAGGGCAAAAAATGTGCGAGTCAGACTCGACCATGAATAGTTTCTTTGGAAATGTCTCTTGCGTAAATTATTCGGCTTTGAAAAAAATTATATTAAAAATCTCAAAATAATAATTGACGACCTATCCATAGATACACCAAACGTAAAGGTTTGATGAAAAAATAACTTTCGTATTTTGGCCCAAATAGAGAGAAGCTTTTAAATTTGTTTTTTTTTTTTTCAATTTCTGTAGCAAAATACATTATTTTGTTTATTTTCTTTATGTCAATAGAGCATTTCGTTAGCATGACTCTGTAAACATGATACACAGAACAAACTCTCGTTCTTTGAAAATGTATATTGTCACCCAATTTTATTTTTAGGGCCAACGGACAGCCCAATCAATGAGTATCGAGCGACGGGAGCGGAATGGAAACATTGACAAACTCCATTTTGATGAAACTTCATTCAAGTTCTAGTTTTAAGGGTGAAGAATATGACAAAATATTTTTTTCGTTTATAATCTTATTTATGTGCTTTCTAAGACATACTCGTAATTATTAATTAAAAAAATAATTTTATCTATTCGGCTCTACTATCTGTTCGTCCTCTGCACGAAATCGCTTTTGCCTTCAATGAGTTATTTATGCTTACTATATCTGTACCGTAAATCATTTATGGTATAAATATAGTATATGCCTCTATGTAATTCCACGAAAGATTTCAGATCTATCTGGTAAGTGCTTTCATCAGGACCGCCAAAATTGTCATCTTTGTGTAAAGTGAATATTCATATATGTAAGTGCTTGTAGTGGCTTAATTAAATTAGGATTTTGTATAAAAAGCAGAGAATGTAGTTTCTGAACAGTAACAAATAATTCTTACAAAAGTATTATTAACAAAAGCATTGCTACTTGTGATACAATTAAATATTTTTGCCTCGTCTCCTTTATAATAAGCACATTTGCTGAGTTCACGTTAGCCATGGAAGCTGGTAAAAACTGAAGAATTTTATTTTTATTTTTTGGCGATGAAAGCTGAAAAATCAACACATTATATCTATGATTTAAAAACAAAGTTCTCTCAACCTCCACTATATACTCGTATGCAGAATAAAATATAATTGTGATTTTTTTACATATTCACTATTCCAAATTCTCGAAATATTTTTTATTGTAGCACTTTTGTTAAAGTCTTTTAATATATATTTTTGCTTTTAAATATTTTATAAATATCATGATTATTATATAGGCGTAGAATGAAATTTTATGAAACCCATTTATATTTTTATAATAAAACAACACTACACTGTATCGAATTCGTGGCCAGTAATTAATTACAGTTATAGTTTAATTTCCTCAATTATGATTGACAATTATGACCCTAAGACGCGGTATTGATGTATACCACTCTCTTTTTACTCACCATAGTTACTTCATATTAGTACACACACCAAAATTCATATTCGAGATACAGTGATTATTAAAAATATTTATAAACTCGACTCAAATAAAAAATTATTTACAAATGCTCAAGGTTCAAAAATACACTCGTCTATAGTAACATATACCAAAAAAATCCAAATAACCTAACTAAAGACAAACATAAATAATACATATTTATCGTAGCTACAACATGTGTATTCATAATAATGTACAAAAAATATTTTTGATGCATGACATACCATACAAAGTTACAAAGGAAATAAGAGAAAAATATATTAAATTCAGAGATCAAATGAACACGTTTATCCTCGGGAGCGTGACGTACGCGATAGTGCCGCTTGTCACGGCGCTCACGAATCATGTGCGAATACCAAACCGCATATGAGTTTATTACATTGTTATATTTTGAGAAATATTTTGTACTTCAAGCTACGTATATATCTTTAAGATTTTGTTGTGGTTGCGTGTATTGTTGTGTTTTTAGTTTTTTGGTGTTTTTTTATGTTTTCGTTATGTCGTTTTAAACAATTCAATACCATAAACAAAATGTTTCAATGCTTAGTTCGGTTAAATTACACTTTACAATTATACTTTATGGGTAATGATATCATATTCAAAAAATAAATTAAAAATAAGAACTACTGGATTACTCGTTTTAATAGCTTAACACTTTTTAGGAATGCTAAGCTTAGAATCCTTTTTTTTTATTAAAACAGATTTTTTAAGACTGATAAAAAACGCGCGCAAATGTTTTACAAGTATAATTTTTTGATTAATTATCAATTGAACTGTTCAAGTTCGAACATCACCTATATTTTTCTCTAATTCGCCTTCCCGAGATCCTTAGAGCAGTACCAAAAGTAAAATATTAGGTTAAATTCTCGCCTCTCTAAGTGTGCGTAATTAAAACGCTTACACTAATAAATAATATACAAAGATAATGATATGTAGTAATTACTCATGGCATAGTCTCTTGTAGTTGCAACAAAGACACTAGAAGGGTAAAAGTTGCTAGATATGTTGTCATTGTAAACACAAAAGAAAGTTTAAATATAAAATCAAAAAAACTGTATATAAAGGCCTTATCTCAAATATTTTTGATGTTAAAGTAACCTCAGACAGTACTCAAATTCGCGTATTTTTGAAATTGCTCAATCGCTAAAACCAATTATTAAATAAGATAATCCAAATGATATTAATTTATATATGTCCAAATATTATTTCTCGCCACACTTGTAAAAATAAATGATAAAGCTACGCTATTTCATTTTCACAATCAAATGAAGATCTTTGCTTAAACATTTACTTGAAGCGTTTATCTTACCTATTATGTATATTTTTTGTATCTATGTAAACTTTTGGAAACTACGCCATTTGTTGTCGCGCGTTATCCCGTTATTCTTTGAAACAAGATATTTGTTTGAAAATCGATAACGCATAAATTTATTGATTTTCATATCATTAGTTAAATTGTGCATAATTTTAGAAAGAGTGAGTGTAAGGATACGTGGTCACATATATGTATTACTTAGTCGTTATTTTTAAATTCAAAGTAATAAATAATATACATTAACTATTCCTTATGAGGACCGTCGTGGCGCATAGGCGCAACATCTGCCTGTAACGTGACGGTTACTGGGTTCGATCCCCAGTCGGAGAAGATGGATTTTTCTATTTCCATTTTCTTCGCTGGTAAACTAGGCAAAGCGCGGCGTTGAGTTCCGCCACTCAACACGCAATGCCTCGAAAACGGCGGAAAGCGGGGAAGGAGAAAGCAGGGACTGAGCAACGGAGTGTATTAACACTAGGTTCCAACGGTCCCTGCAGTTCCCTCTGCCTACCCTGCCTTGTGCGGGTTAAAGCGTGAAGCTAAAAAAAAAAATCTATTCCTAAAGAAATTAACGTTTGGAAGCTGCTAAATTCAATGAAATAAGCTGTTTATAATTATTATTTGTTATTTGTTTCTATAACTATTATTACGTGTTGTGAAGTATTTACCAAGATTTTAAGTAATAATATTGCCTCACAGACATATTTAACCCTGTCCTAAGGTTAGAGAGATTGTTGGAACTGTTTATTTTTTCCGAAAAATATTAAGGCAAGAGCATGGCGTTGATTTCCGCCACTCTATAAAATGCGGAAATGCATCAAAATTCGGAAAGTAGTTAACGGAGTGACTTAACACTATGTTCCTTACGTCGATAAACTTTAGGGTTAACTTACCATGGTTCTACTTTTGCTTAATTACAAAATTTAATCAATCAAGCGATGAAATGCTGAATACTAACTGGTAAACAAAGGAATTACAAATAAGTTCAGAAAGTCATTTTCCAATTTCGCAATAAATATGGCGCGTATTCATACTACATGTGACAGTGGTGAGAGTCATAATTTGTAGTTCTTGTAATTAATTAAAGCGTATGTATCTCATGTTGAATTTAATTGTTTTATTTTAAAATTATCTTTACTTTACGTCAATTGTTAACAACAATTGTAAAATCTATATAGCAAAAACAATTCTCATCAAGAACAATTATTTATATTTGGCAACATGTAAAAAGATGGCAAAAATATCTTGCATATATAGTGCCAAAATACAATATGCTAATACCACGCTATGTCAACTAAATTCGTCAATGGTTACTGGAGGGTCAGATCCAAATAAAAAAATCTTAAAGAGAAGTACAACTAAGTCTCCTAAGTACTTTAAGCGCTAAATTGCCAGGCCCAGCATGCAGCATGTCAACATGTCCGAGCATGAGGTAATAAACATTTGGACTACATATCCGGAACGCATCAGTTCTGTGCGTGGTCTATACCTCGTCCATACGTTTAGAGTTAAAGCCGACTCCTGGGAACTCCCTTTGCCTCAAAGTCATCTCTTGATGATTGATGTATAAAAACGCTGACAATTTCGAGATGTCAAAACATTGACTTCAGTTCAGTTCATTGACATTAAGTTCAGTCAAAAAGCTGTTTGGCGAGCTCTTTCAACTTTAGACATCCATATCTCGAAGGAATCGGATGTCATCTCTTCTTTTGTGCTGTGTGCTTCAGCTCCTAAGTTCATGTCAGTAATAAAACGTGGCAGAGTGCTGGTGGAAGAGCGCTCTGATCCATCCGATACCGAAAAAAGATAATAGTTCGGATCCCGGAAACTTTAGGCCTGTCACTATTCCCTCCCTACACTTCAAACGAATGGAAAGTATAATAAAGAGCCAGCTCTTAATTTATCTAAAGGATCACCTTTTGATAAACGACCGTCAATGTGGCTTTCGCTAACCATGGCGATCTGGTGGTGGTTAAGGTTGCTGTTGATGGTGTTTACTCTGAATATTTATCCGTAAAAGTTGGCATAATGTATTGCGCCTCAATGTTTTAAATAACTGCCAGTCTCGTGATCATTTGAAAAACAAGGCCAAGTTGTCCGTAAGGAAAATGGGTATTATCTCAAGAGCGAGACATTACTTCCCACCTCTACACTGACTATCTCTTTATAGATCACATTTTAGATCACATATGGAGTATTTTTCTCAGTTCTAGTCTTTTTCGTCTCAGTATCAGCTTGAACAAATTGGTCGCATACAATGCAGTGCCGTTCGTATTGTTGGGGACCCAATTAGCTGTGTAAGGTTAGACACTTAAGCGTTACGTAGAGACCTTGCCTTGCTATGCCTTCTCTACTGCTTATGCCATGGAAAGTGTTCTGAAGATCGTTAGTGATAATTTACAATACCGAGGTGACCCAAACATTCGTTTTTCTTGCATTTCCTGTAAACAAAAACGTTTCAGTATAATTATTTTTTGATCGACGCCACACGTTAAAACAATATTCCCTTTAGATCTACTCTCCCACCGTCCTATAATGGCCTCTTCCTACAGTTTAAGCCAATAAATGTCCCAGTAACATCGTAGTCTTAAGGACAAGCCTTAACTAAGCCCCGTCCATGCCATCAAGTAGCACCGTCATACTTTATTTACACACAATTAAACCAATGAGAGAGCATTGAGCGTAAATACATAGTATCGAAAATACAGCCAATTTCCTTATTACATTTATTTAATTAGCATCTTTTCCCTGATAGAACATGGCGTAAAAAATATATTAATATAATAATGTTTATAATATTTGTTTGACATAAATGGGACCTGTATGTAATATTATTAGAAACATATATATATTTGTTCATAAATTATAGATATACAAAATATTTACTTAGAAAACCATCTTCAATCAAAAACTAATCGATAAAATCTATTTTTATACACTCATATTATAATAAAAACTCAATAAAAATCTTTCGTGTAATATTTATTTCTTCACCTTAATTTTTATAGATCAAACACCTTATTTCTCAAAGAGCTAGAGCGTGACGCGTATGATTGTATCGTCTTCGGGTGTAGCACCGACAGCAAATCATGTGTGAACTCCATGGCACCTGACGTGAATAACTGGATTCGTAACATTGAGTTAAGTTCGTATAGTGACAAGAAATTTTTACTTTGTATTTGCTATATTTTTTCATATTAATAATATATGACATTATTTGTAAAATTATCTACTTATATTTAAAATAAAATTAAAAAAGAAACCTATAATTTTTGGATTACTTAATTTTTTTTTTTATGTTAATATTATTAAAGCAGATAACTGTTTCTATTATAGTGTGCACTATAAACGATATTGTAAAAGCTTAAACTATGCAATATAAAATGTATAAACAGTTAATAGTACAGCTGGAAACATTCCACGATCATTATATATTACATACTTTTACTTCGCACTAGATGTATATTAGATTTCGTTTAAGCAAAGCAAGCGTTTGAAAATACTAAGTTACATACAATATGTAAATTATTAAATAAACTTGGTATTACTTTTATACTAACTCCTTTTTTTTAAAACTTACTCGTAATAAGGCTGCTTTGATTCTACGATTGTAAATACTTTCTTTTCTTGTCTTTTTTGCATTTTCCTTGATGTAGTAGATAATAAAAAAAATAATCATATTAATGTGTTTACAACTATTTTCTATAACTATAATGTACATATTTTGCAAAGATATAAACAAACAAACTTTGTCACGTTATCACGAAAACTAGTCATAAATAAAAGATCTTGTCATTTACGAGTTATTCCGATTCGTGCGCGTTCACTGCTTTATCGAAACGTCAATCAATCTAACATACGTTGAAATTGGCACTTTTACTTTAGATCGTGTCTCATATCTTTACAAAATAATACTTTCTGTGTCGACGTGTGCTACACTTGAGTGGAATATCTATGTGTTTGTAATAAAGAAAACCGACATTCTATAGACGAATGTTTCCGCGATATAAGGAACCACAGAGCAAAATGACGAATTCTGGAGCATAACATTTTCTACGTAGCTTAATATATTGCTAGTGTAATACTCAAAAAATGTCAAATATCCTGTCATATAAAGCCTGCACTACAAGACCGCTTGGTCAAGGGCAATTTGAAATTTTATTTTCTCATATGTCGTACCGCCTGTAACAAAACAGCTAACTTATTTAGGTACATCAAAGAGGCGTCTCCTTTCAATTTGACCCAAAAATTTCCTTTTACCAAAACATGAATAGGTTACGAGAGTCTGAATTAAAAATATTTACATAATTTAAGCGACACACAGGTGGTGCAGGCGCCTTCTAAAAGGGTAAAAAAGCCTCCACCTCATCTCGTCGGCTATTTTACTGAAAATTGAGTCAAGATGAGAATAATTTTTTGTTGCTCCCGTCCGTATGGTATGGATTTTTAATAACATATTATTTGGCAGGTGTATGTTCCTTATACACAAAAAGGAATACTCAATTGCGATAGCTTTCGTTTTAGAGTTGCGAGGTTGTTTTACTGGCGCTTGTAATTTTTTTACCTATTATATCTTATTTATCTGCAACTGACTGACGCCAAAGTAAGCGCTCATAAATCATTCACAAAACCTTATTTTTATAAAGTAATTAAGTAATTGTTATGTAAATATAATTGTCCACATTGTAAATGTAGTAACATTCTAGATTCTAGGTAACATTTTTGGTAAGTATCTTAATTTAGGTCGACATTTTGATACCTATCATACCTGCGTGGTTATATACATACTTGAAGGTTGAATATCATGTAAGTAATAGAAAAGTCAGTAAAAATCGTTAATAATTATAGGGTATAGGGTATTCGCTGCCAAACCTTAGATACGGGAAAAAATGGCTTTTTTTATTTAATTTTCACTGAATATTGATTGGTGATTGGTGACTTCATGTATCCTTGAAAATAAAATATAAAATATACTAGGAAATCCTTGCCAAGCCGAAGTGGCAGTGGTTACACATGAAATACACGATCTGGAGTTAATGTCGCGCCTCGGCAATCATAAGGAAGAACATGCTTTAGTAGATATATTATAATATATTTAAAAAAGCACCCATTGTCTCTACAGTCGATCCATCTTAAAAAACTACAATGACTTTACAATGATTTGATATACTAGTTATAAATACATTTTGATTTAATATCAAGACTATACAGTTGTTCTACATTAATTCATGTTCATTTGCATCTCGATTACAACGTGCAACGTAAATAGATACCTAATACGATTTGCGGTTTACAAGTAATTAGTTTATCTAACCTCTAATAATTCTGCCCTGATATATCAATGTAGTGGCAAATAATTAGTACAGATGAATTGAGAAAAGAGAGCACTATGTAATATTTTTAAGTTTTTTTGTCTAAAGGTAAATTATTTTGTGTATAATTCCTGTTTGAAATTATCATTTCGTTTGAAAATATCTTTTAATAATTACACTAACCTATATTGTATATAAATTTACATTATTTTCTTAAAATACACATATAAAGAACCTGTATCGTGCAATGTATTTAGATTTCGGCACAAACTCGAGATAGTGGTTATTTAATCGAGGATATCAACGCATATCCTTGTTTTATCAGAAGGAAGGAGGAGGAATCTACAACCATCGCAGTTACATAAAGACGTTGTATCACGAAAATCTTATGTACCTACGTGAGAAGAAACAATATAATATAATAATATGTAATACTGGCTTACAAGTTGATAAATATAAAATAAACAGCATAATAAAGTGCTTTTAAGCTTTCTAACTAAATTGCTAGTAACATTTCACCTTTATATATTATTTCATTCCGAAATTCCACATTCTGGCGGTATCACATTACAAATGTCGAGCTTCGCATTGTTTGCGTAACAAGTTTTGACGAACATTTACCAAATGTTGTTCTAAACTTGTATCAGACCTCATTTGAGATATAGCAAACCGCAAAACATATGGTAGTTTGGAAGGTAGCAACGATTTTACTTTACCTAAGTATAAAACGAATTAAGCTGGTAGGAAAATAGTTTTTATTTTACGTATAAAATTGTCATAACTTTGGCACAAAAAGTTGCAAAAGCAGCATAGAGACGTATGTGCTCGATACTTTAGGTTTTTTAAATCTTAATTTAACGTACAAAACGGAGAAGAAAAAAAATACTAGAAACTTAGAAAACGCTTTTTACTATACTAAAAGGTCCAGAAGCAAATGCTACAAAATAAAGAGTGATATATTATTCACACGCCCGTTTGTTTACTTCCACCTACAACTGTTTGTCTACTTGCTTATACAGTTATGCCCCTTTTGTTCTGAAGACATTTTCCTGACCGTAAAGCTTATATGACAGTAACATATGTATATCTACAAGCTTATACATGTTTATATAGGCGTATTTACTTACTTGTGTTTTACTTTATAAAAACATGCATGTTGAAGACAAAACGCTTTTTGTTTTTACATGAACAGATTAAGGCGTGACGCTTTATCTAGATTTCAGTAGATTAGAGCTTTTAGTGGAACTGTAAATGGTGTGTTTTTGATGGTAATATCATGTTATATTTTCAACATGTTTTTACATAAATACAGTAACAATTTCTATTGTGTAACCTTGTTTTTCTCAAAACAATAATATTTCGGACTAGCACTAAAATATGAACAAATTTTTAAAGTTACGGACAAATTTAAGCTTTTGTATAAAATTTAACTACAAACTTAAATGGATTAACTTAAATATCATAACGAAATCCTATTATATTTAATAAAGCTAATGTCTTTTTGTATTATTTAATTAAATCTCACTAAAGCGAATGCAGCGCAAATGAGAGGAGCATTTTGGAATCCACGTACACGTGAAAGCTATTAAATTAAACAAGTGTTTACAAAACGCTGTTTAACATAAGCCTAGATGCATTACCGACGTGTAAATCTGGACTGCACTTGTAGTAATAAAGAGAATGCGTTGAGCACTAAGCCGACTTACGCTATGAAATTTTTTCACCCACGTAGCTTATATGACAATGTTAGAAAATTAATACATTTATTTGTTTACATTATATATACATATATACATACACTTTGTCAGTATCTGTTGGTGCAATCTATAGTATGTCGAGTGGCGGAACTCAATGCCGTAGTTTGACTTTATTATCAGATCAATGAAAATAAAAACAACTTTTTCTCCCCGAGCGGGAATCGAATCCACACAATGGTTGTATAAAGTGCTATGCCGCTACGATACAACGGCTTTAAATATATAATGTATATACTTGATACATATAAATATTATCAGATATACCCTTTATCTTAGAGCAACAAATGGGAACTGTTAAATCAGAATAATCAACATTTATGCAGTAGTCAAATTGACCCATTGACTAAAGTTACTAAAGTAAACGCCACGAGTGCTGACTCGCATAGAGGAACACCTATATAACAGCTGTATGTTTTATAAATTTAGGCAACTTTCTAATGAAATTATTTAAAACTCTGATTATAAATAATCCGTTATATTTTCAATAAATAATCTGTTAATTAATTATTAGTTTATTTTTATTTTTATTTGTTTTTAAAAATATATTGAGTATTAAATAAATAATATAAAATACTTAATTAAAAAAAACTTCGATTACTATCTTGGTTTAAAAGTTTTCCGGTACCGGGAATCGAACCTGAGTCTCCTGAGTGAGAGGCAGGTATGCTAGCCACTAGATCATACTGGATATGTCATTACAGAGTATAACTTATAGAGAATTCTAATGGCAAATTGAATTGCTATTCGGATAGCTTCTTACATAATTCTTATTTGATATTTTTATCTTCACCAAACTGTGGGAACCAAGTGTAAAGACAATTCGTTCCCCTCTTCCTGCTTTTCGAAGGATAATTTCACTTTTTTTTGTGCTGCTAGCTATAGATCGAAGGTGGTCCTATATATAAATAAACGTTTCAGCTTTTGTTAAAAAATACACTGACAAATACATTTTAATTGGCCTTTGTTAACACTTTGAAGAGAAAATACTTAGCATTCTATGGATTCATCTTTCGGTTGTCTGGTCCAGAGGCTTCCACAGTAAAGGGTGACGTCTCAATGATAAAATATTAATACTTTCAGGGATTTTATATTGTTCCTTCTTGTATGCTGGTGATATAAGTGACAATTTTCGTAGCTTATTTATTTTATAATCTTTTTCTTTTTATGTAAGCCTTATATGAAATAAACTACAAATTGAATGAAATCAACGAGGGATACTTTTATTGTAATTTTTTTGTGATAGATACCTAATGTATGTAAAAAATTTCAATGTTCAGACTTTTATTTGTGCTATACATTTTGATTTCTTGCCAAATTTCACAATTCCAAGTCAACCGTTCATACAGCATTATACCAGTGAACATATTCAGTGTAATGACGGTCGCTTTTTACTTTTACATTTGATTTTTTTTTTGACTCACAAATTGACTCGAGCACTCTTGTGAAATATTTCGATTTGTAATATCGACTGTGTATGTTCTTTGAGACCGCCGAAAGCGGGTTTATTAAATAAGAAATGGTGCTGCCTCGTTTTTTATTTATTTTGTAATAAAATTGTAGCGCTTATTGAAATTTTATTAGTGTTTTGATTTAAAAACCATGTCTGTTATTATTATTACGTCGTACTTATGTAAGTAATAATAGAGCTTTATTAACATGTATTTTATATAAGTAATCGTTTCTATGTAATGTGAGTAACAATAAAGTTGTAATCAATCGGATCATTGTAGTTAGATTAGAGTATAACAGTTGATATATTAATTTTAAAATTATTAAGAAAAATCTTTACAATACAACAGTACCTCTCCCTTAGGAGTTTCTTTATCTTATGATGTATATAACAATCTTAGTATTATCATATGTCGTAATACAGTCGAACGAACCGAAACTTTTGTATAAACTGTGAAACCTTAACGTTAGGGCAGCCGTATCGTTCAATAAAACTTGATCAATATAGGACATTCGTGATAGAAAAACACATTGTGTGCTTAAAAACTTTTGAGTTGGCCTCTCTCAAAATGCAGATACTTAAATATTTATGTATATTAGTTAAATATATAATAACATGTATATTTTAATTTCTATGGTAGTTGTGTCGCTTAGAATAAATAGGATAAGATATTTTTAATTTGCTTTAATGTTGGGAAATCATCTTAAAAAATTAAGTAAAAACAGCAGCTTTATGTTGAATTCGCCCATCGCGCTTGTAAGTCTCTGGTCGAGATTTGAGCACAGCAAGGAACGCCCATCTAACAGCCATATAGTGCTTGCTTTTCTCAAGGACAGACCCTTTTCCCCTACTCTACCCTACTCGACTCCCAGGAGTTATCAAGGTCAGTAGCGCTAAATAAATTAACCTCACAATTGAAAATGGGTCCACTGTCCCTCCGTTTCCATACATGTCGCTCAATTTTTGAAACAGTTTATGTCGAGCAGCGTAACTCAACGGCGCTAGAAAAGATATTTTATTTAATATTACTATTTATTTATTTTAATCTTGTTTTTATTCCTAAAAATATATTAAATATAACAATATATACAACAAAAATAATTAATTAAAAAAAGTAATTTAGAAAAAAATTATCTATTCCGGTACCGGGAATCGAACCCGAGCCTCCTGGGTGAGAGCCAGGTATCCTAGCCACTAGACCATACCGGATATATGCTGAAATGTAAAATTAATATAATATTTGGTGGCAGTTCCGATTGCTATTCGAATAGTATCTTACAGTAAATGCTTTAAATTCTGTGCACAAGTTTTTAAGTAAAGGATCCTTCCTATATACAGATAAAAGTTACAACTTTTGAAAAAAATACCAACGACAAAACTATTAAAAATTACGTTTATATACGCTTTAAGGAGAAAATACTTAGTATTCCAAACATTCACTTTACTGTTCCAGAGGTTGCCTGGTCTAGGGGCTTCTAAAGTAAAGAACGACATCCCAACGATGTAAAATTAGTATCTTCGTGGAGTTTATATCACTCTTGTCTCTTTCTTACTTTGTCTATGGATACGTAGATCTCGGTGAACTATGCACCGATATTAATAAACTATTTACTTTTTAATAAAATTAATTAACTTTTACCACATAATTCTTGTATGAAATCAATTACTATCATAAATTTATTGGTTATTAGTTTTTTGAGATAGATATCTACTGTACCTATAAAATTCCATTATTCTTCTTTTATTTGTGCTACAAGTTCTGACTTCTTTGCACTTTACAGTTGATATTTATTTAAAAATTATATTTTTGACTCATAAAATGATTTCAGCACCCTTGCCAAATATTTCAATTTATAATATCGACTGTATATGAGGTTCTTTGAGACCGCAGAAAGCGAGTTTGTTGTATAAGAAATTAGCACAATTTCTTTACTCGCCTTTGCCTCGTTTTTTATTTTATTTTGTAATAAAATTGTAGCGCTTATTGTATTTTTATTAGAGTTTATATTTAAGAATAAAATATTTTATTATGTTTGCATTCTACTTATGTACATAACAATTAATATGTATTTCATATAGTGTTTTGTTGCTTGTAGGCAAGTAATCGTTTCTATGTAACAATTAAATCGTAATCAATCGTTTCATTGTAGTTAGATTCCAGTATTACATTGTACAGTGTACTTTATAGAGGCCATTGAGCCTAATTAAAGAAGTTAAGCAGAGGTAATTCGTAAATTGTGGATTAGGCAACTTTCGTACAAAAGCTCTCAGTCGGGATTCAGAATACAGGCGTACGAATAGACGGGAACTTTTGTATAAACTTTACAACCTAAAAGTTAGGATAGCCGTTCACTAAAACTTGATTAAAAAGGACATTCGTAATAGAAAAAGGTGTTATGTGCTTAAAAACTTTTGAGTTAGCCTTTTTAAAATATAGATACTTACAGATATGTAGTATATGTATAAATTATATATTTTATTATATATATTTATGTTTTATTTTCTATGGTATGGAGTTGGTTAGAATGTATCGGTATTTTGTTTTATGTTAAGAACTAGTAATTTAATTTAAATTTCAAAATAAGTAATTTTACGCTGAATTTACTGCTGATTGCTGATCGGAGTTCCAGTACCGCAGGAAATGTCTTCTAGCTGCTACATATCGCTTGCTCCTTCCAGGGACAGGGTACTTAGTTAAAAAATTAAATAGCGAAATTAATATAAATCAATAAATCGAATCTATATCAGCAGTACTTAGAGTTAACCACTCTGAAACATAGTACTCGTATAATGATTAGAAAAGAAAGTATTTGTCAAATTCCCTTTCTCTTCTCCAATCGAATAACAAACGAAATATTTCCACACAATACAATTTAAAAAGAAACATACAACTAAAAATATATTTTAAACTGATTCAAAATTTCTCTTCCAATGTCGATACAAAATATTACATTTGTATTGTAAACTAAATTTACATTTCATTCAACGAATCGTATTTCAAGTGTATTTTCATAATTTTTAAGCTTCGATACTACAGCGTTGCGGTATTCAAAACGTCAAGAGCACTCGAACTGAAAAAGCGGCAGAATTCAATTCTGATTCAAACAAGAAACGCGACGACAACAATAAAATAAAAGCTTTTGGACTCATTCGTTAGTTCAATCGACTATTGCTTAGAAGATTAGGACTTTTTAGAAATTTTGCTTTAATTAAGCTAATTTTATTTTAATAATGGATTTTAATAAAGTTCAGGAAGTTCACAGCTGTCTTAACACTAGGTTCCCACGGTCCCTGCAGTTCCCTCTGCCTACCCTGCCATGTGCGGGATAAAACGTAAAGTTAAAAAAAATTACTTCAGCCCGTTAATCGTTTTGGCGTTTGGCCCAAACTGATGTATGCGGTCTGAATTGTTTCCGTCACCAGTTTACTGCGGGGCGAAACCACACGAAAACGTTAGTTTTAAATTAAAAATGAATAGCAAAATAACAGTCTTTATAAAATGTCTATTAAATGTTTGAGTGTAGTGTTTAGTTACCTTTGTTAACATGTAAGTTGTAAAATGTAAATACCTGTAATGGTGTATCACACTGTACAAGTTTTCTTTCTTATGTTTTTTCCTAAATATGATTTGTGAATATGCCGATGGTATTTCTAAAGCAATAAATAAATAAATAAATAAAATCACGATAATGTGCAAATAACAACTCGCTCGCGGCTTCATCAGTTTATTAAACGGCATCGTTTCACTCATATCGTTTTGTAATTTTATACCTTTTATACAAAATATTGCAATTCTACACTTTTAACGGAATTATATCTTTTGAATCACTCTGTCTATTATTATATCACATTGTGTACAGAATATATATTTTTCTCACATAAAAAATACTTGTATATAATTACAATAAAAATATTTTATTTCACTTTATTTGCAATATATTTGTAATAAACTATATTATTAAGCATACCAACAATAACAAACTTATCTATTTTTTTACTGTTATTCTTCTTCTCTTTCTTGTCGTCCCGTCATGTCATGTCCTGTCCTAGCCTGTCCCCACAGTTAAAAATAGGTGACTTACTAATGAAATTTACTGAATTTTCTGGTTACCGCTAAATAATGTCACATGGTTTCACATGCTCAAATCTGAGATCATTGATTGGTTAAACAGTTACTACAGTCTAGCCAATTAGATTTGTATATATTTTAATAAATTTTATTTTATTTTTTTATTAACTTCACGCTTTTACTCTGCACATGGCAGCGAGAACCGCCAGAACCATAAGAGTCTAGTGAGATGATAAGACACTCTGTTACCTGCTTTCCGCTTTTTTCAAGACGTTGCGTGGTGAGTGGCGGAACTCAACTTCGCGCTTTATTAATTATATTTGAATTTTTATATTTATCAATTAATATTATATATTTTGGTGTTATACTTTTTTGTTTCAATAAATAACATTTTATTTGTCAATATTATGTTTTCAAATTTTACAATACTAAGTACCTATATATATTTAAAGCTAAGTAGGCTTGAAATACGTTATGTTCCACACATATTACTTAGCCCGTACAGATTAGTGGTGTCCCTAAATCTCGAGCTCGACGCGATAGGCTTGGCACCGGTGTTTATGACCTCCGATAGCGGGTACAGAAAAAGGTGAAAACGCACTACAAAATTTACAGGCTTTTCTTTCTAATTTTTTACTATAATTTAACTATTATAATTATAATACAAAGAATAACACACTGCTTAAATCTTCACATCACAAAATTTTTCTAACACAATATAGAAAATATCGTCAACAATTAAATTCTCATAGGCAAGGTTTTCTTTAAGATGTTTGACGTAAATTTTTATTTATTTAGTTTTTCTCTTCTTATATTCTATTTCAGAACAACGATTTACTAAACGATACATGTGTATTATATGTATTACATTTGTTGTAAGAAGTAACATTTTTTTGAGACCGTCATAGCTCAGAGGTACAGTGTCTGCCTGTAAACACGACGGTTTGTGGGTTCGATTCCCTCTCCAAACATCCGTCCTATTTTATTTCTATTTTATTCTTCCCTCTTAATAATGCAATGGAATTAACACTAGTTTCCCGTGGTTCCTGTAGTCTGCCTAATCTGCTACGAGCGGGATAAGGCGTTATTTTTTTAGAGAAAATAGCAAGATTAGCTTATCACCTCTTTTTCCTTAAATAGCAACTTTGCAATTGCTTGTCAAGCCAAGTATTTTGATATAGTAGAACCAACTGCACATTATAAAGCTTTTCACATATTATGTTTGGCAATTTTATTGATATGAAATTGCTTAGTATAAGCTGCTCCCGGCTATAAAAATTAATAACAGTGCGCTCAGAGCCCCGAGAACGGCGGCCATTGTGTGTTCTGCTAAGCTTTTATCAAAAAGATGTAGTAATAGTGTACATATGTATGAGTTATATGTAGGAATATACTGCAACATCTTCACGTGCTGATACTAATTTAGATTGTTATTCATATAAATTTATATATATTGTTTACGGTCTTTTATAATAAAAACTTATTGAAACACATTTCCTTTGCCGAAAAATCTTCTTTATTTAACTTATATTAAGCCATTACTTATTATAAACTTTGTTAATCCTTATTAAACGAACCTAACGAAAATATGTAGTTTACTAATATCATGAAGTCGTGAGCGAATCGTATGTTGTACATTTACATGATTTCATAAATACTATTTATTTTACTATTAATTTTTACTTTAAAACTAACTTTTCATATGGTTTCGCCCCGTAGTCAACCGGTGACGAAAACCACTCAGATTACATACAGTTGTGTCGAAAGTTTAAACGATTATCTTTTTGGTTGAAGTAAAATCTATACTTTCTCATTTAATAAAGTACCTAATACGTGCAATAATAGAGTAGCGCAACAACTACGCTAACTAATCAATTTTTCTTCAGCCTGTTTTCGTCTTATAAAGAACCAAACTCTGATTTTGTATAGACATAATTTTGTATAGATATAATTTTGAAAATTAATAAAAAACTCTCTTTATTGGATTTGTAACATTTCAGGAAAAGAGAATTGGAAATATTATTGGCAAAAGAGTATTTATCTCTAATAAAGATTTCTTCCAGTCGACTTTTGGGTATGAAAGAAAGCGTATTTTATTATTAAAATCTTATTTTTTGGTATTTTTATCAAAACATTTGTATCGTTAGTTAATAACTTCCTTTCAATATTTTTAACTTTTGTGTAATAATATAAGATATATAAGGAAAGCCTTGTAGTTAGACTTCTTATCCCTATTTTGTTGTAATTTATGAATATTTGGTTTGCAGAATTTAACACTGCACATAGTCATATATTTTTTTTTTCTTTTTTACCTCCACGCTTTGTCACGTGCATAGCATGATAAGTACAGGGACCGCAGGTGTCGTGGAAACATAATTTAAGACACTCCATCTCCTACATTTTGCCCTTGGTGCTTAGGGTTTGCGTGTTGAGTATCGAAACTTATTACCATGCTTGTCTAGTTATCAGAGCTAAAACAATAGAAATGAAGTTCTTTATCCTTCCCGAGTGGGAACCGAACTCATAACTCAATATAAACCGTCGCGTTTTCAGGCATGCGGTCCTTATACGAACTTAATCTAGTCTATATTTAAACCTGTTACCATCGATTTAAATTGGTAAAAACTGTCACATAACGTCGACTATTCCTGAACTTTATTAAATTCCATTATTAAAATAAAATTAGCTTAATTAAAGCAAAATTTCTAAAAAGTACTTATCTTCTAAGCAATAGTCGATTGAACTAACGAATAAGTCCAACAGCTTTTATTTTATTGTTGTCATCGCGTTTCTTGTTTGAATCAGAATTGAATTCTGCCGCTTTTTCAGTTCGAGTGCTCTTGACGTTTTGAATACCGCAACGCTGTAGTATCGAAGCTTAAAAATTATGAAAATACACTTGAAATACGATTCGTTGAATGGAATGTAAATTTAGTTTACAATACAAATGTAATATTTTGTATCGACATTGGAAGAAAAATTTTGAATCAGTTTAAAATATATTTTTATTTGTATGTTTCTTTTTAAATTGTATTGTGTGGAAATATTTCGTTTGTTATTCGATTGAAGAAGAGAAAGGGAATTTGACAAATACTTTCTTTTCTAATCATTATACGAGTACTATGTTTCATAACGGTTAATTCTAAGTACGGCAGTTACAGATTCGATTTATTGATTTATATTAATTTCGTTATTTAATTTTTTTTTAAACTAAGTTCTCCGTCCCTGTGAAGAGCAAGCGCTATGTAGCTGTTTGAAGGCCTTTGCTGCGGGTTTCAAACCTTGATCAATAATCAGCAGTAAATTCAGCGTACAGTTACTTATTTTAAAATTTCAATTAAGTTACTAGTTCTTAACAGTAAAAAAATACCGATACATTCTAACCAACTCAATTGCATACCATAGAAAGTGAAACATGCATCTAATTTATACTTATACATATCTGTAAGTATCTACATTATGAAAAAGGCCAATTCAAAGTTTTTAAGCACATAACACTTTTTTCTATCACGAATATCTTTATTAATCAAGTTTTAGTGAACGATACGGCTGTCCTAACTTTTAGGTTGTTCCCGTCTATTTGCCGACTATATTCTGAATCCTGACTGTTGTATCACTTTCGTACGAAAGTTGCCTGATCCACAATTTACGAATTACCTCTGCTTAACTTCTTTAATTAGGCTCAATGGCCTCTATAAAGTACACTGTACAATGTAATACTGGAATCTACCTACAATGAAACGATTGATTACAATTTTATTGTTACATAGAAACGATTACTTGCCTACAAACAACAAAAGACACTATAAAATACATTTTAAAAAAGCTCTATTATTACTTACACAAGTACGACGTAAAATAATAACACATATTGTTCTTAAATAAACACTTTAATAAAATTTCAGTAAGCGCTACAATTTTATTAAAAAGTAAATAAAAAACGAGGCAACACAATTTCTTATCTAATAAACTCGCTTTCTGCAGCCTCAAAGAACCTCATATACAGTCGATATTACAAATTGAAATATTTCACAAGAATGCACGAATCACTTTGTGACTCAAAAAAACAATTTCTTAATAAATGTCAAATGTAAAAGTAAAAAGCGACCGTAAGTACAGTGAATATGTTCATTGTTATAACAATGCAATGAGGAAATGACTTGTGAAATTTAAATAGAAATCGAAACTTATTGTACAAATAAAAGAAGAAATGTGGAAACTTATAGGTACAATAGATATCTATCAGAAAAAACTATTACGGAATAAAATTATGTCTGCAATTGATTTCATAAAAGACTTTTACGAAAAAAGTTAACTAATTTTATTAAAAATAATTTATTAAAATCGACGCGTAGTTCGCGTACTACGGTATATCTACGTATCGATAGATATTATTGAAGAGAGAAAACAGCGATATAACCTCCATGAAAATACTAATTTTACGTCATTGAAAAGTCGTTCTTTACTCTGGAGGCCCCTAGACCAGGTAACCTCTGAAACAGTAAGGTCACTGCTGGGGTACTAAGTATTTTCTCCTTAAAGCGTAAATAAAAGTAAATTTTAATAGTTTTGTCATTATTATTTTGTTCTTGTTAACTTTTATCTGTATATAGGACCCTTGACCTAAAAACTTCTACACAAGAATTTAAAGCATTTAATATAAGATGCTATCCGAATAGCAATCGGAGCTGCCACTAATATATTATATTAATCTTTACATTCTATCATATATCCGGTATGGTCTAGTGGCTAGGATACCTGGCTCTCACCCAGGAGGCTCGGGTTCGATTCCCGGTACCGGAATATTTTTAATTTTTCTAAATAACTTTTTCAATTAGTTACTTTTGTATTATATATTATTATACTCAATACATTTTTAGGAATAAACACAAGATTAAAATAAATTGATAATAATATCAAGTAAGATACAAATATCTTATCTAACACTCTGGGTATTAATACTTTCATTTACAACTTACGTCGTGGCGTCTGCCTCTAAACGCGACGCTTAGAGGGTTCGATTCCCATTCGGGGAAGATGGATTTTCTATTTCCATTTTCTTCGCTCTGAAAACTAGGCAAAGTGCGGCGATGAGTTCCGCCACTCAATACACAATGCTTCAAAAAAGGCGGAAAGTGGAGAAAGCAGGAACTAAGCAAGGGGTCTTAACACTAGGTTCATATGGTTCCTGCAGTTTCCTCTGCCTACCCTGCAATCTGCAGGATAAAGTGTGAAGCTATAAAAAAAATATATACATAATGAATGTTGATTATTCTGATTTATCAGTGGTTGCTAACAACGCGTGTAGTTTATCTCCTGAATTTGATATCTAATTTGTTAGAGGTTCACATATGTTGATATAGGATGAAGACGATAATATTTATATATGTATATAAAGAATATATACATTATACATTTAAAGCCATCGTAGCGCAGCAGCAAGCTTGTGACTTACATAACCACTATGTAGATTCGATTCCCGCTCGGGGAGAGTAAATAATCCAATCCATTTTAAGTGCGGCTTTGAGTTCTGCCACTCAACATAAGCGTCTTAACAATAGGTTATTTCTGTCTAAACTGATAAAAGCTGAAAAAATGTGTATATATAAAATAATACTCCTATACACACATAATTTTGTTGAATATATTTAATAATACCTATGTTCTGCAGTGGACGTCCTACAGTTGACATGATGATGATGATGATATCTTTTGCTAGCACAAATAGATTCACGTGAACATGCAACATATAGTTGCCCATGAGAAAAACATGGATTTTCCAAATCTAAACCACAAATAGACATTTTTTGACCTTGAGACTTATTGACCATAAGGTCATGGCAAAAGCCAAACGAGCTAGAAACTGTTACCTTCTAAAGGGTATCGTAGAACCTGAGGATATCATTGGAATACGTGGCAACAGGGTAACTTCTCCTTTAAAATTTCCAGTTAAAATGGATACTTCAAGAATATTTCCGGTGATCTTTTTGATGACCATAGGCGTGCCGTTGCATAATCGAGGTGGATTCAAATTACACAGGAGAATGATAGGTGATCCAATTTTTAATCGAAGAATATGTGGCGGCATTCCAGGTATATCCAGTGAATTTGAAAATGAACTTGAAAAATTTACACTGTCATTTTCATCAATAACGGTATCGATTGATTTAAAAGATATCAGTTCGCCTGGTAACAACTGTTGTATCTGGAAGTTAATATCGTCAACATCAATATTTTTGGCTCCCAAAATAGATTGATCCCGATCACTGAGCCAGTTATAATTTAAATAATTACTCTGTATGTCCGGGAACATATATATAATAACAACACAGAAGATACAGAAGTAGATGCGAAGGAGGTTGCAATTCACATTAAGAAACTTAAACCTGAAAAGTGTCCGGGGCTGGACGGCATACCAAACGAAGCTTTAAAATATGGTATAACATTACTCGCACATCCTCTATCAAACTTATTTAACAAAGTCCTAAACACGGGAGAAGCACCCGAACAGTGGAAGAAATCAGATATAATTCTGATATATAAAAAAGGTGACCCCCAGATTATTGGCAATTATCGCCCAATTAGCCTCCTTCCTAGCACTTATAAACTGTTTTCGTCTATTATACTCAATAGAATCAGCGCGTTGGTCGAAGCTCACCAACCCATAGAACAAGCCGGTTTCCGGTCTGGATTCTCGACAACAGATCATATTCAGGTAATGCAGCAAATTATAGAAAAATACAAAGAATTTACCAGACCACTATACCCGGCGTTTATCGACTACACCAAGGCATTCGATACAATATCACATGAGGCAATCTGGGCGGCGCTTGTCAAAAGTGATATCCATGTAAAATACTATAACGTCTTAAAAAACATATACGACAACAGCACTAGTTGCGTCAAATTAGAGAGGCGTGGTCCAGAAATACCAATACAACGAGGAGTGAGACAAGGCGACCCTATGTCACCCAAAATCTTCATAGCAGTCCTACAAAACATCTTTGAGCACCTGAATTGGGAAAACGAAGGTATCAAAATCAACGGCCGGAACTTAAGCCACCTCAGGTTTGCGGATGATATAGTTATCTTCGCTGAGAGCAGCAACAAACTAGAGAAAATGATAAACCAACTACACGAACAAAGCGAAAAGGTAGGACTCTTGATGAACAAAGACAAAACAAAACTTATGACGAATAGTAACACTCATATAGTAAAACTTGAAGGACAAGAACTGGAATACGTAAATAAATACATATACCTAGGTAAGGAAATATCGTTTGGTGATAAAAACGAGGAGGACGAGGTAGATCGCCGTATTAACTTGGGTTGGGTCACTTCACTTAAAGAGAATAATCATGGACACATGCGTTCTCCCGACTCTTACGTATGGATGTCAGACACGAACCTACAATACTAAAATTAAAACAAAATTAGTTCGATGCCAGAAAGCCATGGAAAGAAGTCTCCTTAAAATAAGGAAAGCACAAAAAATAAAAAGCGAATCAATACGGAAAAGGACAGGGATAATCGACATCCTACATTACAGTCTTGGTTTGAAATGGCGATGGGCTGGCCACGTTGCACGTTATAGCGATAAGCGTTGGACAGTTGAAGCGACAATATGGAAAGGCCCAAGTGGAAAAAGACGTAAAGGGCGACCAATAAAGCGGTGGAGTGATGACATAATAGCTACGGCAGGCAAAGAGTGGATAAAAGCAGCTCAAGACAGAGATAACTGGACCAATTTGGAGGAGGCCTATACCCAATCAGGGGTTCCTATCTAAAAAAATTATAAAACAAAAATAACATAGTTCATAAATATTAAATTAAGATAACATTGTACTAAATGATGTAATACTACGGTGATGGGAAATAATAAAGGCTTTATTATTATTATTATTATTATTATGTCCGGGAAAATACTCTGAATCAAATAATTTTTTTCTTGAAGAACAGTGCAAAAATTGTCAGGCAGTTTAATCCGTGGTGTATTTGGTTGAGGTTCTATTTTACTGTCCCTAATATCTAGTAATTGTTCGGAAAATATTTGTGCTGATGGCTCGTTTTGTAATTGTACGCGCATGTTTATGGTCAATCGAAGTGTTTCAACACTTATTAAGAATGATTTTTTCAAACATGCATTGATCTCATCCGCGAAAGTAGAGCGAGGTATAACCGGTAAGGTCTGTCAGAAATCGCCAGACAGTAGCAAGATAGCACCACCGAAAAGTTTATCATTGCCTTTTAAATCTTGCATAGTTTTATGCAATGCTTCGAGTGAATATTTGTGTACCATTGTACACTCATCCCAAGCTATGATTGAACTCTTTCGCAACTTTAAATGTTGAATTAACCGTTCGCCCACCATCTAGCAAAGTAGCCACAATGCCAGACAATGCAACTGCCAATGCGATTTTATGTTGTAATCGTATTTTAGCAAGAATCAGCGATATTAAGAATGTCTTACCGGTTCCACCTGGTGCGTTCAAGAAAAAAAAACCACCGATCATAAATATTTTTTGTTTTGCTGTCAGTAATGGCTCACTGTCCACGATAATTGTTGCTTAATTACGATGGACATATTGCTTTTCACACTGTAAATCAATATTGACTAAGTCGGTGGCTGGGCAATCAGGTAATGGCATACCATAGTGAGATAATGGTAAATTGAAATCAAAACATATGTACATACGTATGTACTGAATACACGGCCGTTGACTATTCGCAGAAATTCAAAAGACTTTGATCCAAGAACATTCGCCAGTGACAAAAGTAAGTAGAAGCACTCATGTTGCTTTGGATGCACCATGTAAAGTCGCCCCAATGTCTTAGCTTTAAATATTCCTGGAAAGATATGGCTTTCCTTGTCTTCGTGGCTCCCATTCCTTACCAGATTTGTTCCATATTAAATAGCGTGGGACATCAGAATAAATCAATGTTTTTGCGAATTGGCCAATAACATCAGATCTTTGACACAGTGTAAAAAAACTCAGTCAGTGTTGTTTTTGGAGCCGCAAGCGCTCTTTGGAGAACTTTATCTTCAGTGAAGTATACACGTTGACCGTTTTCAAGATGTATTGCTAAATGCTGGACAGCAGGGTCTCTTTCGTGTATGGGAAAGCTAAGAATATGCCAAATAGCTTCGTTGCTGCTGATATATCTTCCCATTTGGTATTGTGTAATTTCGTCGTTTTCATTTACATTTTGTACCCGAAATATGGCCAAATCATTGCCTTTGTTTATATATTTACAAATGTACTTAATTGATTTTATAGAACTACAAAGCTCAACATTGATATGAGCCTTATAAGTTTTTGAAAGTAATGGTGAGTATGGTCACTGATTATCAAATTCAGCTTGATTTGTAGCATTCGTCAGTCGCATCGTAAATGTGTGGCCACCATTGTTTTACCACTCAGTGCTTATGCGCCGATACATTGGATAACCATCAATATCCATGATAGTATAATGCGTATGCGGCTTTGGGATTTGTTCTTACATTTTCCATTTTCCATGCATGGTGATGGTTGATCTGGAATTTCAGCTGAAATTATTTGATCAATTTCTTCTGGATCGATTTTATCTTGAAGCCAAATTAAAATGTGAGCATTAGGCAAACCTCGTTTTTGCCACTCAATCGAATGTAGCCAAATTTTGATTGACCACTCGTTATTAACAAATCTGGTCGACCGTAATGACATACGTAAGTCATCGTATCTTGTATGTATTCCTGCATGTTCCAGTGGACTGCCGATGTAGCTTGAGGGTAAAATGAATGCATTACCGATTTCATTAGGGTTTAAAAGGGTTTAAGGTTTAAACTTCCAACGATGTTTACAACAACAGCATCTCGTAAATGAATGTCTCGTATTCTTTCGATCTGGTTGTATCGAATAAATCGCAAGCGTTCGCTTTCATTCTCAACATACATATCAACAATGTATCGGTGGTATAGCTGATGATATCGATGGTATGACGTAGTTGTCTTGATTATATCTAATCATCAATCGGTGTGCGTAATGGTCCATTATACTAACTTTCTGATCTCTTTGAGCACCTGAAAAAAAAGAAATTAAAAATCGTACATGTAATAAGAAAATAAATAGTTAATATTTTTATGATTTTTATGATTTTTAAAGTGTTAATCCACACTGAGGATAGAATAAACAGTTATTAGTCAAATTTACCAGTATTCGGATCACACTGTTTGATGTTAAGGTGATATTCATCTTGCCAAAGCCAAAATATTAACGGATATTGCAGTGTTTCATATGAACGGTGAAGATCCGAAATCGTGCTTACAGTGTTGTCTCGCCGTGTAATTTTTATAGCTCTTTTGTCAACAGGATTACCAACCATAATAACAGCAACCTCATCAAGAGTTCGAGCGTTGAATCGGCCAGCATGTTCACCTAATGGGGCTATGTCGGGTTTTATGACTCTTTTAATTAATTAAATTAGTTGATTCTGATTTTCTAATAAAAATTTCAGCAATATTGCAATTGCTTTTTCATCTGCTTATTCAATAAAATTATACTGGCATCGACTTCTTACGCGCTCTTCACAAGAGTTACACACAAGAGTATATTGACCATCTGGTGCATATTTAAAAGCAAGATGAACAAATGATGCAAGTGTTAATAAGCGGCTGGTTCACTGCCTTTGTCGTTCTTGTACTCATACTGCAGCTACGTTTTGTTGTCGTGCTACTCTTGTTCTCATAATATTCAGCCACTGACGTTCGTCACGCTGTTCTTGAGTTTCTTATGCTCGGCTCTCTGCTGTTCTAATTTTTTGAGCTGCATTTCTTGTTGCAATTTGTTCTGCCGACTGATGAGCTCTTTCAACACGTCTGCGTCGTGCCTCTCTGCTCCTTGCGTTGTTGAGGTTAGATTTTTAGTAGCATTTTATTGGAAATAATACTTCAAACATTGAAATATTAAAAACAAACAAAAACATGCTGTTATAGATAACCAGATTCATTTAGATCCTGGTTCCATTGTTATTAATGCATAGCAATTTTAATGATATGACAGTGTAATAATACTCACATGTATATTTAAATTTATGAATTTGGAACAATGAAGCACTAATATTTAATAAAGTAAAAACATTAAATTTCTCTTTATTATGTTTACTACAATATAAATTTGTCGTATCAAACGTCATCAACGCTAATATCAAACGTTTGTACTTGTAATACAGCGTCATCTATTTAATATTTACTCAATCAAGACAATAGGTATCGACATCTGTTGAAATCGTTTGGAGCTAATAATCGTGGCTATCGGATGGTAAACGAATAATTTGTAATAAAATAATATTACGACTATATAAATTGAGATGTAAGCTATATGTCCTAACTTTCATGTTAGTTCACACTGCACACGGTGTGCAAAATTTGGTTAAAATCGGTTAAATAGTTTAGAAGTCCATCGCACAACAAGCACTGTGAGATAAAAAACTTTGAACTTACAATCGCCCATTTCTATGAAGAATTACATATCTCTCTTTCTCTCAATCTCTTTACTCAATTAACCTGCACTAATTATTTGCCACTACATTGATAAATCAGGGCAGAATTATTAGAGGTTAGATAAACTAATTACTTGTAAACCGCAAATCGTATTAGGTATCTATTTACGTTGCACCGTTGTAATCGAGATGCAAATGAACATGAATTAATGTAGAACAACTGAATAGTCTTGGTATTAAATCAGAAATATATTTATAATGGGGATAATAATATAGATATACATATATTGTATGCCTTTGTGCCTCTTGGTATAAATATTAGGGAAAATAATTTCTTTATCCGTCTTTAACTTAATTATGAATAATTTTAGTAATTATTAAATTGTTTAAGTTATAATGGAAACAGTCCTTGAAAATAAAACGTATAAATATATTAAGAAATCCTTTTCAAGTTGGAGTGGCAATCGTCACATTTTCCGTACCGATAACCGCAGAGGTAGTCACGATCGCGCCTGGGCAAGCATAGGAAAGAACGTGCTTTAGTAAAGCTTGGCAGCTATGAGCTGAAATTTGTATTTAGAGATGTGCTAATAATATTTGCAATGATTTTTCTGTTATTTACACAAAACCCTACCTTCAACTACACATCGATGCAGGTATAATAAGTATCAAAATGTCAACCGCTACTTAAAATACTTCTTAAGATTCTTTGAAATCTTACCAATGTTACCAATATGCAGACGATAATTAAATATAATCGTAAAAAGTAACTTAAGTGTAATGTACAAATAAGGCTTTGTAAATAAAATATAAGCACTTTGTTGTCAGTCAGTCGCAGATAGATTAGGTATAATAGGTACTAAAATCATAAACACAAGTACCAGTTATAACAATTATGCAACTCTTAAACGAAAGCTATCACATTTTAATATTTCTTTTTATAATGAAAATTCACCTGTCAATTAATATGTTATAAAAAATTCATACCACAAAAAAATATTCTCATATTGACTCAATTCAGAAAAATAGCTGACGAGATGAGGTTGAGGCTTTTTAACCCTTTAGATTCAAATTTTAACCAGCTCATGTAAAAACTGTAGAAAGTATTTGCATTTTGAGAACGGCCAACTCAAAAGTTTATAAGCACATAACACCTTTTTCTATCACGAATGTCCTTTATTAATCAAGTTTTAGTGAACGATACGGCTGCCCTAACTTTTAGGTTGTAAAGTTTGTACGAAAGTTTTCGTCTATTCGTTCGTCTGTATTCCGAATCCCTACTGAGAGCTTTTGTGCGAAAGTTACCTAATCCACAATTTACGAATTATCTCTACTTAACTTCTTTAATTAGGATTGATGGACTCAATAAAGTACAGTAGTAGCTTTTAGATAAAATATAATAACTGTTATTCTCCGAAATTTAACTACAATAAGCCTACAATTTTATTATTCTTGGTATTGGACAAATTTCTTGCCTGCAAACAAAATAAAACTGTATATAATACATATTAATGAAGCTCTGTCATTACTTACATAAAGACGAAGTAAAAGTAATAACACATATTGTTCTTAAATATAAACTCTAATAAAATTTCCATAAGCGATAAATATTATTACAAAGTAAATAAAAAACGAGGCAGCACAATTTCTTATTTAATAAACTCGCTTTCTGCTGCCTCAAAGAACCTCATATACAGTCGATATTAAAAATTGAAATATTTCGCTAGGGTGCTCGAATCACTTTGTGAGTCAAAACAATAATTTTTAAATAAATGTCAACTGTAAAAGTAAAATGCGACTGTAATTACATTGAATTCGTTCATTGGTATAATGCTACATGAACAGCAAAGAAATCAGAACTTATAGCACGAATAAAAGAAGAATAATGGAATTTTATACGTACTATATATACTATTTATCTCAAAAAACCAATAACTAATAAATTTATGCCAGTAATTGATTTTATACAAGAATTATATGATAAAAGTTAACTAATTATTATTAATTAATTAAAACCGATGCGTAGTTCACCAAGATCTACGTATCGATAGACAAAGTAAAAGAGAGATAGAAAATACTAATTTTACGTCATTGAGAAGTCGTTCTTTACTTTGGAAGCCCCTAGACCAGGCAACCTCTGGAACAGTATAGTGAATGTCTCCTTAAAACGTATATAAACGTAAATTTTAATAGTTTTGTCGTTGATATTTTTTTCAAAAGAAGTTGTAACTTTTACCTATGTATAGGACCTTGACCTATAAACTTCTACACAAGACCTTAAAGCATTTACTATAAGATGCTATCCGAATAGCAATCGGAACTGCCACCAAATATATATATCCGGTATGGTCTAGTGGCTAGGATACCTGGCTCTCACCCAGGAGGCTCGGGTTCGATTCCCGGTACCGGAATAAATAACCTTTTCTAAATAACTTTTTTAATTAATTACTCTTATATTATATATTAATATATTTAATATAATTTTAGGAATAACAATATTAAATAAGATACATATATCTTTTCTATTCAGAGTATTAATAATTTCATTTAAAATTTGACTGCACTTTTTAAAACATTCATCTGTTATGTAGGTATTTCTCTATTTAAAGCTAACACGAGTCAGCGCTCGTGGCGTCAACTTCAGTAACTTTTGTCAATGGGTCAATTTGACTACTGCATGAATGTTGATTATTCTGATTTAACAGTGGTTGCCAACAAGGCGTGGAGTTTATCTCTTGAATTACGTATCTAATTTGTTAGAGGTTCACATATGTTGATATAGGATAAAGGGTAGATATGATAATATTTGTATATATCAAGTATATACACATTATACATTTAAAGCCGTCGTAGCACAGCAGCATAGCGTGTGACTTACACAACCATTATGTAGATTCAATTCCCGCTCGGAGAGAATAAATAATTTTAATTTTCGCTGAGGATATAAAAACAAAGCGTGGCGTTGAGTTACGCCACTAAACACAACATGTGTGTTAACTAAAGATTGCTCTTGTCTGCACTGACAATATTAAAAAAAATGGATATATATAAAATTGTACTCCTATACACAAATAAATGTATTAATTTTCTAATGTTGTTGAATATAATTAATAATAATATCACTCTGTGGTGTCATATAAGCCACGTGGGTGAAAACTTTCCTGGCGTAAGCCGGCTTAGTGCTCAATGCATTCTCTTTATTACTACACGTGCAGTCCAGATTTACACGTCGGTAATGCATCTAGGCTTACGTTGGACAACGTTTTGTAAACAATTGTTTAATTTAATAGCTTTCACGTGTACGTGGATTTAAAAATGCTCCTCTCGTTTATACTCCATGCACTTTAGTTAGATTTAATTAAAATAATATGAAAATACATTAGCTTTGTTAATTATAATAGGATTTCGTTGTGATATTTAAGTTAATCTATTTAACTTTGAATTTTTCTTCATATTTCTGTGTTTGTCCGAAATATTATTGTTTTGAGCCAAACAGGTTTCTCAAACGGCAAAAAATGTTATTGTATTTATGGAAAAATGTGGTTAAAATATAACATGACATTACCATCAAATTAAATCATTTACAGTTCCACTAAAAGCTCTAACTGAAATCTAGATAAAGCGTCGCGCTTTAATCTGTATATGTAAAAACAAAAAGTGTTTTGTCTTCAACATCCTAACTGAGGACCGTCGTGGCGCAGAGGCGTAGCGTCTGCCTGTAAATGCGACGGTTTGTGGGTTCGATTCCCACTCGGGGAGGTTGGATATTTCCATTTCCATTTTCTTCGCTCTGGAAATTAGGCAAAGCGCGGCGTTGAGTTCCGCCACTTAACACGCAATGCCTTGAAAACGGCGGAAAGCGGGTACGGAGAAAGCAGGAACTAAGCAACGGAGTGTCTTAACACCAGGTTCGTATGGTTCCTGCAGTTTCCTCTGCCTACCCTGCCATGTGCGGGATAAAGCGTGAAGTTAAAAAAAGCAATCCTTATTTTTATAAAGTAAAACACGAGTAAGTAAACATGCCTATATAAACATGTACAAGTTAGATATACATATGTTACTGCCATATAAGCTTTATGGTTAGGAAAATGCCCTGAGAACAAAAGAGGCATAACTACATAAGTAAGTGGACAAACAATTGTAGGTGCAAGTAAACAAACGGGCGTGTGAATATAATATATCACTCTTTATTTTGTAGCATTTGCTTCTGGGCCTTTTAGTACAGCAAGTATATATATATATATATATATATATATATATATATATATATATATATATATATATATATATATATATATATATATATATATATATATATATATATATATATATATATATATATATATATATATATATATATATATATATATATATATATATATATATATATATATATATATATATATATATATATATATATATATATATATATATATATATATATATATATATATATATATATACTTCTTTAAGTATATCAGTATGTAACTAGGAATATCACTAGTGAACGTCACACGAGCGAAGTGTTAAGACACTCTGTTGTTTGATTTTACTTATTTAAGTCTTCTTAAACTACAGATATCTATTTTATTCACAAAGTAAAATCGTTGCTACCTTCCAAATTACCATATGTTTTGCGGTTTGCTATATCTCAAATGAGGTCTGATACAAGTTTAGAACAACATTTGGTAAATTTTCGTCAAAACTTGTTACGCAAACTCTGCGAAGCTCGATTTGTAACGTGATACCGCCAGAATGTGGAATTTCTGAATGAAATAATATGGAAAGGTGAAATGTTACTAGCGATTTAGATAGAAAGCTTAAATATTTATTATCTTGTAAGCCAGTATTACATACTATTTTCCGTTTTCGGTATACCGAGACTCGAATTTCCTTCGGTTTGTCTATATATCCTGTCCTAAGATCTTCAGGAAAAAGTATATACAGTCTCCCTATCACTGTCTCCTTCCTTTTATGCCTTTATTTATTGTGTTTGATGGCCTGATTTGGATGTTTTGTGTAAGTGAAGTAGAAGATGAAGTATATGGTATTTGTAGTTGTGTTGACGTAGATGGCAAGCTTTCAGATGTTTCTGGTGTGGATTGTAATGTTGTGTATGTATTGGTTATAAACACGGTGTCTTCCAATACCTAGCTGAGTATGGTAGTTGTGTGAAAGGCTGCTAATTGATCTATAATTCTATGTAAACTTTAGCTTCTATGTTATAATCGGATGGTACTGATATGTCTACTAAGAAAGCGTGATTGTTTGTTTTATTAATGTAAATGAAATCTGGCCTATTGTGTGTGATTGTGACGTCAGTGTTGGTGATTCCCACATGATCTTAGCTTCATTATTTTCCTTTACCTGTGGTTCTGTAAGGTCCACCATAAATACAACACCTCAAAGTTATGTTTCCTTGCTATACATCAATGTACATATTGAACCAAATTGTTGTGACGCTTGACATAATGCGTGCCGGCTAACTTATCACACCCTGAGATGATATGTTGCGGTGTCTCGTCTTTGTTGGCGCATAATCGACTCTTGACGTTCACGTCCAGCTTGTGTATGTCGCATTGATGTTGCCGTGTCACAACAGCTTGGTCCTGTATAGCTGTTCTGCTTCTTGACTATTGCTTTCCTAATTTCTTTATCTGTATGTGTAGAATTTTGTTGTAATCCTAGTTCTTTTTCTATTTCTTGAGCTTCTTTTACTACTGAATATTTACATTTATTTTCGTCATGCTGAACTATTACTTTAATGAGGTCATCAGTCTCTTTTTCTAAGTATTTTTTGTATTTAAGTATCTGTGTATTATATAAGTTTTTAACATTTAATAATCCCCTTCCTCCTTCAGCTATAGACAAGTACAATCTTTCTATATCAGCCTTTTGGTGTTGTACTTTCTGTATGAACAGTAATTTTTGAGTTTTATTGTCTATTGTCTTTAAATCTCTATATTTATAATTAATAATTCCGAATGAGTATAGTAAAATTGAAATTACTGAGGTTATGCCTTTTATTATGTTTCTTGAATTTAAATGTGAGTTCAGTAACTTTTTAGTTGTCTCAAAATATTCTTTTGTAACTTGTTCTCTAATCTAATTATGCTCTGTTTTTCCTGATTCATGTATCACTAAATATTTATATGTCCTTCCTATACCTAACTGTGGAATCGTATCTCCGCTTAGTAGTACGTGTCCTTCGCCTATTATAGTATTTATACGTCCTGCTTCAATGTGTATTATATTACATTTGTCCAAACCGAAAGTCATTCCAATATCGTTAGTGAATATCTCTGTACTATCTAGTGAGACCTCTAAATTTTTTCTATTATTTGCTTATATTTTTAAATCATCTATGTACAATAAGTGGTTTACCCGGAAGCTATCTTTGAGTTTATATCCTTTCATAGCTAAACAAAACAACAACGGCGACAGTGAATTGCCCTGGAATATCCCGCGTTTAACATGATTAGGCTCAGTAGTTAATGATTCGTCATTTCCTCGGGCTGTCATAATTACTTTCCATTTAGGTATAACAACATTAAGAAAGACCTTAATCATAGGTGAGCATTTGTAAATATCAAGAACTCTCAGGAGCCATTCGTGCGAAACGCTACCGAATGCCTTCTGATAGTCTATATACGCCATGCTCGAGTTCTTCATGATGTGCATCCTCTAAAATTGCTTCATTAACCATAAGGTGATCTTTACATCCTCGAACTGCTCGCCGGCAACCCCTCAGTTCTATAGCTATGATTTTTTTCTCCAGACAATGATTGTTAAGTTGGTTGGCCAACACAGACGTTAATAATTTAATAATAAAAGAATAGCTTGTTGTTGAAAAAAGTATTGATCTTTGAAAGAGATAATGAACAGCAAAGAACTAGGACTACACATAAAAATAACAACATTTAATACCTGCATCATCCCCTGCATAACGTACGGCTGAGAAACCTGGTTCCTCACAGAAAGTCACCGTGACAAACTTGCAAAATGTCAGAGGGCTATAGAAAGAAGTATGCTGGGAGCCAAACAGTCGGACAAACTAAGGAAATCTGATATAAGATACAAACCCAAAGTCATGGACATACTTACCCACATAGACACATTTGAAATGGGGCTGGACAGGCCACATGCTACGCTGTACCAGTGATAAGTGGAGTAAGCAGGATACTCTATGGTACCCAAGAGAAGGGACGAGGAAGAGAGGTAGCCCAGTGAGAAGATGGGAAGACTATATCTGCCTCACTTTGGGACCTCGTTGGACCGGCATATGACCGAGAGCAGTGGAAGAAGTTGGAGGAAGCCTTTGCCAGAAGGCACGCCGAGTTGAGAGACCTCTTATAAATATAAAATGTTTCGCACTCAAACCACGAGCTTGGCAAAGAAATACCTATATTATTAATATTATTATTATAAATAACTAATTTGGACACTCAGGATTTTATTATACGGACATTTTCAACCCATCCAACTTGAAGCCCTACGAACGTAACTAAAGTACGTTAATTGAGCTTTGTTCCATCGTTTAAAACGATTTGAAACTTATTTATTTCTATTTAGATTAAAATAATAAATATATGTTTATTTAAATACATGTATATGATTTCATTAAACATAAAATTTATTTAAGCAAAATTATGTAGTAAAATAATACTCGGGTATACATGTAGTTTAACTTGGTAAATGGTGTGGAAAGCTTCACGTCCTTATTAATTTTATAAAATTATTTATTATCTGTCAAGTCTGGTTTTTCAGTATTTGGAAAATCATTTTTAAGCTATTAGAAATTTAATATATTATATTTATGAAAGTAAAAATATAGTCATTAAGAAGGTTTTAAGTTTCATTTATAAAGTGTATATCATAATACAAATTTCTAGGAAATTCATCGATATTAAAAGTACATTTGAAAATATATTTGGGAATTCATTTACCTTTTCTGTATATGTTAATATGTATGTAGCTAATTAATTTTCCGTTTTGTTACACATATATATCTTTTTGAAATATAACGTAAAAATGAAATCTTTAACTGAATTAGGAATATATATATGAACTGACGAGATCAAAGGAGATCCTTCTGCAGCGCACAACAAACTCAAAGTGAATTAGTGTGGAACGCGGAAGATTTTAATTAACGTAATGCAGATTGTGTTAGTTTTTATCTACCTTTAGTTATTATTTTTTTATTTTAATATTTTTTTTTATTTCGAATTTAGTGTAAAACAGTCTGTATATATTATATGTATTGTTATGATATTGCATCAAGACTAGTATGTATGTTTGTAGGTAGAGTGATGTATATTAGAAGATTAACTTATTTTGTGTCTTATGTGCACTTAAGTCATGCTTGCTAGTCTCATTTACTTTTAAGTCCCTTAAGAGTATAAAGCTTCATGTTAAATGTAAAAGCTCGACCAGAGTTCTGACTAATTTAAAAAGCAATTAGTTGTATTTCCCCAATATGGAAGTAACTATATTTATTTACATAACAATAACTTAAATATATTGTACAAGTTAGGCTTTGTGAATAAAATATAAGCGCTCATTCTGGCGTGAGTCAAAGAGTGGTCAACTTTAATGCTTAGGGGCAGCTTAAAAGAGCTCCACTGATATCTGACAGCTTGTCATCGTAGAGCGGGATTTTAGACGGGAAAATTCATAATGCATTACATATTCCAATCTAACTGCACAGAATAACTGGAATGATATCAAAAATGATTTAACTATCTTGCTTCGTTTGTAATAAAATTGTATTTTTGTAAAAAATCATGTACGTATGTTCAGTTTTTACAATATCTGAAGCAAAATATGAATGTAAACAAAATCATTGATTTGTGAGATGAGTAGGAATTAGGACGTAAGTAAAACTAAGCATGGTAATTTATATACTATATAACAAAAAATATATGTTATACAATATGCTGTATGTATATGTAATGTAATTCCACAATAATATTCTATGTAAATATAAATTATTAGAATTTATATTTATTTTTATGATTTTTAAAGTGTTAATCCACACCGAGGATAGAAAAAATACCTAAAGAAAACATATAAAACTTTGAACGCAGCGGGACTCGAACCCGCGCCCTCTTGCGAACCGTGCAAGCGCTCTCATCAATGAGCCATGCGTTCTACATCACGCTGCGTCGAAATTCTTATATGCTTTATACAACTTATTACGTTGTTAGCATAGTTATATGTTCTCTCTCTAAATATTAGACTCAATAAAGTACAAGTATATTGTACTTTATTGAGTCCATTAATCCTAATTAAAGGATTTAATTAGAGGTAATTCGTAAATTGTGTATTAGGTAACTTTCGCACAAAAGTTTTCAGTCGAGATTCGCAATACAGTCCAACGAATAGACGGAAACTTTTGTACAAACTTTACAACCTAAAAGTTAGGACAGCCGTATCGTTCACTAAAACTTGATTAACAAAGGACATTTGTGATAAAAAAGGTGTTATATGATTAAAAACTTTTGAGTTGGCCGTTCTCAAAATTTGGTTAAAAGGGTAAAAGCTAGTGGAGAATGGTAATCTAAATGTCTCAACCTCACCTCGTTGGCTATTTTACTGAAAATTGAGTCAAGAATAATTATTTGTTGCCGTCCGTGTGATATGGATTTTTCATAACATATTATTTGACAGGTGTATATTTATATTCATAAAAAGCAACTGAATTACGATAGCTTGATAATATAGGATATGATGGCTAGCTTATAATTTTGGTAACTATTATACCTTATCTGATATTATTTACAAAGCCTTATTTGTAAAATATGTTTAAGTAATTGTCATGTAAACGTCTACATATTGGTATTGGTAGACATTTTAGTTTGGTTTGGTCTTTAATACCTGCATCGTTGTATAGTTGAAGGAGGAATATCGTATAAATAGTAGAAAAATCATTAAAAATGTTAATAGTATATCACTAAACACGATTTCCGATTTATATGAATATATATATATATATATATATATATATATATATATATATATATATATATATATATATATATATATATATATATATATATATATATATATATATATATATATATATATATATATATATATATATATATATATATATATATATATATATATATATATATATATATATATATATATATATATATATATATATATATATATATATATATATATATATATATATATATATATATATATATATATATATATATACATATATATAAAGGATTTAATTAGAGGTAATTCGTAAATTGTGTATTAGGTAACTTTCGCACAAAAGTTTTCAGTCGAGATTCGCAATACAGTCCAACGAATAGACGGAAACTTTTGTACAAACTTTACAACCTAAAAGTTAGGACAGCCGTATCGTTCACTAAAACTTGATTAACAAAGGACATTTGTGATAAAAAAGGTGTTATATGATTAAAAACTTTTGAGTTGGCCGTTCTCAAAATTTGGTTAAAAGGGTAAAAGCTAGTGGAGAATGGTAATCTAAATGTCTCAACCTCACCTCGTTGGCTATTTTACTGAAAATTGAGTCAAGAATAATTATTTGTTGCCGTCCGTGTGATATGGATTTTTCATAACATATTATTTGACAGGTGTATATTTATATTCATAAAAAGCAACTGAATTACGATAGCTTGATAATATAGGATATGATGGCTAGCTTATAATTTTGGTAACTATTATACCTTATCTGATATTATTTACAAAGCCTTATTTGTAAAATATGTTTAAGTAATTGTCATGTAAACGTCTACATATTGGTATTGGTAGACATTTTAGTTTGGTTTGGTCTTTAATACCTGCATCGTTGTATAGTTGAAGGAGGAATATCGTATAAATAGTAGAAAAATCATTAAAAATGTTAATAGTATATCACTAAACACGATTTCCGATTTATATGAATATATATATATATATATATATATATATATATATATATATATATATATATATATATATATATATATATATATATATATATATATATATATATATATATATATATATATATATATATATATATATATATATATATATATATATATATATATATATATATATATATATAGATATACATATATATATATATATATATATATATATATATATATATATATATATATATATATATATATATATATATATATATATATATATATATATATACATATATATATATATATATATATATATATATATATATATATATATATATATATATATATATATATATATATATATATATATATATATATATATATATATATATATATATATATATATATATATATATATATATATATATACTTAGTCTGGCCATAAATACTGTTACTATTCAAAAAAAGAAAATATTACGTTTGAATTTGGAATCTGTCATTTTTATATGATTGCTTGATGTGTTTTCTTATTTTCGCGCCATTATATTGTTAAATATTTTGTTATATTAAAATGGAGTGGGGTGATAAAGAGAACCGAATCGCTGTGATTGCCTTACATAAAGTAGATATGGAGAAAAGTGCAATTTTTAAAACCCTCCACCCGCTTGGTATTAGTCAAATGTTTGTTTACCGGGCTATTGATAGGTACAATGATACCTCCTCTGTTTGTGACAGAAAAAGATCTGGCCGTCCACGTACCGTTCGTGTGAAAAAGGTGATTAAAGCAGTTAGGGAAAGAATTCGAAGAAATCCTGTCCGTAAGCAAAAGATTTTATCTCGGGAGATGAAGATAGCTCCTAGAACCATGTCGCGTATATTAAAAGATGACTTAGGACTTGCAGCCTATAAGAGACGTACTGGTCACTTCTTAACTGATAATTTAAAGAAGAATAGGGTGGTAAAATCCAAACAACTACTTAAGCGGTACGCAAAGGGAGGTCACCAAAAAATTTTGTTTACGGATGAGAAAATTTTTACAATTGAGCAGTATTTTAATAAACAAAATGACCGTATTTATGCTGGAAGCTCTAAAGAAGCTTCGCAATTAGTAAACAGAGTACAACGTGGGCATTATCCCACTTCAGTGATGGTTTGGTGGGGTGTTAGCTATGAAGGGGTGACTGAGCCATATTTTTGTGAAAAAGGTATTAAAACGTCGGCACAAGTTTATCAAAATACCATTCTTGAGACGGTAGTTAAGTCTTTAACTAACACCATGTTCAATAACAAAGAATGGTGCTTTCAACAAGACTCGGCACCGGGTCATAGAGCTCGATCCACCCAATCTTGGTTGAAAACTAACGTTCCGGACTTTATCAGCACTGAAAACTGGCCGTCGTCAAGTCCTGACCTAAATCCATTGGATTATGATTTATGGTCAGTTTTAGAGTGTAAGGCTTGCTCTAAACGCCATGATAATTTGGAGTCCCTAAAACGATCCATTCGGTTGGCAGTGAAGAATTTTCCTCTAGAAAGAGTTCGTGCTGCTATTGATAACTGGCCTCAACGTTTAAAAGACTGTATTGCAGCCAATGGGGACCACTTCGAATAAACATTGTATATTTTTAATAGTTATATATTGATGTATTAAACTAACTCACTATGAAAGGAATAAATGTTACGTATAAAAAAAATCGTGCTTTTCTTTATAACAATATTTATGGCAAGACTAAGTGTATATATATATATATATATATATATATATATATATATATATATATATATATATATATATATATATATATATATATATATATATATATATATATATATATATATATATATATATATATATATATATATATATATATATATATATACGTCGGCGTGTTAAGATCTATGGCACTTTACGCTGCACCTGTGTGGGCTGATGCTCTCTCCGCTCACAACAGGACTCTATTGCGAAGCGCAGCGGGTCATAGCGGTGAGGGCTATTCGAGGTTACCGTACTGTGTCGTGGACAGCAGCTACACTCTTAGCCGGCGATCCGCCCTGGGAGTTGCAAGTGGGAGTGGCTGCCAGAGTTTACGCATTCCGTGCAAGGGAGCGGTCGCGAGGTGAGCATCCATCGAATGAGCTTATCACGCAGATCAGGAGGAGAGCGGACGAAGCCCTGATCCGGAGATGGAAAGAAGATCTGCGGTCACCGGCGGCAGGGCTAGCGACGGTAGAGGCAGTACGTCCGCACCTGGAGCGCTGGTAAAAAAAGAGGGTTCGGTGTCCTGGCATTCAGGCTGGTGCAAGTGTTAACGGGGCATGGTTGCTTTGGAAAATACTTGCATCAGATTGCATGTCGGTAGATGTTGCCGGTGTGTCATGAGTGTGATGCTACCGTAGACTCGACGCATCACACTCTGGTCGAATGCCCAGCTTGGGCTCCACAACGCCACGCCTTAATGGCTGTTGTAGATGGTGAGCTCTCACTGTCTAGTATGGTGGAGGCCATGCTAGAGAGTAACATGAACTGGTCTGCAGCGGTTTCCTTCTGCGAATCAGTTATCGCACTGAAAGAGGCCGCAGAACGGGCACGCGAGCAAGCAAGTGCAAACGCAGATCCGCTCCGCAGCCGTAGACCAGGGAGTAGGAGAAGGCGATTTGCGCATCTTCAACCCCCCTCATCCTAGAGAAACTATTACAGGAGGTGTTGCTCCTCCTGTATATCCTAGGAAATCCTGAAGATGCCTGAGGGAGATGGATGGTGGCCTACAATAGGTGGGCCTTCCACTGAGGCACTGCAGTGGCATGCGCAAGCAAACCTGCAATGTCTCTTATTTGTGGAGAGGGCTTCCGCTGGGTTTTAGTGGGTAGTGTCGATTCTGATGAGTCCCACAATACCATCCGTTTGTGGAATATACTTTTCCTGCATGTGGTTGGTCTGCGTAAAAGCATTTTCCCAGCGTTAAAAAAAAGTAAAAATCAAAAAAAAAATATCGTATAAATAGTAGAAAAATCATTAAAAATGTTAATAGTATATCACTAAACACAATTTCCGCCATATATATATATATATATATATATATATATATATATATATATATATATATATATATATATATATATATATATATATATATATATATATATATATATATATATATATATATATATATATATATATATATATATATATATATATATATATATATATATATATATATATATATATATATATCCATTATATCAACTGTTGTCATTGTGAACAGGAGCAATATAGTTAAGACACTTGTTTTGAGTGGTGGAAGTCAACGCCGCACTTTGTTTTTATAATTTTTTTATCATTGACGAAAATGGAAATTTTTTATTCTCTCCGAGCGGGAATTTAATCCACACGATGGTTGTGTAAGTCACAAACTATGCCGCTGCGCTACGACGGCTTTAATAGTATAATGTATATATATACTTGAGGCATATATGTAAATATTATCATATCTACCCTTTATCCTATATCAACGTATGTGAACCTCTAACAAATTAGATACCAAATTCAAGAGATAATCTCCACGCGTTGCTAGCGACCACTGTAAAATCAGAATAATCAACATTCATGCAGTAGTCAAATTGACCCATTGACAAATGTTACTGAAGTTAACGCCACGAGCGCTGACTCGTGTTAGCATTAAATAGAGAAACACCTACATAACAGATGAATGTTTTAAAAAGTGCAGTCAAATTAAATGAAATTATTAATATTCTGCTTAGAAAAGGTATATGTATCTTATTTAATGTTATTATTAATTTATTTTAATTTTGTTTTCGTTCCTAAAAAATATTGAATATAATAATACATAATAGAAAAGTAATTAATTAAAAAAGTTATTTAGAAAAGGTTCCGGTAAAACAAAAACATTCCGGTACCGGGAATCGAACCCGAGCCTCCTGGGTGAGAGCCAGGTATCCTAGCCACTAGACCATACCGGATATGTCAACACAGAGTGAATGTTAATCGAATATTCTAATGGCAATTCCTATTTCCATTCGAACAGCATCTTATATAATATTTCATCTTCACCTAATTGTGGGAACCCAATGTTAAGAAAATTAGATCCCCCCTTTCGACGCCTTTCGATATTTAAATTTGTTGCTTTTTTTATGTATATTTTTTATATATACAAATAAGGCTTTGTAAATAAAATATTAGCGCTTATTTCCAATCAAAATTACAAGCACCAGCATAAATAACTACGCAAATCTTAAACGAATGCTATCGCAATTCAGTATTCCTTTTTACGTATAAGAGAAATATACCTATCAAATTATAAATCTATACCACACGGACGGGAACAACAAAAATTATTCTCATCTTCACTCAATTTTCAGTAAAATAGCCGACGAGGTGAGGCGGAGGATTTTTTACCCTTTAGATTCAAACAATTTAAAAGAAACCTTACCTATTAATTTTAAAAGTAAATACCATAGAAAATATTTAAATTTTGAGAATGGTCAACTCAAAAGTTTTTAAGCACATAACACCTTTTTCTATTAAGAATGTCCTTTATTAATCAAGTTTTAGTAAACGATACGGCTGCCCTAATTTTTAGGTTGAAAAGTTTGTACAAAAGTTCCCGTCTATTCGTTCGCCTGTATTCCGAATCCCGACTGAGAGCTTTTATACGAAAGTTACCTAATCCACAATTTACGAATTACCTCTGCTTAACTTCTTTAATTACGCTTAATGGACTCAATAAAGTACAATGTATCTGATAATATTAAAATTGTTATAAACGTTATTAGATATACGGAATCCGAAAAAGAGGGATGGACTATTCTATCGTACATTTTTTTCCTTAATTATTTTGACATTAAATATATCTACTCTGTAACCTAACTACAATGAATCGATTGATTAAAACTTCATTGTTACTCGTATTAAACGATTGCTTGCCTACAAAGTACAAACAATAAAAGATTATATAATGTTCACATTAATAAAGCTCTATTATTAGTTCCATAAGTACGACATAAAAATAATAACACATTGTTCTTAAATAAAAACTCTTAATAAAAATTCAATAAGCGCTACAATTTTATTACAAAGTAAATAAAAAAATGAGGCAGCACAATTTCTTATCTAATAAACTCGCTTTCTGCGGCCTCAAAGAACCTCATATACAGTCGATATTACAAATATAAATATTTCGCAAGAGTGCTCAAATCACTTTGTAAGTCAAAAAAATAATATTTAAGTAAATATCGAATGTAAAAGTAAAAAGCCCAAAGTCATTATAGTGAACTAAATAAAAAAGTCCGAACGTTGAATTCTTTTTACATACAATACAACGATACAAGGTATATATAAAAAAAACCATTATAAAATAGAAAAAGGAAAAGAAGATGTTACCTAATTTTATGAAAAAAAAATTAAAATCGTCACATACATAACCAGCATAAAAGAACGAGCGATATAAAATCCCTGTAAATATTAATATTTCGTCATTGAGTCCGTAACTAAGAAGTCACCTTTAATCTGGACTCAGGCTTCAGGACCCGACAAACCGTAAGACGAATCCATGGAATGCTAAGTATTTTCTCTTCAAAGTGTAAACAAAGGCAAATATAATTGTTGCTGTCCTTTTTTACCAAAAAAAGCTAATACATTTGTCTGCATATTAACTACCCCCGATTTACAACCAGCAACACAAAAAAAGAAACAAAATTAAACCTCGAAAGGCGTCTAAAAGCGTGGGGATCTAATTTTCTTAACACTTTTCACAATTAGGTGAAGATGAAATATTATAAAAAATATTAATAATAATGGTGTCCGAATGGCAATAGGAATTGCCACTAGAATATTTGATTAACATTCACTCTATGTTGACATATCCGGTATGGTCTAGTGGCTAGGATACCTGGCTCTCACCCAGGAGGCTCGGGTTCGATTCCCGGTACCGGAATAGCCTTTTCTAAATATTTTTTTAATTAATTACTTTTCTATTATGTATTATTATATTCAATATTTTTTAGGAATAAAAATAAAATTAAAATAAATTAATAATAACATTAAATAAGATACATATACTTTTTCTAACCAGAATATTAATAATTTCATTTAATTAGACTGCACTTTTTAAAAGATTTATCTGTTATGTAGGTATTTCTCTATTTAAAGCTAACACGAATCAGCGCTCGTGGCGTCAACTTCAATAACTTTTGTCAATGGGTCAGTTTGACTACTGCATAGATGTTGATTATTCTGATTTAACAGTGGTCGCTAGCAACGCGTGGAGATTATCTCTTGAATTTGGTATCTAATTTGTAGAGTTTCACATATGTTGATATAGGATAAAGGGTAGATATGATAATATTTACATATAATATGCCTCAAGTATATATATACATTATACAATTAAAGTCGTCGTAGCATAGCGGCATAGCGTGTGACTTACACAACCATTGTGTGGATTCAATTCCCGCTCGGAGAGAATAAAAAAATTCCATTTTCGTCGAATATAATAAAAAATTTAAAAACAAAGTGCGGCGTTGAGTTGTGCCCCTCAAAACAAGTGTCTTAATTATAGTTCTCTCCTGTCTACACTGACAACAGTTGATAAAATGGATATATATATATATATATATATATATATATATATATATATATATATATATATATATATATATATATATATATATATATATATATATATATATATATATATATATATATATATATATATATATATATATATATATATATATGTTATATATATATATATATATATATATATATATATATATATATATATATATATATATATATATATATATATATATATATATATATATATATATATATATATATATATATATATATATATATATATATATATATATATATATATATATATATATATATATATATATATATATATATATATATATATATATAATTTTATCTAATCTTATTGAATAAACAATAATAATATCACTCTGTGGTGCCATATAAGCCACGTGGGTGAAAATTTTCCTGGCGTAAGCCGGCTTAGTGCTCAACGCATTCTCTTTATTACTACACGTGCAGTCCAGATTTACACGTCGGTAATGCATCTAGGCTTACGTTGGACAGCGTTTTGTAAACAATTGTTTAATTTAATAGCTTTCACGTGTACGTGGATTTCAAAATACTCCTCTCAAATGAGAGTAGCAATTTGGAATCCAAAGCGTATGTGGCACATTTGTGATGCATATTTTAGTGAAATTTAATTAAAATATTACGAAAAGATATTAGCTTTATTAAATATAATAGGATTTCGTTATGATATTTAAGTTATTTTATTTAAGTTAATCTATTTATTTTGGAGTTAAATTTTATAAGAAAGCTTTAATTTGCCCGTAACTTTAAATTTTTATTCATATTTCAGTGTTTATCCGAAATATTATTGTTTTGAGCCAAACAAGGTTCTTAAACGACAAAAATTGCAAATAAAATACAAAATATATTAAGAAATCCTTTTCATATTGGGTGGCAATCGTCACTTTTTTCGTACCGATAGCCGCAGAGGTAGACACGACCGCCCCTCGGCAAGCATAGGAAAGAACGTGTTTTAGTAAACTTTGGCAGCTAAGAGGCGAAAATTGTGTTAATGATATGCTATTATCATTTTTTATAATTTTGATAATATGATATTTTTTTACTTTTTATACAATATTCCTCCTTCAACTATACAACGCTGCAGGTATTAAAGATACCAAAAAGTCAACCACTAACAATTAAATACTTATTAAGATACTTTGAAATTTTACAATTTTTTCAATATACGTTTACATGACAATTACTTAAACATATTTTACGCCTTGTAAATAAAGTATCAGATAAGGTATAAAGTGTTTGAATTTTGATAACGGCCAACTCAAAAATTTTTAGCACAAAACACTTTTTTCTATCACGAATGTCCTTTATTAATCAAGTTTTAGTGAACGATACGGCTGTCCTAACTTTTAGGTTGTAAAGTTTGTACAAAAGTTTCCGTCTATTCGTTCGACTGTATTGCGAATCCCGACTGAGGGCTTTTGTGCGAAAGTTACCTAATACACGATTTACGAATTACCTCTAATTAAATTCTTTAATTAGGATTAGGGGACTCAATAAAGTACAATATACTTGATAATATTTATAGAAAAATATATAACTATGCCAACAACGAAAGAGCGTGATGTAGAACGCATGGGCTCATGATGAGGCGCTGAACGGTTCGGCAAGTGGGCGGGGTCGAGAGTTCCGATACGTCCAAATTTTTATAGTTTCTTTAGTATTTTCTATCCTAGGTGTGGATTAACACTTTTAAAAGTCATAAAATAATATAAAGTATTATATTTCATTTACATAGAATATTATTGTGGAAATTACATTACATCTACATACAGCATTGGTATAAAATATAATTTTTGTGTTATAGAGTATTAAAATTACCATGCTAATTTACTTACGTCCTAATTTCTACTCATATCATAGAGCAATGATTTTGTCTACATTTTATTTTCTACAGGTATTAGGAGAACTGAAAAAACATACATAAGATTTTTTTACAAAAAGACACTTTATTAGAAAAACGAACCAACAAAAAAAATCGAGATAGTTACTCAATTTTTGATTATCATCAGGGTATTCTGTGCAGTCGGATTGGGAATATGTAATGGATTATGAAGTTTCCCTCTAAATCTCCACTCTACGATGAAAAGCTGTCAGATCGCAGTGGAGCTCTTTTAAGGCTGGCCCCTGAGCAAGTGACCACTCTTTGATCATGCCAGAAGGAGCGCTATATTTTATTCACAAAGCCTAACTTGTATAATATGTTTAAGTAATTGTTATGTACATAAATATAGTTACTCCCATATTGGGGAAATACAACAAATTGCTTTTCAAATTAGTCAGAACTCTGGTCAAGTTTTTGCATTTAACATGAACCTTTATACTTTTAAGGGACTTAAAAGTAAATGAGAGTAGTAAGCATGACTTAAGTGTACTAACGACTTAAATATACATCACTCTACCTACATACATATGTACTAGTATTGATAAAATATTATGCAATATATATATATTTAATTTAATAAGAGAACAGACTGTCTTGACACTAAATGTTTTTGCCTACTTTAGTATACGGGAAAAAGACAAAAAATATATTAAAATTAAAAAATAATAACTAAAGGTAGAAAAAAACTAACATAATCTGCATCACGTTAATTAAAATCTTCCGCGTTCCACACTAATTCACTTTGAATTTGTTGTGCGCTGCAGAAGGATCTCCTTTGATCTCGTCAGTTCATATACATATTCGTTAGATTTCATTTTTACGTTATATTTCAAATAGATATATGTGTATAAAAGAACGGAAAATTAATTAACTAAGTAATACATATTAACATATACAAAAAAGGTAAATAATTTCCCAAATATATTTTCAGATGTACTTTTAATATCGATGAATTTCCTAGAAATTTATATTATGATATACACTTTATAAATGAAACTTAAAACCTTCTTAATGACTATATTTTTTACTTTCATAAATATAATATATTAAATTTCTAATAGCTAAAAAATGATTTTCCAAATACTGTAAAACCAGAATTGACAGATAATAAATAATTTCATAAAATTAATAAGGACGTGGAGCTTTCCACACCATTTACCAAGTTAAACTACATGTATACCCGAGTATTATTTTACTACATAATTTTGCTTAAATAAATTTTATGTTTAATGAAATCATATATATGTATTTAAATAAAAATATATTTAGTATTTTAATCTAAATACAAATAAATAAGTTTCAAATCGTTTTAAACGATGGAATAAAGTTCAATTAACGTACTTTAGTTACGTTCGTAGGGCTTCAAGTTGGATGGGTTGAAAATGTCCGTATAATAAAATCCTGAGTGTCCAAATTAGTTATTTATAATAATAATATTAATAATATAGGTATTTCTTTGCCAAGCTCGTGGTTTGAGTGCGAAACATTTTATATTTATAAGAGGTCTCTCAACTCGGCGTGCCTTCTGGCAAAGGCTTCCTCCAACTTCTTCCACTGCTCTCGGTCATATGCCGGTCCAACGAGGTCCCAAAGTGAGGCAGATATAGTCTTCCCATCTTCTCACTGGGCTACCTCTCTTCCTCGTCCCTTCTCTTGGGTACCATAGAGTATCCTGCTTACTCCACTTATCACTGGTACAGCGCAGCATGTGGCCTGCCCAGCCCCATTTCAAATGTGTCTATGTGGGTAAGTATGTCATCCTGTGACTGATAAGTTCCTTAGTTTCTCCGACTGTTTGGCTCCCAGCTTACTTCTTTCTATAGCCCTTTGGCATTTTGCAAGTTTTTCATGGTGACCTTCTGTGAGGAACCAGGTTTCGCAGCCGTACGTTATGCAGGGAATGATGCAGGTATTAAATGTTGTTCTTTTTATGTGTAGTCCTAGTTCTTTGCTTTTCATTATCTCTTTCAATGACCAATACTTTTTCCAACCACAAGCTATTCTTTTATTTATTTTCTTAGTCAATCGACAGGGGATATGATTAGTCCTAGATTTTTTAGAATTTGTCATCATTTTTGTTTTGTCAGCGTTCATTTCTAGACCTACTTCCCTACTTTTTTCTGCTAGAGTTGTGATCATGACTTGTAGTTTACTGGATTTTCTTCCAGTAGGACTAAATCATCAGCAAATCTTAAATGGTTGAGTAAATTCCCTTTGTTGTTTAGGCCATATTCGCCCCAGTCGATTTTTCTGAATATACTTTCCATTCCATTATCGAAATGAATAGCTTAGGAGAATGGATCACCTTGTCCGACTCTCCTGTTTATTGGAAAAGTACCGCCTTTAGTTTCTAACTTTACACAACCTTCGCTTTTGCTATAGATGCTTTCGATGATGTCGATATAAGTTCTGTTGACCCCAGTTCTCTTAGACTTGTCTAGATGACGCTGTGTTTCAAGCTGTCAAAAGCTTTAGAGTAGTCGATGAAAACTATAAAAACAGGCTTATTGGTATTCATTGTATTTTTCTAGGACTTGTTTGAGAGTATGTATGTGGTCAATTGTGTAGTACGCTGTAGTTTTTTCGAAAACTTGCAAACTTGGTGAAACTTGGTAGCTTTTATTAAGATAAATTCTGAACTTTGAAATTGTACAAAATCTTCTGAACTCTGTGAAACAATGCCATGTAACATATTACTGGCTTAACTGTTTAAGTAATTGAATAGCTTCGGTACTCTCGCATCGTTGTTAAATTATATAATATGGTACGAAGCTTGGTACGTGGGGGATTTTTACGTACATGTTCTTTATTCATCAGTGTTGAGGGAGAGTTTTAAACAGGTGTTAAATAAATATATTTGTAATGTCATACTGGGGGCACTAAGAGTAGAAGTTAGAATCATTGTCTGTACAGTCACGGATATATTGAACATATATGATATATATCCGTATATATAACATATGTATATATGATATATCTAAATATTACATATATACCAAAATAAGCAGATAGACTCTTTACCCCAGTTTCTGAATTGCGTGTTGAATAGAGGAAGGCTTCAAAGGAGGAAAATGAAAATAAATGTTCCCGCACGGATTCGAATCTACGAACGCTGTCCTGCTGCGATATGTCGGCTTCAATTTTTAAAATTGTACGTACAAATCCAAAAGTATATTTTATAAAGTTAATATTTATTCAAGTTTAGCTTAAGCATAAAGCAATGACAGCATTTCTAATTAAATACTCGTTATGAAATTAGCTGCATTAGCATTCGCGTTTTCGTTCATACCGCAGTGCGATATTAAATACTGTAGTATTGTAACGGAAATTGCTGTGGTAATTTTTGTTCACTGAAAAAACATTTCTATCCCGGTTAAATTAGCATATATGTCGTTTGTTTTAGAAACGTAAAGTTTGTCTACCAATTAACTGTATATTATAAAAATATGTTTATTTTATTATTATATTAATATATATCATTATAGTTATGTATGAGTATATATTATATGTATATTGTGGTCTTTAAAACATTTCTATAAACTGATGACAATTTTTGGATGGATGGAGAAAACAAAATATGTGTTAATTTTTTAACATGCACGAATGCATATAATGTGATCTTATTTTACTATGTCGTTTGTTCTCCACTATACCTGATATTGACGAATTGAATGGTGCTCAACTGGCACACTTGAAACGTCTTTACTAAAGTGTGTAATATCTGAAGAACTCAAAAATTTCGAACTCATTTTCAGTTTTATATTAAAATAATATATCCTATAAATAGAAATTAAATATTTTTATGATTTTTATTTATTTATTTTTTTTTTAGCTTCACGCTTTATCCCGCACATGGCAGGGTAGGCAGAGGGAGCTGCAGGAACCATAAAAACCTAGTGTTAAGACACTCCGTTACTTAGTCCCTGCTTACTCCGTCCCCACTTTTATGATTTTTATGATTTTCGACTACTAATCCACACTGAGACTGATAGAAATTGTTTTCTTTAAATAAAAATTTAAAACATTATTGTGCATAAAGTATCCAAATTTCTCTTGTGATTTCCGTGACCGAAGCGAGCACAGGTTGTAATTTTTGTTATTTTCGTATCACTGTCATAAAATTTTACTTTTCTATTTGTGTAATGAATCAAACCAGGTTCCTTCTTCAATTACATTTATTAATACTGAGTACAATTCAGATATCAAAGGGTACAGCATGACTGCTTAATGTTCTCTTCAGAATGTTCTTCCCAAGAATGATCGATCAAATATTTATACTAGTTAATTTATACCCCCACACAGAGTGACCACTCCCGATACAATTTAATGTTGCCAACTAAACTATTATAATTTAATTTTTGAAATACAATTCCATAATAAAATATATAATCAAGTATAACAATTAATAAATTATTATAACATCGGATATTACAAATATTAAAATTAATTGATAGACAAATAACGAGTAACGTTCGAAGACAATATCTTATTTCTTTATACAAATAATAATAAAATATCGATAAATTACAGTACAATTAAGTAATAAAATAACAAATCACAACACTCGGCCATCCGACCGCGTGCTCTCTCCGGAGCACGCACTAACATATCACAACACTCGGTTAAGGTATATTTACTATGTATACAGAACAATTTTTTTTTAAAATTCAATTCCAAATTATTAAGAAAACAAATTTATTAACAAACAAAAGTAAATAAAAATTACAATAATACATAATTATACTTAACGCATTTGCACTTGTTATTATATATCCATATATTTACAAGTTATTTTATTTATATAGGTTCACCAGTGGTACTTAGAATATATAATAATAATGACCATTTTCTGCCAAGTTCACTATTAGGGTATGTTATTTCGTATTACATAATGTCCCCCACTATTCAACTTGAACTTTTCATTGTTTCGGTCATCCGCCACGTTAGTCAAGAGGTCCAGTACAGCAGGGTCCCACAGCGGGGCAGATTTCGTCTTTCCATCTTCTCCTTGAACGTCCTAGTTCTAGTCCCTTCCCTTGGATACCACAGAGTGACCTGCTTACTCCGCTTTTTCCTGGTGCAACGCAGCTTGTGGCCTGTCCAGCCCCATTTCAAATGGTTTTGTCTCTAATACCAGAATTCCTTGAATTGTCTAAAATTTTGTTTCTCAGCATACTTTTCCCAATTACAATACATAACAATAATAAATTTTTAGCCAAGTTTCCATAAACAAATACATTTCAAGGTGAATATCGCATGCAGCAATCGATAGGTATCAACTTTTTCACAAATGATAACACAAAGAAATGACAATGATATAACACAAGTTACTTAATAATGTCGTACAGTAAATTCTTAATATATTAATAAAAAAAACAATAAGCATAATAAAGGCAATATCATAATGATGATACACTATGTAATGCTGAAATGAACAGTTTTGCGATATTTACGTAAAGAGGTTTTTACATACAAATTCAGTAACAATAAATAAACTAAGCTTCTAAATTATTACTTATGTTATAAAAATACCTCACCTTTTCATTATTTTCAGTATCACTTCTAACAAAGCTAGAGAAATTTCACAGCAAGGAGAATATTCATGTGTCCAAGGTCTATTTCTATCAGCTGCTATTTTTACACGTCTGTTAGTACAATATAAACAACAATTAAATCAAGATTTTCATTACCTAACCATTTAGCAGCATGATAATTTGTTTTTGATACATCTCCACTAGATCTCTTGAATAAAGGATTGCAAGAGATATTTTGAATCGTTGTATTCTTTTGGCGTGTTTGAGACGCATAAAGTAATGGCGATTATATTTAATAATTCTGTATTAAACATTTTGACATTCAAAATCTGAAATAAATTAATAGAGAAATAAAATTAAACATTTTATAATAAATTGCAATGTTAAGAAACCTTAATGACGAATAAATCTTAACAACATGAGGAATAAATCTTTTTGTTCCAATGTTTATTAAACATATTTAATCGACAATAAAATAAAATAATAGCAATATATCGTACGAAATATAGGACAATCAATTTTAAATAGATATACTAGCCACAGCAATCTGCCGCTACACAAATAGCAAATAACAATGCACATAACGCATTGTTGCAGCTTCAGAATTCGTATTTTAGCACGATTTTAATTTACCAAATTTTCATAATTATGCAAATTACTACAAATATATATTTCAAAAAAGAATAGTATAATTTCTATTTCTATTTCTACTACAATCATTATAGAAAAACATATGATATGAATCATATGGCCGTAGCGTTAGGTACATTAATAGAACGTTTCGCTGGGATATGTTAACCAAAGATATTTCATAGGTGTTTGGCTAAGTTTTCGTTACTAAACTTTTGTATTGTAACGGAGGTCACAGAAAATTAAAGTTGTAGGAAATCTCTGGTATATACTTTAGTTCAACTTTTAACATGTTATTGAGACCGGCCGTTAATAAACCTTTTATTAATATTACTATAGGGTTCATGCGAAAAAGAATCTTTAAAATAAACTTTTAGAACATTCATATTAATAATAGTAGTGTAAACTAATAATATACGAATCGCTTTTCTCACTACAAATAGTAAGGTTCATAATATTTCAGTAGTTTTCAAAACTATCACCCGGTAAAAATGCATTTAGTACTTCCATTTTAATTGGAGTTAAATTTTAGTACTTTAGTAAAATGATTAGCAAAAGTGAAATTAGCTCATTGTGATCAAAACTTTCAATTTCTACAGATATTTAATAATTAACTACAGATATTTTTAGAACACTTCATTAGATTACAATCGCTGCCAAAGTGTATGAATTCAAATTTGAAACATTTATTACTAGTATCAAATAATTCAAATTACATACTTGAACACACACTTAACGAACGGTTTAGTTAGTTAAACTACTTGATGTGTACGTACATGGCATGATACAAGGGGTTTTAGTTTTATATAATTATCAAGATGACGATCTTACCCATTTAACGAACTTTACAATTGGTCTTTTACAATAATTAGAAGTAGATAGGTTTAACGTTCAGTTAAAAGTTTAATGAGAATTTGTTATAAATTATAGGTTCATTCTACTGTCGGGTCTTTTAAAATCTGGAATAACACTAAAATATTTTAATAATCATCTTTGTTTATCACATTGTTTATTACACTTTAGAGCTTGTATCTTATTACGTATGGAGTTATTGGCATTTACGTTATTTCACATCTGCTGCGAGTATGAAAACTTTTAATAAAAATAATTTCTTCACTTATCCACGATCTACTAAGAATATCTTCAAAGAACAGAAATAGCTATGTCTGTATGATAAGCTTATCATCTTGACAGCAAATTTAAAAAAAAATATATATTTATACTCTTACTTGGATTTTATCGGTCCTTACATGGTTCAGCTGTCGTCACATAACACAACAATTGTTCCAATTGGTTGGTATTTCAACTTCTTTCACGACTGTAGAAGACCTATATCTTTTTAATTTTTCCTTCCTGGAATGAAACCTTTCTCGTCACCTGAAAAACTATTTTACGAAGCTTCACATTCCTTTAAAAATTTTAAACTTGTCTCGTATTTTTTTTTTTTTACTTTGGGGCCAACATTTAGGATACAGATGAAGCTCAAAAATATTTGAATACTTAACCGAGTGGTTTAATTGTACTTACTGACAATTAACACCGCAAATACATGCTATGTAATATTTAAACAAAAAAAAATAAGAATATTTCATCTCATAACCCACTAGTAGTGAATAATGTAATTATCGAACAAAAGTCTAATGAAAAATACCTGGGTCTGAGGTCAGACACTTATCTCTCGTGGACATACCAAATTGAACACATCATAACAAACTTTCATACATTTTGTTCGCTACGCAATATCTCCCAGTGTATCCTCAAAAAATTAAAATACAATATCTATAATTCGCTAGTAAAATCACACCTAAACTACCTAATCGACATTCGAGGAAATGTGCCTAAAACAAAACTAGTAAAATTATTATTTAATTATTACCACCTTATTTCCACAAAAACAATATATACTGAACTAGGCAAAATGAATATAAAACAACTTCACGCTTACAATACTTTCACACAAATGTTACTTTTAGCAAAACTCACAAATATACAAACGAAGTACATGCCGGGGAAGCTCGCTTGTCATACCGTAAGTTCGAACAAAATTTGCTATGAAAAATATAACATACGACGGACCACTAAGTATAATAAGCTACCCACCGATATAAGAAATGTAAGCTCGTACAATGCTTTTAATTCAAAATTAAAGAGACATATTCTTTGAAATTATTCCAAATATTTATAATACTATTAAAATATTTAAATAAATATCTCATTGTGACTACAACTTTACTGGCAAAATATTTATCCTACCCGCCTTTTTTTTTATTTTATAAAAATTTGTACTTTTTTCAAATCAAACCTTTGAATTATTGTATTATTCATGTTATTTTCCTTTTTTTGTTTATTCTAGTAGGTAAAAAAAACAAATATTATGCGAGTATAACGAGTGATTGTAAAATTATAGTTATTAACAAACTAGATTATGTTCTCATGTAAATTACCATATTGTCTTTTTGAGAAATAAATATCTTTAAACAAGTCTTTAAACCATACGTATACTAGTATTAAGCTTAACATAAGCTATTTCACATCAACGTATCACGCATCTATTACCGTTTCATTTCAAAAAATCGCACGTAATTTGATTATAAATACTAAAACAGCTTTAGAAAAATCTTAGTTAACATGAAATTATTCGTCATTCCAAAGTTACTGATTGACTAACTGCGTTACAGCTGTATAGCTGAATTATCTTACTTCAATTGATAACTAGAGTTCAGCTATATAACCAACATAACAAATCTATTAGCTTAGCTCATTCATATAGGTCTAGCACAACAATATTTCTTCTACGTTCTTCAATATTCTTACTAAGAGACTATGTAATACGCAACCTCATGTCTGTTATCTCAAACCACTTTCATGGTTGTATCTCACACTACATGGTTGCAACAATTACCAATATGGCTGTTCCTCACGCAAGTCTGTATCTCAAGTAGTGATGTAACCAATATTTCCATTCGCGCATTTTTACATATTGGTATTCTCTCACATTCTCAAAAGTTTCTGCGAGTTATTGTCAGAAAAATTAAAATTTGACGACAATAATACGTTATTAAATCGAAATCTATTTACTTTTTGTGTTTCTTTTTAAAACAAAAAAAATATTAACTTAACCTCGAAATTACATTATCAGCCTTCATTATTTCTCATGAAACCATTTCTATTTTGCACTATAAACAAACAAACAAATTCTCTCTTCAAAAAAAAAAGTCTTATCAGTTATTACTTAGGTTTTCAATATTATATAATCATTTACAAAACTGAATATTCGTATTGTAGCATTTGCGCATATCGATAGCATATATTCGCATTCGTATTCATGAATGTTTAAAAAAATTACATTCGTTACATCACTAATCTCAAGCCACCTACATGTTTTTCAAGTCAAGTCAATTACGTCACATTCAAACTCACATTTACATAATTCAAGCCACCTACATGGTGGTAGATCATTTCAAACATCTATTATTCAAGCCACCTTCCTGGTGGTAGATCACAATTCTACAATTCAAGCCACCTTCCTGGTGGTAGATCACAATTCTACAATTCAAGCCACCTTCCTGGTGGTAGATCATTTCAAACATCTATTATTCAAGCCACCTTCCTGGTGGTAGATCACAATTCTACAATTCAAGCCACCTTCCTGGTGGTAGATCACAATTCTACAATTCAAGCCACCTTCCTGGTGGTAGATCACAATTCTACAATTCAAGCCACCTTCCTGGTGGTAGATCACAATTCTACAATTCAAGCCACCTTCCCGGTGGTACATCACAATTCTATAATTCAAGCTACCTTCCTGGTAGTAGATCATATTTCTTCAAGTCAAACCACCTGCCTGGTAGTAGATCAACAGTTCTATACGTCAAACCACCTACCTGGTGGTAAATCATATTCATAAATCTATAATTCAAGCCACCTACACGGTGGTATATCGCATTCATAAATCTATAATTTAATACACCTACTTGGAGGTAGATCGCATTCACAAATCTATAATTCAATACACCTGCATGGTACTAGATCGCATTAATAAATCTATAATTCGAGCTACATATACAAAATTCACAATACTTAAATGAACTCGCATATTCATCATAAATAACTATTATTATAGGACTAAATTCCTGTTTCATATAGTTCCAACGTTTCATATAGTAGTAACGTACATGCGTATCAGAAATATTTTTCTACCGTCATACAACAAAACGTGCATGGAGGGTACTTATTCACTATACGAAAAATAAACTCACGATGTTAAACCACATTATCAGGTTAATAATTCTTTCATACGACAATTAGTCTTCGAAAATAAAGAGCCAAAACAAAATATTTTCATTTCTGTTACTTACATAAATTTCTCCTCTCCAGGGCGCGTGAACTTCACACTTCTGATATGTAATGAATCAAACCAGGTTCCTTCTTCAATTACATTTATTAATACTGAGTACAATTCAGATATCAAAGGGTACAGCATGACTGCTTAATGTTCTCTTCAGAATGTTCTTCCCAAGAATGATCGATCAAATATTTATACTAGTTAATTTATACCCCCACACAGAGTGACCACTCCCGATACAATTTAATGTTGCCAACTAAACTATTATAATTTAATTTTTGAAATACAATTCCATAATAAAATATATAATCAAGTATAACAATTAATAAATTATTATAACATCGGATATTACAAATATTAAAATTAATTGATAGACAAATAACGAGTAACGTTCGAAGACAATATCTTATTTCTTTATACAAATAATAATAAAATATCGATAAATTACAGTACAATTAAGTAATAAAATAACAAATCACAACATTTGTCATTGTCAGTATAATCGTCTGCAACTGCAAAATCTAGTTTAATCCTACATTATATCATAACTAGTGAAACAACAAAACATATTTACTCTATATAATAAACTATTAACCATCGTGACGCAGTTTCTACCTGTAAACGCAACGGTTTGTGAATTCGATGCCTAACCGAAGACGATGAATTATTTCATTTCCATTTTCTTTGCTCTGGCAACTACGCAAAGCGCGGCGTTGCGTTCCCCCACATAATATGTAATACCTAGAAAGACGGAAAGCAGGGAACGGAGTGTCTTAACACTAAGTTCACGTGACTCCCTCTGTCCACTCTGCATTATGCATAATAAAGCGTGAAGCTAAAAAACAAATTATAAAATTACTACTTAGTTTATCAAACGTTTCTAGAACTAAGGAACATCGATGTTGAATATACATAGTGTCTTGATACATATTAGTTTAAAACATTTGTATTAAAACG
>JAZFAU010000396.1:197500-206292 GCA_037178615.1 Dione vanillae
ATAATAAGCGTATTTCAAAATACTGTATTGATGTATAATTAGAGATTTTAATTAATCTGTAAATAGCTTTTTCCGCACATGGCAGGATGGACATAGGGAACCTGGTGAAAGACACCTCGTTACACTCTGCCTGTTCAATTTTTGAGATATAACTAGTCTATTGCCATAATTAAACACTACTTTTTTGTTTTCTTACCGGAGCAAGTAAAGACTAATTTTTAAACTTAGAGTTTTTTTTTAACTTTACACTATATACCACTCATTGCAGGATAGGCAAACGTAACCGCAGGAACAATGGCAACATAGAGTTAAGAAATAACCTGACATATTAAGATGTTACCAAAGCGAAGAAAATGGAAACGAAATAAGTAAGTGGGAATCGAACCCACAAACAGTCACGTTTACAGCTTGACTCTGACCTACGACGGTCCACACAAAATTTATGTTTTATGTGGAAAAACATTATTTAATATTTTTATGATTTTTTAAAGTGTTAATCCACACTGAGGATAGAAAAAATACTTAAAGAAAACATATAAAAATTTGAACGCAGCGGGACTCGAACCCACGCCCTCCTGCGAACCGTGCAGGCGCTCTCACCACTGAGCCATGCGTTCTACATCACGCCGCGTTGAAATTCTTATATGCTTTTATACAACTTATATCGTTGTTAGCATCTCTGTAGGGAGATTTTTACAAATTTCCGCTACCCAAAGACCATTACAAAGAACAATCGTTTGGCGAGAGAGAATGCTATTTTTATTAAATATTTTTATGATTTTTTAAAGTGTTAATCCACACTGAGGATAGAAAAAATACTTAAAGAAAACATATAAAAATTTGAACGCAGCGGGACTCGACCCCGCGCCCTCCTGCGAACCGTGCAGGCGCTCTCACCACTGAGCCATGCGTTCTACATCACGCCGCGTTGAAATTCAGTGGTGAGAGCGCCTGCACGGTTCGCAGGAGGGCGCGGGTTCGAGTCCCGCTGCGTTCAAATTTTTATATGTTTTCTTTAAACATTATTTAATTTATTCTTATTTATAATACAATCAATTGCTTTTAAACAGTTGATTTTGTCTATGTATATTGTACAAAATTATATTATTTATCTACTAAAGGTCTAAGCTGTCATTGGAAGTTGGGGCAATAAAGAGAAACACAAAGCCGGCTTATGACACGAAAATTCTCGTCGACCAACAACGAGCTCGCCTAAATACGATACTACGCTAAGATAAGGCTGCGTATCTACGTAATGTGAGAAATCATAGCTTCATAAATAAATATTTCTAAAATATTATATATAAGATTAATACTCTGGTTATGAGATTATATTCAAGCATTGATTATAAATTATTTTTAGATGCAGATGAAGCGGCGTTAATTTCCGTAAGTCGAAATGTCTTAGCATTGGGTATTTGTACAATTTTTATTTTATAATTAGCACTGTAATTGTGCACTATAATGTAATGAATGTACGTCTGACATTTTTAGAACTAAATTGCTTACCCCAGAAAAGGTTATTTTACACTATTCGTGACAGTCAAGATATAGATATATAGATTATAGAAGTTTATATAATTTAAAATTATGTTATTTATATATAAATACTAGTGTTACTATACAATAAACAGTAATAGTAGCGTATTGGCCATTTTTAATGCATAGTAATACTAATAATTGTTGTAGAGTTTACGATAGAAAAAGAGTGGCGAAAGTTAATCCAAAAAACTATGGGTCACATCGAAAAATACGATAAAATGCTTTAAACATTATGAACAGGCGGTTTTAGTAAGCTTTCCGAATAGTTGAGGGGTGCAACTAAACCGTATAAGTTAGTTAGTAATTGAAAACTGTCTAACTTATGCTTGCCACTTGTGAACACTGTGAGGTTTGTTCAAGACGTATATTGGCTTTGACTGGATGTGGTGTGGTCTCTTATGATAACGATGTTAGTAAAGTATCTAAAAATTTATGTTATAATAATATAATAGAAAAAAAGCATCTACACTTCATATTATTACAGAAATATAATTTTGTTAGAGAAATTGTAATAGAATACGATTCTGTAATGGAAAAATAGTAACAGAAGACGATTTGTCTATGTATTTGTCTGTTTCTACCGGCTCCTCGGAACTACTATATATATTTTAAAGAAACTTTACAGTATCCGTTGAAATCCATGATAAACTATGTTAAACAATAAAGGAAGTGAAAATTTAAAGATTCACAATGCTATTACAAAAGACAACTGTAGTACAGTCGACCATCCTCTAAACATAATGGTTGTAAGTTTTATGCTCACTTAATAGAATTAATCACTTTCATACTTAAAGAAAACATATAAAAATATGAACACAGCGGGACTTTTTTTCTATCCTCAGTGTGGATTAACACTTGTAAAAAATCATAAAAATATTTAATAAAAATAGCATTCTCTCTCGCCTAGCGATTGTTCTTTGTAATGGTCTTTGGGTAGCGGAAACTTGTAAAAATCTCCCTACAGAGATAACAACGATATAAGTTGTATAAAAAAAGCATATAAAAATTTCAACGCGGCGTGATGTAGAACGCATGGCTCAGTGGTGAGAGCGCCTGCACGGTTCGCAGGAGGGCGCGGGTTCGAGTCCCGCTGCGTTCAAATTTTTATATGTTTTCTTTAAGTATTTTTTCTGTCCTCAGTGTCGATTAACACTTTAAAAAAATTATAAAAAAAATTAATTACTTTCATTCATCATTTGTCATATTAGAGTAAGGCTCTAATATGACAAATTTTCACCATTCACACATACTTTACGCTTTATCCTTATCGAGTAGTCTGAGATAACAGAATGCCATACACTGCGGTCTCTATGTACCTTTTTGGCCTCGTCCACGGTCTCCTCAAGCAAACCACCACTTTATTACACATTTCTCATTTTATTAAATGTAATGTCGCTTCAAATAATTGACAGATTTGAAAATTTGAACATTTAGACTTATGTCACTCAGAATAGTTAAAAGAACATTCTAGTAAAATCACCTTAAACGTTCGTACGTAACTGAGAAATATAAAGTCAAACATTATCTCGACCAAAGCTAAAACTACTGATACAGAAACTTGTATGACGTACTGTAAAGTTCGTGGGTCATGAGCTTAAAATTTAACAACTTTTTGATAACCATTTCAACGTCTTTCACTGTGCTATTAAATTTTTTCTGGGCTTATTTAAAAATATACTATGCAGCATTTAAAATACGACAAAGTCGAGTATACGGCCGTATCTTTAGATTTCATTGATTTAGGAGTTTGATTCAATCCAAGCGACCACAAATTTAATAATGACTTATATACTTACGGATATATCTATCATATATTTATAAATATATTTTACACTTTAACATGATTTCGAGAAAAAACAGTCTTGACAAAGAGTAGAGATATGTAGTACACATTATATATTTAGCAACCTACAGATTGAACTCATACTCGTGTTTGTAATAAAAGTTTATCTCAATGCGCCATGATGGCGTTTTATTATGAAACTAAACTACGTTACAATACTGAAACAAATGTAGGGCTTAGACCGTTCCGGTTTAAATAGACGCACTAACCGTTAACCAACGTATGCAAATGCAACATTTGAATTTCATATATATATATATATATATATATATATATATATATATATATATATATATATATATATATATATATATATATATATATATATATATATATATATATATATATATATATATATATATATATATATATATATATATATATATATATATATATATATATATATATATATATATATATATATATATATATATATATATATATATATATATATATATATATATATATATATATATATATATATATATATATATATATATATATATATATATATATATATATATATATATATATATATATATATAGTATTTATTGTAAAAACATATTCTTTTTATATATAAATAATAAATTAACATGCTAAGTTATACTTACGTCCCAGTTTTTAGTCATCGCAGTTCAATAATTTTGTGAATATATTTAATTTTTTTATATTTTCAAGTTTTTTAAAACGTAAGCATATTCTTCCAAAATTAAAATTTTTGCTACAAACAAAGCAAGGGAGTTAAATCATTTTCGATATCATTCCAGTTATTCTGTGCAGTCGGATTGGAATATGTAATGCATTGTGAATTTTCCCGTCTAAAATCCCGCTATACGATGACAAGCTGTCAGGTCTCTGCGCTCTTTTAAGCTGCCCCTGAGCATTAAAGTTGACCACTCTTTGACTCATGCCAGAATGAGCGCTTATAATTTATTCACAAAGCCTAACTTGTACAAAATATTTAAGTAATTGTTATATGCATAAATATAGTCACTCCCATATTGGGGAAATACAACAAATTGCTTTTTAAGTTGGTCAGTACTCTGGTCGAGCTTTTGCATATAACATGAAGCTTTATACCTTTAAGGAAAATTTAAAGTAAATGAGACTAACAAGCATAACTTAAGTGCACATAAGTTACAAAATAAGCTAATCTACTAATCTATGTCACGCTACATACATACTTACTAGTATTGATGCAATATTATCAAATATAAAATACATAAGAGAACAGAGAGAGAGAGAGAGATTGTCTGAATACTAAATGTAAAATTTTGCCTACTACAGTGTACGGGAAAAAGCTTAGAAATAAAAAAATGTATTATTTTTTAAAAAAATTAATAACTAAAAGTACAAAAAAGTAATACAATCTGCATCACATTAAATAAAATCTTCCGCGTTCTACACTAATTCATTTAGAGTTTGTTGTGCGCTGCAGAAGGATCTCCTTTGATTTCGTCAGTTTATATACATATTCGAAATTTTATTAAAGATTTTATTTTTACGTTATATTTCAAAATATATCATATTACTATCAAGTTCATATCGTCCCTTAGCTAATAACACCGCTCAAGTCATTTTACACAATTTTGCATGAGAAAACTGATATATTATTTTTATATATTTATATATATATACATATATATATATATATATATATATATATATATATATATATATATAATATATATATATATATATATATATATATATATATATATATATATATATATATATATATATATATATATATATATATATATATATATATATATATATATATATATATATATATATATATATATATAAATATATATATATATATATATATATATATATATATATATATATATATATATATATATATATATATATATATATATATATATATATATATATATATATATATATATATATATATATATATATATATATATATATATATATATATATATATATATATATATATATATATATATATATATATATATATATGTATATTTATATATATATACGTAAAAATAATAAATATATTTATATTCTAATATATTTTCCTTCTTCTTCTCTTTAATTATGGCGTTTCGAACGTGCAAAATATATTTTTATAATATACAGGTAACTGATAGATATACTTTGTTTGTAAAACAAACATCAAACGCACTAAGTTAACCGAAATAGGAATGTTTTTTCTGTGAACAATAATTACCACAGCAATTTCCGTTACAATACTACAGTATTTAATATCGCAGTGCGGTATGAACGAAAACGCGAATGCTAATGCAGCTAATTTCACAACGAGTATTTAATTAGAAATGCTGTCATCCCTTTTGTGCTAAATTCATAGTTGAATAAACATAATATTAACTTGATAAAATATAATTTGGTTTTTGCATGTACAGTTTTAGAAATTGAGGCAAATATTGCGCAACAGAACAGCGTTCGTGGATTCCCGTGAATTGTGAATCCTGTGTGAAGTTATTCAACACGCAATTCTAAAACTGGGATACAGAGCGTTTTAACATAAGATTCTCTCTGCCTATTTTGGTATATATGTAATATTTAGATATATCATATATATGTTATATATACGGATTTATATCATATATGAGCTATATATCCATGACTGCACACACAATGATTCTGACTTCTACCCTTAGTGCCCCCACTATGACATTTAAAATGTACTTATTTAACACCAGTTTAAAACTCTCCATCAACCCTGATACATAAGGGAGATATACGTAAAAATCCCCCACGTAACAAACTTCATGTTATATAATTTATGCCCTAACAACGACGCGAGAGTTCCGAAGCTATTCAATTACTTAAACAGTTAAGCCAGTAATATGTTACATGGCATTGTTTCACAGAGTTCAGAAGATTTTGTACAATTTCAAAGTTCAGAATTTATCTTAATAACAGCTACCAAGTTTCACCAATGACGTAAGCTGCCAACTCATTATAGGATGTTGCAACTGCGGGCCACATGCAACATTTTGATTTAATTTATCGTCGACACAACTTATTTGCTTTGTTGTCTTTAAAATGAAAAGTTTTATATGTATAAATGTTTATATGTATGAATTTTGTGAGAGTGTAATAATGTAAGTCTGAAACTCAGTAATGGCGTCGGTAATGTAAAATTGGATGGATTATCATTTTTAGTAATCAATCAATATTATTCATCAATTGTGCATTTGTTCATTTGGAAAACGCTAGGTCCTATAATGATATACTCATATGTTTTAGTGTACTAAAGAATTATACTTTATAAATTTAAGACACTACGTGTTTAAAATGGCGTGGTATAAAAAGTACTAACGTAGTAAAAGTCGTTGAGGTTCTTTTCCATATGGAATACATATATAGGAATTTAGTTGAAATAACTAAATATTGTCTGCTGTCTGTGTCAAATATTCAGTACGTGCAGATGTTTATAACAAACGATTAACGTTTAGCTTCTTGCCTCGTTAAATGCACTATTTAATACAAAAATATTTACTGACTCTAAGTAATCCATCTCGTGATGAGCGTATTTAACGGAAAAATCTTTTCAAATTTAATAATATTCTTTTTTTTAATTATAAATTTAATAATAGTAAAGTTAGTAAAAGTAAAGTCACAAACAGCCCGTCCCATTCGCACAGATGGATAATAATTTTTAAATAATTTTATCATAGCACAACACACACTAACACTTCATTTTTACTACAAAAAGTTGCCTTTATTATATTTTGTGACTTGTTATGTTTTAAGATCGTTTAAATCTGTTCAGTAGTTTTTGAATTTAGTCAATACCAAAAAACAAAGTAAACATATAAATATTTTCTAAAAAAAATAAGTTTGTAATTCAAATTAAATTTCAAACAAGTATTAAATAACAAATTTGGACACTCAGGATTTTATTACACGGACAACGTTAATTAAAACGAAGTTTGTAATAATATACAGAAAATATCAAATTCAACCCATCCAACTTGAAGCCCTAAGACCTAAAGTACGTACGATTTGAAACTTTTCTTTTTTTTTTTTTTAGCTTCACGCTTTATCCCGCACATGGCAGGGTAGGCAGAGGGAACTGCAGGAACCATAAGAACCTAGTGTTAAGACACTCCGGTGCTTAGTCCCTGCTTACTCTGTCCCCACTTTCCGCCGTTTTCGAGGCATTGCGAGTTGAGTGGCGGAACTCAACGCCGCGCTTTGCCTTAGATGCCAGAGCGAAGAAAATGGAAATAGAAAAATCCATCTTCTCCGACTGGGGATCGAACCCAGTAACCGTCGCGTTACAGGCACATGATGCGCCTCTGCGCCACGACGGTCCTCAACTTATTTCTTTATATTATTTATTCTTATATAAACCATTTCCTTCTTAATTTGTAAAACGTTTCTAGAACTAAGGAATGTCGATGTTGAATATACATAGTGTCTTGATACATATGAGTTTAAAACATTTGTATTAAAACGCGTCGCCATAGATTATTACCATTATAACTATTATAATGCCTATTAGCCTACACTATGTTTAATAGTCATTTTAAGTATTTTTAACTGAAATGTAAAAAACATTTTTTTTAAATATATTTTTAAACTATATTGGCCTATATTGGCTATACACGGCTATATTGGCATTAATAAAGGTGAGCTTTACTTCTATATAAATAATATTTTGATACAAATACTATAATATGATTTAAATGTGTGATTATTAGGTTTATTTATTATCATGTAACGCAATATTCAATATCATAGAAAGCGTATTTAGAAAATTCTCGAGTTTTCTCTTTGTAACTTGAGAAGATGTCTGTTTCTTTCATAATCTGTGACACATTTTAAGCGGTACACTGAAAGCAGTTGGCATAGCGCCCGCGTCGCTCCACCATTACTGGATTCTTTAATATTTTAATATTGTGCATTATACATTGCATTTCTACGTTCACAGTCGGACTGGGATGGATTTAATACCGACATCGTTTTATGCTTTACCATTCAAAACATTTTATTTTATTATATTGCATGAAATTGACAAGTCGAAGCCGTAGTGGAACTAATGGAATTTATTTCATCTAGACTTCGAAATCAGTAATATAAAGTTGAACTGTTTATTTGGTTGACTGCACTAATCTCAAAACCTCTGGTTCAAATTTACGTTACGTTCATCGTTTCGATGTATTCTTACTTTACTTGCATCAGGTATTTAAAAATCGTAATGTAATCTTGTACTGATCTGACGTGTTACCATTTAAAAACATGGTCGAATAGCCTTATAAGTGCCTCCTTAAACATGTTTATATACAATAAAACTTTAAACGATTTTCTACTACAAAAGTAACGATTTACAACAATATATATGACAATTATATAAAATTATATCAGCTTAATGTGTAACTTTTGAACACTAAAGTTATT
>JAZFAU010000397.1:0-204293 GCA_037178615.1 Dione vanillae
GCATAATAATTAACTGTTAATTGTTTCAATTAACCTTGTTGTAGATTTAACACTTATAACAATAGGAGTAACTTCCTCTTTTTTTACTTTTGCTCTAAAAAATACGTTCTTATTAACACACAATACTTTTTAGTCATTTACGGCAGATAAAAATAAGCTGTGAATTAAACATCTACTGAAAATTATCTAGTACATGAGCCCAATATTTCTTAACAATATTAAGATATACAACGTTTACCACATATAAAAAGATAAATAAAATACCAACATATTCATATACTGTATACTGATACATTTCACCATTTAATCACATATATCATAAAGTCGTATGTATAGTTGGGAGACCCAATTAGCTATGTATAGCTTGGCGTTACGGAGACGTTTTCTTGCTGTCCGTTCTCTATCCCTTATGCTATTGGGAGTGATCTAGGAAAACTATTGGACTTGATTTGATGATTCGCGCTGAATTTTCCAATATTTTTTATTTATTATGTTGTATATTTATGTATATTTTATTGTACATAATACAGTGCGTATTACACAGATTAAATATTATTTACCACCACCTGGACACTTGGAACTCTACTACTGTGTGATTACGTAGGAACTTTTTACGGTGTAACACAAAAACTGGAATAACCCACCGGCAGTAGTATTTCCAGGTCGATACAACATGGATCCTTCTAAAATCGCGTCTACTTCTACCTTAAATGCCGGCATACACATGTTACACCTCTGGTCTACACGGGATCATGATCGTGGGTCACCTGATGGTAAATGGACTATCATCAGGTTAAACCCGAACGTTTTCTTGCCTTGTTTTTCTCATAAAAAATATGAACATATAATAATCACAGTCACGAATTATGTTGATTTTGGTCTGTGCAATGCAAATGCCATGTCGTTAGATAATTTTATTGGTAAGAAAATTATCTAATGACGTGGTATTAGATAATTTTCTTATCAATAAAATTCTAATGACATGTAAAATTGTATAAAATAATATCGTAATTGAAATTCACATTAAATATTGTTAAGTATAAACGAATAAGTTTCATGCGAAAGTTTTTAATATAAACTTATAAAATAAGCTTCGTTAAATTTATTTCATAAACTTGGACCGTCGAAAAAGTATTAAAATTGTGAATTCGTTAATCTAATTAAGAAAATTGACGTTTCATCCAAACGTAACAAACTCCCGAGTTATTCGAGTGACCGGACTGACTCGATCTGGCTCTATAATATTGAATAAGTTTTAATTAAAAAGCCGTCCCGTCGAACTTCGGGACACAATTAGCGGGATTTGTCCCGGATTCCGTGGACTCAGTGCAGTTGATGCTGATATTGTCCCTATGTAACAACGGAGTAATTTAAAAGTCCACCGTTTAGTAAGCTTTTACTGGCAATGCTAAATACTGGAGGCAAAAATACTATACAATTATCAACTTTTTACACATAGAACACTAAAGATTTTAAGCTGCATCTATTAAAGCTTTTTAATTCAACATAATTGAGACTTATCTGAAAATGGTTTTAAATAATTATTTATATAGTAAAAGTATATATTATAAATGAGAGCTTATCCATCCGTATAAGAAAAGAGAACAGTCACAAAATTAGTTGACTAAAGAGAACTAAGTAATACATATGTAATTGTGTACGTATTGTACACAATCCACCTTAAAACGCAAATGTGTGCTAGTGAAAATATATAATATATTAAATTAGAATATCTAGTACTTAAGGTTAAGGTATTACTTTAAATAAAATTGCAGAATAACGCTATTCTAACATTTCACTTTCTTACACTCTATTAGAGATTTCAATTTAATTAATGAAGTAAAAGACTTTTATATATTGATTCCTATATTTTGTTATATTTAATAAAAGGACAAGTATGCTATAAAATATTAATACAATCTCGATAGCATGCTACACACGCACGGGACACAATAACCGTCCGAGCACGTGACGGCGTCTAATCTTTTCACTCGGCGCCACCTTAAAGACACGTAGTTTAGGTGTCTTATATACTTTCAGATTTATGATACTATAACTTTTGTAGAAATCATGTATTATCCGTTTACAATATCGTGGTAAGACGAATTTAGTTCTTTCGATTTACTCTGAATAGCTGTTGATATTTTGATAACACAGTACAATAGATTTAGTGAAAAATTAAAATTTTTACTTATTTATATAACAAAACTATTTAATTCGGATTTGGTTCCAAAATTTAAAAAAAATAACACTTTATTACTTGATTAACAGTGTAAAAATAAAATATTCAAGAATGTACCGTTAATTTTTATATTATACCATTTGTATAGGACTGCGAAATTCATTAAAAGAAGGTAGCTTATGTAGGTGCCTTTTATAGACTACAAAAGTTACGTCTCAGGATGTCCTGCCAGTAAATTTAGTAATATAATGACATCATATCTTCTAATTATAATTTTATTATATTTTGTAGATGTTTAATAACTGTATTTTACTTAAAGCAGTAGTTAGTGTAAAATTTATTGGTTTTACGTATAACATACGTATTCAGTGCGGGAAAAACCTTGTGTTAAAACATCATTTATCCCAAATTTCCGTCAAAATTCGATATGTTGAGTTGAAAAGTTGTGTCCTTGCAAAAAGATAAAAAAAACTCACAGTCGTTTTATTTATACTAAGAAACTGTTCCATTGAGCCACTTTTAATTTAATTTGAAGATATACTGCCTGTAAACGTGACGGTTAATTGGTTCGATTTCCACTCAGGATATGGAGATGGATGGATTTTTCTATTTTCATTTTCTTCGCTGGAAACTAAGCAAAGCGCGGCGTTGAGTTGACACTCAACACGCAATTCCTCGAAAAAGGCGATAAGCAGGGACAGAGAAAAGCAGGGCTAAGCAACGGAGTGTCTAAACACTATTTCCCTACAATTCCTGAAGTTCACTGTGCCTACCCTGCCACATATGTGGTAAAGCGTGAAGATATAAAAAAATATACATATATTTTATTACGAAATCAATTTATACTTACGTTAATGTTTATATTTGTCATTTTCTATACTATAATAAAACAATTAAAAAATTATGTTACATTAAACTGGATGTTTATGGTGAAATAATTAATTTCGGGCTCAATATTTGATTAATATGAGATAAATAACCAATTCCAAATGTAAAAGCTTTTTTATTCCATTGTATGGCTGCCAAAAATCTAAATAAAGTAACAAAATGTATTACAGTTATTACATGCGAAGATATATACTAGTTCGAGATATTTAAATATTTGATAACCTTATTATATCTACAATAGTTAACACGAAACGTGGCTTGTTAATACAATATTAATTAATTAAGCTCATAAATGGAGACTTCGTAACACGAGGTGTTAACTTTAGCTACACGCGTCCTACATCCCAACTAGCAACGTCTATCGCTTTTAAATTATAATTAACATGTATATTCCCTTAGTTATAGCCCTAAATATAATTTAGAGCCTATGTCTTTCATTAATTTCAAAGAAATATATTTAATATCGTTATATACCATCTAATATAGTATTATGTTGATATATCAGACATATATATATGTCTATTTAATGAGAGATTAAAAAATTAATTGATATCTTTGAGTGTAGCAGCAGATTCTTTTGTATGCAGTCAGTTATTCTATACTGACCATTATGCTAACCAATTTTTTTATGTTTGTTATTTGCGGAGCACACAAAACGGACTGTACACATACAGATGGAGTAAATTAAGAGCTCTAGTGCTAATTACTCGTCTTCAAATCGCTTGAATACTGGCATTCTTCAACTGTGGTGGAACAAGGATGTATGAAATGTTAAATGAATAGCCTTAATTATAATAATTTATTTTATTATAATGTATGCATGGTTATAATAGTTCTGTTTATGAACACTGTTAGAATTAAAATATAAATTTGCATAGAAACGGATAAAAATAATAAATAATTTACACTATATATGTAGTACGTCAAACTGAATATATTTTTTTAATAATAACTGAATAATGATGCCTTCCTTTCCATTATTGTGTCAAATTAATATCATCGGTAAAATAAAAAAAGTTATCGTTTGAAAAGCTAATAATTTTCAAACGTGCGTGAAATGTGCTTTTTTTAATTTTGCCACTATGACCTAACTATATTATATATTATCTATATAAATAAATTGTAAAAGCACCTAATTTTATACTAGGTATATACCATAAAACACGCTTATTTCATTTTTTATGTATTTATTCTTACCTCTGCAGCTGTTTAAAAGCCGTTATTAGTTCGAGCTATGTTCATATACATTTGCCTGTAATTATTTTAACATTTACGTTCTTTAAAATAACATATATGAATAGCTGTCTATCGATCATGCGTGTGAATAATGAACTAAAGCCTTACTTATTTTTCTGTCTATCATAAGAAATGGCTTTCTGGCGTTTTACTTTTATTTCTCACATATTAATACTATGAAGTCCCATAACAGCTATGGGTAGTGCATACTATTTTTGTGGCCAGATTAGTTATAAGTATATTTGAGAGTCCAAAATAGGATTATCGAAATTTTTAGAGCTTAATTCAATAGCATTGTTTATTGATATCTAAGAGTAAGAGTAAGATTTAGTCTAACGACCTTCTTCAGTTTCGTCCCCTGAGCCTCTAATTATTGTTTCTGGGATTTTTACATCTAATATTGTACAATATATTTAATATAGATACTGTCCCAATATTTGCCAACAAATATTTAGCTATTTAAAAGTTTTTACTTTTCTATGTTTTTATTGCCGGTATATACACATTTTAACATATCAAACATCTACTTTTGATATTTAACATTCTCAATTAACTTTAGATTGTGCTTGTATTACAAATTGCTCATAATTTTAGAGTATTAATTCGGACACTTGTATTTTTCTTTTGGAAATAATCTAACAATATCATTTTGTAGAATTTTAAGCTTTTAATACTTACAAGCGTCCAATGGTTTGCTTCCTCTAAATAGTCTCCATCGAACTAAGCCTAATGTTTAAAGTTTTCATGACGTACATTTATATTTACATATGATTTTAGAAAAATGTCGCAAATCCAAGCTTTTATGGCATTTTTTATAACTTCATTGTTTTTTTTATTATTAACAATGTTTTATATAACAGTAACTTAGTTATTTATACTAATTCTAGCATTTCGTAGAAAATTTACTTAATCAACTCCTGAGGTGATTAATTTTTCTTTCGAACAAACAAGTTTTAATTGCAATATAATATAATTATGAATTTTCTTTCTTCAACAGTTGATTGAAGTTTTTATTTATTTAGCAGAAGAAAAATATGAAGAAAATACTAAATCACAATATATTTTTTAAAATAGAAATAATGCTATTTGAAATAAAAATATACATATAGCGCTAAGTCTTAGTGCTTAAATATTATCTATATATCAAAACTTTTATAAACTTTTTATGAAATCGTATACCGAAAATAAAATTGTATAACACAATTTTACAAATATATTAAAAAAATGATATAGTAAACCCACACGTTGTAGACTGATTTTACCAAAAAAAAATAAAAAAAAAGATTAATACCTCCTGCTTACAAGTAATACATACACAACACATAAAACTCATCCATAATTCACACATCCCTTCTAAGGCACTGCGGTAGCGCCAGGTAAGATAAAGCCGGCGCAGACGCGAGCCGACAGAGCGGAAACCCATAAACCACAATGGTACGTTGATGAAGACGCTCTCGTCAAATTGGACCCTAACTGAGGGAGAAATTAATAAATGCCATGTGGTTGTCTGTTTGCTATTGCTTAGTAGCTTTGTAATGTGATAAAATTAATCAAGAGGGCCTCTTGGCGCAGTAGGCATGTCAACACGTTTGTTGTGGGTTCGTTATTTGGGGGCATGGTTACAATATTTGAAAGATAAGTTTTGAGACTCATAAAACACAAGTGTAGGTTCACAAACATATTTTCCCAAATAAGATTTTAACTGAGGAATAATATTTCTGTATACATCGATTTGTTGAAAATATTTATATTGTGTACAACGTATAAAATAAGTAGAAGACTTTTGTCACATATTACCGTGATAAAATTCTTCGATTTCTTCTTTAGTATTTTTTGGTATGTTTATGTGTTATATGTATTTGTGTATATAAAAATGAATTAATAGTTTTTATTATTTGACACGTCTATATTAGACTGACATAAGAACAAAGATATTTTCTACTAAAACTGGAGTTGAAATGTATAAAAACTTTTACTTTCAAAATCTAAAATTATTACAATTTATCAAGCTTACCAATCAAGGAAAAATTATATTAATATTATCATTTACCTTAAAATATTTTTTTTTATAAATTTCCAATAAATAAATAAATAAAAACAAAGTTACCATTACTTAGTAAATAATAAGACAAATTGAATCAGAATATCATTTTAATTCCAATCGTCAATTCTACCGCGGCGCTACTCCAATGTTTGTCGCTCGCAGGTCATCACGAACAGGCTTGATATTTTCAAAGCACGTGCAAGGGTGCCTCTAATGAAACAATTAGGTGCCTCGCTTTGTTTAAAGCAAACAGCTATGGGTACTGATTACTTAATGAGATAAACAATATGAATATTGTAATACGTTGAATTCAAAATATGATAGCTGAAAAGGGAAGTGAATCAGCTATTCGTAGTGTTTTGTTGGCAAAGTAATTTGTTACTTGGATACTAAATTATTTATAAATTCACCTTTGTGAAGTGTATTTTAGTACACAAGATATATATATACTTAGTCTGGCCATAAATACTGTTACTATTCAAAAAAGAAAATATTACGTTTGAATTTGGAATCTGTCATTTTTATATGATTGCTTGATGTGTTTTCTTATTTTCGCGCCATTATATTGTTAAATATTTTGTTATATTAAAATGGAGTGGGGTGATAAAGAGAACCGAATCGCTGTGATTGCCTTACATAAAGTAGGTATGGAGAAAAGTGCAATTTTTAAAACCCTCCACCCGCTTGGTATTAGTCAAATGTTTGTTTACCGGGCTATTGATAGGTACAATGATACCTCCTCTGTTTGTGACAGAAAAAGATCTGGCCGTCCACGTACCGTTCGTGTGAAAAAGGTGATTAAAGCAGTTAGGGAAAGAATTCGAAGAAATCCTGTCCGTAAGCAAAAGATTTTATCTCGGGAGATGAAGATAGCTCCTAGAACCATGTCGCGTATATTAAAAGATGACTTACGACTTGCAGCCTATAAGAGACGTACTGGTCACTTCTTAACTGATAATTTAAAGAAGAATAGGGTGGTAAAATCCAAACAACTACTTAAGCGGTACGCAAAGGGAGGTCACAAAAAAATTTTGTTTACGGATGAGAAAATTTTTACAATTGAGCAGTATTTTAATAAACAAATGACCGTATTTATGCTGGAAGCTCTAAAGAAGCTTCGCAATTAGTAAACAGAGTACAACGTGGGCATTATCCCACTTCAGTGATGGTTTGGTGGGGTGTTAGCTATGAAGGGGTGACTGAGCCATATTTTTGTGAAAAAGGTATTAAAACGTCGGCACAAGTTTATCAAAATACCATTCTTGAGACGGTAGTTAAGTCTTTAACTAACACCATGTTCAATAACAAAGAATGGTGCTTTCAACAAGACTCGGCACCGGGTCATAGAGCTCGATCCACCCAATCTTGGTTGAAAACTAACGTTCCGGACTTTATCAGCACTGGAAACTGGCCGTCGTCAAGTCCTGACCTAAATCCATTGGATTATGATTTATGGTCAGTTTTAGAGAGTAAGGCTTGCTCTAAACGCCATGATAATTTGGAGTCCCTAAACGATCCATTCGGTTGGCAGTGAAGAATTTTCCTCTAGAAAGAGTTCGTGCTGCTATTGATAACTGGCCTCAACGTTTTAAAAGACTGTATTGCAGCCAATGGGACCACTTCGAATAAACATTGTATATTTTTAATAGTTATATATTGATGTATTAAACTAACTCACTATGAAAGGAATAAATGTTACGTATAAAAAAAAAATCGTGCTTTTCTTATAACAATATTTATGGCAAGACTAAGTATATATATATATATATATATATATATATATATATATATATATATATATATATATATATATATATATATATATATATATATATATATATATATATATATATATATATATATATATATATATATATATATATATATATATATATATATATATATATATATATATATATATATATATATATATATATATTATATATATATATATATATATATATATATATATATATATATATATATATATATATATATATATATATATATATATATATATATATATATATATATATATATATATATATATATATATATATATATATATATATATATATATATATATATATATATATATATATATATGTATATATATATATATATATATATATATATATATATATATATATATATATATATATATATATATATATATATATATATATATATATATATATATATATATATATATATATATATATATATATATATATATATATATATATATATATATATATATATATATATATATATATATATATATATATATATATATATATACACATATATATATATATATATATATATATATATATATATATATATATATATATATATATATATATATATATATATATATATATATATATATATATATATATATATATATATATATATATATATATATATATATATATATATATATATATATATATATATATATATATATATATACTTAGTCTTGCCATAAATATTGTTATAAAGAAAAGCACGATTTTTTTTTTATACGTAACATTTATTCCTTTCATAGTGAGTTAGTTTAATACATCAATATATAACTATTAAAAATATACAATGTTTATTCGAAGTGGTCCCCATTGGCTGCAATACAGTCTTTTAAACGTTGAGGCCAGTTATCAATAGCAGCACGAACTCTTTCTAGAGGAAAATTCTTCACTGCCAACCGAATGGATCGTTTTAGGGACTCCAAATTATCATGGCGTTTAGAGCAAGCCTTACTCTCTAAAACTGACCATAAATCATAATCCAATGGATTTAGGTCAGGACTTGACGACGGCCAGTTTCCAGTGCTGATAAAGTCCGGAACGTTAGTTTTCAACCAAGATTGGGTGGATCGAGCTCTATGACCCGGTGCCGAGTCTTGTTGAAAGCACCATTCTTTGTTATTGAACATGGTGTTAGTTAAAGACTTAACTACCGTCTCAAGAATGGTATTTTGATAAACTTGTGCCGACGTTTTAATACCTTTTTCACAAAAATATGGCTCAGTCACCCCTTCATAGCTAACACCCCACCAAACCATCACTGAAGTGGGATAATGCCCACGTTGTACTCTGTTTACTAATTGCGAAGCTTCTTTAGAGCTTCCAGCATAAATACGGTCATTTTGTTTATTAAAATACTGCTCAATTGTAAAAATTTTCTCATCCGTAAACAAAATTTTTTTGTGACCTCCCTTTGCGTACCGCTTAAGTAGTTGTTTGGATTTTACCACCCTATTCTTCTTTAAATTATCAGTTAAGAAGTGACCAGTACGTCTCTTATAGGCTGCAAGTCCTAAGTCATCTTTTAATATACGCGACATGGTTCTAGGAGCTATCTTCATCTCCCGAGATAAAATCTTTTGCTTACGGACAGGATTTCTTCGAATTCTTTCCCTAACTGCTTTAATCACCTTTTTCACACGAACGGTACGTGGACGGCCAGATCTTTTTCTGTCACAAACAGAGGAGGTATCATTGTACCTATCAATGGCCCGGTAAACAAACATTTGACTAATACCAAGCGGGTGGAGGGTTTTAAAAATTGCACTTTTCTCCATACCTACTTTATGTAAGGCAATCACAGCGATTCGGTTCTCTTTATCACCCCACTCCATTTTAATATAACAAAATATTTAACAATATAATGGCGCGAAAATAAGAAAACACATCAAGCAATCATATAAAAATGACAGATTCCAAATTCAAACGTAATATTTTCTTTTTTTGAATAGTAACAGTATTTATGGCCAGACTAAGTATATATATATCTTGTGTAATAAAATACACTTCACAAAGGTGAATTTATAAATAATTTAGTATCCAAGTAACAAATTACTTTGCCAACAAAACACTACGAATAGCTGATTCACTTCCCTTTTCAGCTATCATATTTTGAATTCAACGTATTACAATATTCATATTGTTTATCTCATTAAGTAATCAGTACCCATAGCTGTTTGCTTTAAACAAAGCGAGGCACCTAATTGTTTCATTAGAGGCACCCTTGCACGTGCTTTGAAAATATCAAGCCTGTTCGTGATGACCTGCGAGCGACAAACATTGGAGTAGCGCCGCGGTAGAATTGACGATTGGAATTAAAATGATATTCTGATTCAATTTGTCTTTATTATTTACTAAGTAATGGTAACTTTGTTTTTATTTATTTATTTATTGGAAATTTATAAAAAAAAAATATTTTAAGGTAAATGATAATATTAATATAAATTTTTCCTTGATTGGTAAGCTTGATAAATTGTAATAATTTTAGATTTTGAAAGTAAAAGTTTTTATACATTTCAACTCCAGTTTTAGTAGAAAATATCTTTGTTCTTATGTCAGTCTAATATAGACGTGTCAAATAATAAAAACTATTAATTCATTTTTATATACACAAATACATATAACACATAAACATACCAAAAATACTAAAGAAGAAATCGAAGAATTTTATCACGGTAATATGTGACAAAAGTCTTCTACTTATTTTATACGTTGTACACAATATAAATATTTTCAACAAATCGATGTATACAGAAATATTATTCCTCAGTTAAAATCTTATTTGGGAAAATATGTTTGTGAACCTACACTTGTGTTTTATGAGTCTCAAAACTTATCTTTCAAATATTGTAACCATGCCCCCAAATAACGAACCCACAACAAACGTGTTGACATGCCTACTGCGCCAAGAGGCCCTCTTGATTAATTTTATCACATTACAAAGCTACTAAGCAATAGCAAACAGACAACCACATGGCATTTATTAATTTCTCCCTCAGTTAGGGTCCAATTTGACGAGAGCGTCTTCATCAACGTACCATTGTGGTTTATGGGTTTCCGCTCTGTCGGCTCGCGTCTGCGCCGGCTTTATCTTACCTGGCGCTACCGCAGTGCCTTAGAAGGGATGTGTGAATTATGGATGAGTTTTATGTGTTGTGTATGTATTACTTGTAAGCAGGAGGTATTAATCTTTTTTTTTATTTTTTTTTGGTAAAATCAGTCTACAACGTGTGGGTTTACTATATCATTTTTTTAATATATTTGTAAAATTGTGTTATACAATTTTATTTTCGGTATACGATTTCATAAAAACTTTATAAAAGTTTTGATATATAAATAATATTTAAGAATGCTAAACACTTAGCGCTATATATATATTTTTATTTCAAATAGCTTTATTTCTATTTTAAAAAATATATTGTGATTTAGTATTTTCTTCATATCTTTCTTCTGCTAAATAAATAAAAACTTCAATCAACTGTTGAAGAAAGAAAATTCATAATTATATTATATTGCAATTAAAACTTGTTTGTTCGAAAGAAAAATTAATCACCTCAGGAGAGTTGATTAAGTAAATTTTCTACGAAATGCTAGAATTAGTATAAATAACTAAGTTACTGTTATATAAAACATTGTTAATAATAAAAAAAACAATGAAGTTATAAAAAATGCCATAAAAGCTTGGACTTGCGACATTTTTCTAAAATCATATGTAAATATAAATGTACGTCATGAAAACTTTAAACATTAGGCTTAGTTCGATGGAGACTATTTAGAGGAAGCAAACCATTGGACGCTTGTAAGTATTAAAAGCTTAAAATTCTACAAAATGATATTGTTAGATTATTTCCAAAAGAAAAATACAAGTGTCCGAATTAATACTCTAAAATTATGAGCAATTTGTAATACAAGCACAATCTAAAGTTAATTGAGAATGTTAAATATCAAAAGTAGATGTTTTGATATGTTAAAATGTGTATATACCGGCAATAAAAACATAGAAAAGTAAAAACTTTTAAATAGCTAAATATTTGTTGGCAAATATTGGGACCGTATTTATAATTCTATATTAAATATATTGTACAATATTAGATGTAAATAGCCCAGAAACAATAATTAGAGGCTCAGGGGACGAAACTGAAGAAGGTCGTTAGACTAAATCTTACTCTTACTCTTAGATATCAATAAACAATGCTATTGAATTAAGCTCTAAAAATTTCGATAATCCTATTTTGGACTCTCAAATATACTTATAACTAATCTGGCCACAAAAATAGTATGCACTACCCATAGCTGTTATGGGACTTCATAGTATTAATATGTGAGAAATAAAAGTAAAACGCCAGAAAGCCATTTCTTATGATAGACAGAAAAATAAGTAAGGCTTTAGTTCATTATTAACACGCATGATCGATAGACAGCTATTCATATATGTTATTTTAAAGAACGTAAATGTTAAAATAATTACAGGCAAATGTATATGAACATAGCTCGAACTAATAACGGCTTTTAAACAGCTGCAGAGGTAAGAATAAATACATAAAAAATGAAATAAGCGTGTTTTATGGTATATACCTAGTATAAAATTAGGTGCTTTTACAATTTATTTATATAGATATAATATATAATATAGTTAGGTCATAGTGGCAAAATTAAAAAAAGCACATTTCACGCACGTTTGAAAATTATTAGCTTTTCAAACGATAACTTTTTTTATTTTACCGATGATATTAATTTGACACAATAATGGAAAGGAAGGCATCATTATTCAGTTATTATTAAAAAAATATATTTACTTTGTCGTACTACATATATAGTGTAAATTATTTATTATTTTTATCCGTTTCTATGCAAATTTATATTTTAATTCTAACAGTGTTCATAAACAGAACTATTATAACCATACATACATTATAATAAAATAAATTATTATAATTAAGGCTATTCATTTAACATTTCATACATCCTTGTTCCACCACAGTTGAAGAATGCCAGTATTCAAGCGATTTGAAGACGAGTAATTAGCACTAGAGCTCTTAATTTACTCCATCTGTATGTGTACAGTCCGTTTTGTGTGCTCCGCAAATAACAAACATAAAAAAATTGGTTAGCATAATGGTCAGTATAGAATAACTGACTGAATACAAAAGAATCTGCTGCTACACTCAAAGATATCAATTAATTTCTTAATCTCTCATTAAATAGACATATATATATGTCTGATATATCAACATAATACTATATTAGATGGTATATAACGATATTAAATATATTTCTTTGAAAATTAATGAAAGACATAGGCTCTAAATTATATTTAGGGCTATAACTAAAGGGAATATACATGTTAATTATAATTTAAAAGCGATAGACGTTGCTAGTTGGGATGTAGGACGCGTGTAGCTAAAGTTAACACCTCGTGTTACGAAGTCTCCATTTATGAGCTTAATTAATTAATATTGTATTAACAAGCCACGTTTCGTGTTAACTATTGTAGATATAATAAGGTTATCAAATATTTTAAATATCTCGAACTAGTATATATCTTCGCATGTAATAACTGTAATACATTTTGTTACTTTATTTAGATTTTTGGCAGCCATACAATGGAATAAAAAAGCTTTTACATTTGGAATTGGTTATTTATCTCATATTAATCAAATATTGAGCCCGAAATTAAATTATTTCACCATAAACATCCAGTTTAATGTAACATAATTTTTTAATTGTTTTATTATAGTATAGAAAATGAACAAATATAAACATTAACGTAAGTATAAATTGATTTCGTAATAAAAATATATGTATATTTTTTTTATATCTTCACGCTTTACCACATATGTGGCAGGGTAGGCACAGTGAACTTCAGGAATTGTAGGGAAATAGTGTTTAGACACTCCGTTGCTTAGCCCTGCTTTCTCTGTCCCTGCTTATCGCCTTTTTCGAGGAATTGCGTGTTGAGTGTCAACTCAACGCCGCGCTTTGCTTAGTTTCCAGCGAAGAAAATGAAAATAGAAAAATCCATCCATCTCCATATCCTGAGTGGAAATCGAACCAATTAACCGTCACGTTTACAGGCAGTATATCTTCAAATTAAATTAAAAGTGGCTCAATGGAACAGTTTCTTAGTATAAATAAAACGACTGTGAGTTTTTTTTATCTTTTTGCAAGGACAACAACTTTTCAACTCAACATATCGAATTTTGACGGAAATTTGGGATAAATGATGTTTTAACACAAGGTTTTTCCCGCACTGAATACGTATGTTATACGTAAAACCAATAAATTTAACACTAACTACTGCTTTAAGTAAAATACAGTTATTAAACATCTACAAAATATAATAAAATTATAATTAGAAGATAATGATGTCATTATATTACTAAATTTACTGGCAGGACATCCTGAGACGTAACTTTTGTAGTCTATAAAAGGCACCTACATAAGCTACCTTCTTTTAATGAATTTCGCAGTCCATACAAATGGTATAATATAAAAATTAACGGTACATTCTTGAATATTTTATTTTTTACACTGTTAATCAAGTAATAAAGTGTTATTTTTTTTAAATTTTGGAACCAAATCCGAATTAAATAGTTTTGTTATATAAATAAGTAAAAATTTTAATTTTTCACTAAATCTATTGTACTGTGTTATCAAAATATCAACAGCTATTCAGAGTAAATCGAAAGAACTAAATTCGTCTTACCACGATATTGTAAACGGATAATACATGATTTCTACAAAAGTTATAGTATCATAAATCTGAAAGTATATAAGACACCTAAACTACGTGTCTTTAAGGTGGCGCCGAGTGAAAAGATTAGACGCCGTCACGTGCTCGGACGGTTATTGTGTCCCGTGCGTGTGTAGCATGCTATCGAGATTGTATTAATATTTTATAGCATACTTGTCCTTTTATTAAATATAACAAAATATAGGAATCAATATATAAAAGTCTTTTACTTCATTAATTAAATTGAAATCTCTAATAGAGTGTAAGAAAGTGAAATGTTAGAATAGCGTTATTCTGCAATTTTATTTAAAGTAATACCTTAACCTTAAGTACTAGATATTCTAATTTAATATATGTATATATTTTCACTAGCACACATTTTGCGTTTTAAGGTGGATTGTGTACAATACGTACACAATATACATATGTATTACTTAGTTCTCTTTAGTCAACTAATTTTGTGACTGTTCTCTTTTCTTATACGGATGGATAAGCTCTCATTTATAATATATACTTTTACTATATAAATAATTATTTAAAACCATTTTCAGATAAGTCTCAATTATGTTGAATTAAAAGCTTTAATAGATGCAACTTAAAATCTTTAGTGTTCTATGTGTAAAAAGTTGATAATTGTATATTATTTTTGCCTCCAGTATTTAGCATTGCCAGTAAAAGCTTACTAAACGGTGGACTTTTAAATTACTCCGTTGTTACATAGGGACAATATCAGCATCAACTGCACTGAGTCCACGGAATCCGGGACAAATCCCGCTAATTGTGTCCGAAGTTCGACGGGACGGGCTTTTTAATTAAAACTTATTCAATATTATAGAGCCAGATCGAGTCAGTCCGGTCACTCGAATAACTCGGGAGTTTGTTACGTTTGGATGAAACGTTCAATTTTTCTTAATTAGATTAACGAATTCACAATTTTAATACTTTTTCGACGGTCCAAGTTTATGAAATAAATTTAACGAAGCTTATTTTATAAGTTTATATTAAAAACTTTCGCATGAAACTTATTCGTTTATACTTAACAATATTTAATGTGAATTTCAATTACGATATTATTTTATACAATTTTACATGTCATTAGATAATTTTATTGATAAGAAAATTATCTAATACCACGTCATTAGATAATTTTCTTACCAATAAAATTATCTAACGACATGGCATTTGCATTGCACAGACCAAAATCAACATAATTCGTGACTGTGATTATTATATATGTTCATATTTTTTATGAGAAAAACAAGGCAAGAAAACGTTCGGTTTACCTGATGATAGTCATTTACCATCAGGTGACCCACGATCATGATCCCGTGTAGACCAGAGGTGTAACATGTGTATGCCGGCATTTAAGGTAGAAGTAGACGCGATTTTAGAAGGTATCCATGTTGTATCGACCTGGAAATACTACTGCCGGTGGGTTATTCCAGTTTTGTGTTACACCGTAAAAAGTTCCTACGTAATCACACAGTAGTAGAGTTCCAAGTGTCCAGGTGGTGGTAATAATATTTTAATCTGTGTAATACGCACTGTATTATGTACAATAAAATATACATAAATATACAACATAATAAATAAAAAATATTGGAAAATTCAGCGGCGAATCATCAAATCAAGTCCAATAGTTTTCTAGATCACTCCCAATAGCATAAGGGATAGAGAACGGACAGCAAGAAAACGTCTCCGTAACGCCAAGCTATACATAGCTAATTGGGTCTCCAACTATACATACGACTTTATGATATATGTGATTAAATGGTGAAATGTATCAGTATACAGTATATGATATGTTGGTATTTTATTTTATCTTTTTATATGTGGTAAACGTTGTATATCTTAATATTGTTAAGAAATATTGGGCTCATGTACTAGATAATTTTCAGTAGATGTTTATATTCACAGCTTATTTTTATCTGCCGTAAATGACTAAAAAGTATTGTGTGTTAATAAGAACGTATTTTTTAGAGCAAAAGTAAAAAAAGAGGCAGTTACTCCTATTGTTATAAGTGTTAAATCTACAACAAGGTTAATTGAAACAATTAACAGTTAATTATTATGCAAAACAAATACGTTGGGTAAGAGAGGTAAAGGGAGAGTTCGATGAACTTTAGAAAACACAGTATCGGAGATGCTGGAGGAAGGTCACGTAAAAGGCATAAGGACTCCCCGGAGAGCATGTATGAAGAGGCTACTGACAGTGGACGAGGCGAAAGAAGTTTGGTCCGTAGCGTTTGACGCTCCGTTCTCTCTGTCTACCCCACTTGGGATAAAGCGTGAAGATCTGTATGTATGTATGTAAAAGAGATATTGATATGGTATGTACAATTAATACAAATATATGAATTAAACAAAAATTTTGTAGTCGATGTTACGCAAACGCTGTGTTAATATTTTTAATCCTCATGTACAGTCAACCGCGAAAATATTAAAATTTTAAAGAAACTTTAATTTTTTATACTTATATATTTTTATATATACGAATTATTGTGCATATAGATAATTATATTTGTAGCCATTTTATTTGAATAAAGCATAACTTCTTCTTCTTTCAAATCACACTCGAATCGAATTTGACTAATCAACTTAAAACAGTAGCTCTATATGCATATATAGGAAATTAAAAAAGAAGCACCATTATTGGTCCGTCGTGGCGCAGAGGCGTAGCATCTGCCTGTAAACGCGAGGGTTTGTGGGTTCGAGTCCCACTCGGAGAGGATTTTCCTACTTCCATTTTCTTCGCTATGGAAACTAGGCCAAGTGCGGCGTTGATTTTCGCCACGCAACACGCAATACCTCGAAAACGGCGGAAAGCGGACACTGAGAAAGCAGGGACTAAAGCAACAGAGTGTCTTAACACTAGATTCGTATCATTCCTGCAGTTCCCTCTACCTACCTTGCCATGTGCGGAATAAAGCGTGAAGCTAAAAAAATGAAAACATTTAATATATAACAATAATTAAAAATCTACATAAATCCCAAAAAAATTATAGACTATACTACAGCTATAACGATATTCAGTACAGGCGGAAACAGGCAAAGCGCTAAATGCCCAACGTCCGCACCCGATATTAACGGCGACATAGTTTACTGCGCCGTCTGTTCATTATTGGCGCGCCCAATTTTATGACGTTCCGATTCGTATTTATATAATTGACCAGTTAAATACCGAAGACCGGTTAAATACGGAGTTATGTTTAATTATTGCGAACTTATTTATTGGATTTATTGCAGTGGAAATGAAATTTTCGTTACTTTCGTTAAGTAATCAGCTTTTTATTGTTATATTCGTTTTAGCCCGGAATGTAATAGCAGATGAATTATGGTGTCGCCTTAACAATAATAGGAAAGAGAAATTAACAGTAAACTTTACTTATTTCGTATTGTTTTAGTTAATGCTTAAAAGTTTTAAGTTTATTTTGGATAATATTTGGTAGTATTTTTGGTTTTTTTTTAGCATTTCGCTTTACATAGCAGAGGGTAGGCATAAAGATCCTTGAGAACCTAGTGTTTAGACATTCTGTTCTACACTTTCTGCCTTCTTTCGAGGCATTGCGTGACGAAACATAACGCTGTGCTTTGCCTTGTTGCCAGAGCGAAGGAAATGAAAATGATAAAATCCATTTTCTCTCAGTGGGAATCGAGTCCACAAACCGTCACGTTTACAGGTAGACACAGCGCCTGCCCTACGATGCTCCTCCTCTCCGCTCCGCTCCGTTCGTCTTTGCAGTTCCAAAAAGTTTTGTGTAATTAAACAATTTTGTGCTTAAAACTTTATTATGATTGTCATAGCTAATAGCGATACTATGGATTTGTAGATATTTCAACTTGAATATTAAAATAGTTATATTTTTGAAATACGTTACACAAAGAACAGCATATTTTGAATATATTGGAAAAGAAGAACAAATAGTGAACCAGTTTTGTAAAGCTAGGGATAAAGTGGGATAGGCCGAAACATGTTGGCTCACCGATCCCTGACGAGTCCTTTGATATGTTATTGAGTTCAATTTACGTTTTCATATCCAAAAGCTCGTACTGCCTATATCTGATGTTTTTTTGACTTACATTATGTGATGAGAATATTTATGATTTTTTATTTGGATATACAAGCGTATGCTGAGTTTCAATAAATTATATGAAATTTTTCATATACGTGATGTTTCTAAGACGAAGCTATTTGGCTCGTGCTGTTGAAAAATAATCAAATTTCATATAACGTGCCTTACAAACTCTACAACGCAGTAAAATTAATGGTTTAATAATTTTTCCACCATCATATGAATGTTGTTATGTCGATGATGGGTAGTATTTTGATTATTACACAAAGATCTTTTGAAACTAGACTTGGCAAGTGAAAATGAAAATAAAGCTTCTCAATATAAATAGGTTTTTTTTCTTCTATAACAACATGTGTAGGATAATGCCACAAATAATAAAAGGCAGCTTTATTCGTGTGTTATATAAAAATCCGAGATGAGAACAAAGGTGGGCGAATGATGAAGGATCCTTTAAATGATTATTGAAATGTTACGAAGTAAACCCACAGGGTTACTCTACAAAGCTACAACCAATATCCTAGTTGTTTTGTGGCGGAATATTTCTGATTGGGATCAAAGATTTCTTTTATGAATTTCCTTCGTAGGACTTATATGTTTGTTAAAGTAAAAGATTAGGGTTATAAATATGTACACGTGAAAAAATGATGATTTAGGTATCAACGCCAATGAAATTAATAACTTAACGTCCTGATTGTTATCTTACATATTACTCTACAGTATTTATATTTATTTTGTGTATATATAAAGTCAATAGATACTAAATGAAAGATAATTGATAATTAATACTGCTAAATAAGTAAAATAAAGACAAACATTTTTTAACAGAAAGATATAATTTTAGTTTATGTTTTAATTTTTGTTTTATGTTTTTTGTCAGATATTATGCAATCTAACACGAAAAGTTTATGATTAGGAGATGATTAACAGCTCCAATTATAGCTTTTATAGTAACGTAACCAACACAAATTATATATATTTGTTGTACATACACTAAATATATCATTTCTGTTGTCAGCCAAAATTATTTCATAGCAAGAACAAGTACGTAATATATTATTATTTTTATATAAATTTACTCGTAAAAATAAATATTCAAATCGAATCGTGTTAGGCCTTCGTATAGTCTCGGACGAAAGCCATAGTTATAAGATAAATCGGTATCAACAAATTGTTCTGAATAATTCATCAAAGCAGCAAGCGCTGACAAATGAAATCTAATGAATAGGATATGAGGTAGAAGGAAAATACGCAGATTCTAGACAAATTTTTCCTGGCGTTAGTTATTGTTAGATTTTCTTACTTATTTTTATATAAATAAATGTTACTTTTTTAATGGTGATATTAATAATATTAAGATAAAAAGTTTGTTTGGTTGAACTTGCTAATCTCCAGAATTAACTACTGTTTCGAACCTAAGAATTGTCTTTCAGACAAATATTATTCCACCAATCAAGAACGTCTCTAAATTGAGCGAAAAGTAGAGAAAGTAGTGTCTTTATATTACGCTCTCCTTCCTATAGAATAGTATGGAATAACTACTTTAAAAAAACTAAATATATTGTACTTTTAAATTATTGTAAGACTAAATACAGCTCTGTTGTTAAAATCCCCTATCCGAAGCCGAATTTCAGCATTTTTTAATCAATCAACGATAAATCATTTAAAATTTAATATTATAAGTTAATAAAAAAATTATAACAAAAGCAATTATAATTTTATTTACTATTTGTCGTGTAATACATCTAAATTAAATTTTGCCATTTCAATAAAATTCTACGTGAAACAAGATAGGTGGATATTTTACCCATCAACTTAAGAGGATACATAATTGTAAAGTCGTGTTCGGGAAAGTTTATTGGGAATACTGAATTTGAGTAATTCAAGAGGCACAAAGCGCTCGCAATCCTTTGATATTGCTTCAACCTTAGATAAACTCAGCTTCCACTAAATCCTCGCAGTAAAAGTACTTTTTTAACATTACGTATAAGATTTTTAATATATATATTTTTTGCTATGGTAGCATAATAATATTATTGTATTATATAAAAAATATGATAATTTCTAATAGTTTGGGTAGACTACTATAGTTTTAATTCAGGAATGTCAGTTTTGCCTAGAAATAAACTAATTCAGTATAGTGCATCTTTATAGTGCATTTTTAATTTTTTAGTCTATTTGTATGTTTGTACATATAGACCAAAAAATCAAAATATAGATTAATATTTTATCTGTACACTAAGTAAATCTTGCATATTAAATTTTTCTACATAAATACATCATTTATTCTCATTATTTTTCATATACAAGGTATAGATAAATTCGGGAACTGATCTCGTCTCAACCAACGTATAGTAGAGTAATTCGTGAAATAAAATTAATATTAAAAAAGAAATTCTCTCTCTTTATCCCGCACATGGAATAGTAGGTAGAAAGAATTGCAGGGACCATAGGAACCTAGTGTTAAGACATCCAAGAAAATGGAATCAGAAAATTCTATCTTCCCCGAGTGTGAATCGAACACAGAAACCGTCACGTTACAGGCAGAGGTTGCGCCTCTGTGCCACAACGGTTCTCTAACAGGCGAGAAAAGGGTCTATAATAAGAGTATTCTTTGTTTTATCTAACAAGATAAAGCTTAAGCTAGAAATTATTGCCAAATTTCCTAACTCTAAATTAACAGGTATTACCTTTTAAGTATATTAATAAATATATCATATTTATTACAATTACTATTTTATGTTCAAGCGATATGAACTGGAATACAGCCCTTACAATGTACGCATATTATTATTGCTCTGTCACATAACACATATACTAGTGTATATAATATGATATTCGTACAGTACTTCAGTTTAAAATGAAGAGTTCCTATTGTGATTATTATGAGACGCTCTGGAATTTGCTTACAGAAAATAATATTAGATGTCTTTTATACATTTCAATTATTCAAATGATACTATGAATGAGCTACATATAAAGTATGTAAATATATTCAATATATATTTTTCATTTAATTTTAATAGTAGGCTACAAATTACTTAGAAAGATATAAATGAATATATTATATTTACTTAAAGTGTACTTTTTACATAGTTATAATTAACCTATTCTTATATATGTTTTCTATTTTGCAATTAGGTACATACTATATAATGATACATTACGACGCTCTCCATTTTACATCATAATAATTCATATAAAAATCATATTTTTTATATTTTTTTTTCATTTAATTATCTATAATTAATAAATGGAATTATTAAAAAAATTATAATCAATTATTTAAACAGAAAATTTTGTTCCTAATAATACACAATGTGGCTAAAAACCCGTAAATGTATACCTTTTAACGTTGTCTAATCTGATCTTAAATATGGGCTGATTTGAATTATATTATATGTGTAGTACAAAAATGTCAATGCTAACATTAATGTCATTGTTCAACACACTGGTGATCACGTGTTCGATTCCCACACGGAGCGTATAGACTATACAGATGTCCCTGTTTATTTAAGACAAATCTGGCGCTGGGAACAGTCAGACGATGGCGGCGAAATAATAACGGGATAAAGTTTCAACATGAGATCGTATACGTCTTCTCTACACAAGAAAAAACAAGAAACGGTACTTTTTAATGCTCATGATTATTAAAACATTGATTGTCTTTTCAAATTTCTTTGTGTTGGTATATATACGACGTGTGTAAGTTTAGCTAAATTTTTTCTTTACATTTATCTCGCATATATCAGAATTAATACAGAGAACCAAACGTCACTCTTCTCCGTTTTTCACTTGAAACAAAAACATTGTGTGTGGAGTGGCAGAAAAATAAAAGAGTACATTTCATTAAAAAATAATAAAAATTAAAACCATCAATTGCAGTAATTGCATTATTACATCATAATAGTACCTCTTAAATATTCATATAAATTATTAAAATAGAAATATATTAAAAATAATTACCATCATAACATTTTCATTATTGCTACAAATATTTTAGTTACATACATAATCTGCATGCCCGAAATTATCTGGCGTGGCGCATCCTGTTGGTATTTAATAACATTTTAGACCAGGACCATGGTTGATTAAACGCGTTTGCGCTACAAAGCGGCTAAAAAGCTCTAATACAACATGCCGATATCTCATACAGGACTACGGTACAAACACTGTCCGCCTATATTGCATGCTAATAGTGCCTAACGTATTCCTTTTCCAAATTTTTTTTAAAATATAATGAGTTAAATGTGTCATATTTAGCATTGTAATATAAAAAAGGTATGCTAACGGTTCTCACGCATCGAGGGTTCCGTACTAAATTTTATGACTGTGGGTATTCTGCTGAACTACTTATAGAAGTATCAAATTCATTCATTCTTCATATATTCTGTGAGTTCGCACTTTTAGTCATATTTCATAAATCTAAGTAAATACAATACAACTAATAATCATCAACAAAGTTAAGGTATAAAATTTTACATAAAATTATACATTTTAAGTTTGTATTGGTTTTTTCTCTATGTTTATAAATATCCATCTTTCGAACTTTTCCCTTTGTTTGTACTGTAATTTCTAACTTATTGCCAAATTTTATAACTTCACGTGAACGGGAAGTACCCTGTAGGTTTTTGTTTACGCGCCGATTTTAATACAAAATGCAAACAAAATAAGCATATACGCTCATTTTATCTTTTGATTGCGTTGAATTAGTTAGGAGTTTGATTTTAATGGGTCTAAAGAGTTTATAGAATTCTTTCGAAATATCGTTCTTCCACGTGATTTGGAGGAAATACTCTTAACAGACATACAGAAACAGACCAACAACGTAGTGATCCTACAAGGGTTCCCATTTTTCGTCTTAGTTATGGAACCCTAAAAATGAAAATTAAACTACAATAGTTTTGAAATAAAAAGTAAGCTAAAACATTAAAATACCTACAAAATATTTTCAGAAACTATTTAATAAACAAAAATAAACAGTTTTATTTTGCAAAAGTATGGTATTCTATCGAATATTGTCTTGTTTATTAATACCGGACGCTCTTTCGCCCAAGGCAAGGATCTCATATAATAGAATACTTCAACGTTATTTGCAGTACACGGATACTTGTATATACATGTTCTTAATATGCCTTAGGCTCGTATTAATGTGGTACAGGTTTAAATCGTGTCGACACGACATATCCTTATTGGGATTAACGCTAGTCTTTCGTCAAGACCTTTTCTTTGATATTGTTATTTTTATCCTAAGGCATTGACTTAAAAATGTTTTTTAGTGATTTGAATTGTACTAGCTATAAAGAAACAGTTGTATAAAGGTTTAGTTAGTGCCTCTGGGATTTTTGAATCCGTATTGGTATTATTTCTATAGTTAAGTTTCTTTATAAATGTGCCTTTTATTAAAGATTCTAGGGTTATCTATTCTATACAATAACATTAGGTACATTAAATACATATTATGCGAAGACAGAAAATATTTATCTATGTTTTGCAATTTTTTATACAATAAATGTTACAATGAGTTCTTTAATGCCAATTTTTACTTGTCATTTTTTTATTAACTTCTATTCAAAAGTTATTTCAAATTCAATTATTTTATACTCACGGTTCATAGTTAAATTAGTGCACATATTTATCCAAGCGTTAAACGCAAGCTACGGTCAACAGCACATAACAAACCTGTACAAAGGACAAATTATGACAGTTGCTAATAAGTATTCGTAGATGCAAACAACTTTGTAGGGTTGGATACAATCGTAGTGGGAATGGCAGAGCAAATAAATATAAGTATTTAGTACTACGCTTAAGGTCATTTTAATATTACTAAAGAAATGCTTTTCGTGCTATAATAAAAATCAATAATAATCAATAAAATTACAGCATGTATGTAAGTATATAAATAATATTTTATAACATATTCAGTTAATAATTTATTTAATCCTTATTTGCCCGTGTACCTGAGTCAGAAGGTATTACTTATGAAAGGTGAAAACAACGCCACTGTTAATTTTACCAGAGAACTAAGTTTTTGGTATTGTAAACAATATTATACTAAAAACATATAAATGCCTACAAAAGGCAGGCACGATTTTATAAAATTAAATATTCTCTCATCTTAATACAAATTTTACGTAGATTTTTATATTGAAAGCAATTATAATAAAATAATAGAAGGTATACCCTTATTGCAAGTTTGTAATACGGGCTTGTTAACTAGAATAACACAAGCTTACATCGTCCAGCGGCTGAGCTTTGTTGGTCGTTGCATAATTTTGTTACTCTATTCTTTGTTTATACTGACTTGAGAATAACATTGTTTTACGAAAACGTCACCTTAGGTGCCTATATTATTGTTTACTACGATAATAGTAATGAACGTTTTTATGTAATATTTACTATTGATTTTCCTTTGAAAATTTTTAAAATCCATTTCGGTGCTATGTGAAAGCGGCTGAATGTGAAGTGGTAGGTTTAATTCCTACTTTATGTAATATAAAATGCAGTGTTGGGTTCCGCAAACTGAGAAAACAAAGTGTTTTGACACTAGGCTCTCTCTGCATTTTCTCTATGTTTTATGTAATTTAGCGCAACTATGAAAATGTTTAATTCATTTTATCGGTTCAAAAATATTGCTGTAAGAATTGCAACTATTAAATTTTAATAATCTTTATTAATCTGTTCTTAAATTTGCTTCGCTCTTTTTGAGAGAGTAGCGTTTACCTCACAGCTTTGTCCATTTGGTATATTCTAATTTAATATTATTGTACTATTAAGTTTATCAAAAAACGTATTATAATGCGTAGCGCTATTTAAAAGATACAACTTACGTATATAAGCTAAAAGTTCGAAATAAAAGGTTTTTTGTTCCAACAATCAGCGTCTTTAGTTTGGCATGTGCGAGAAACACTCGAGTTTTTGTCTCAATAAGCACGTGTTTAGCTCATTCCCACGTGCTCGCGCTATCAGACAAGCTTCGATTTGCGATAGCCACTTAACCACTTGTTTGATTTATGGCTTCCTTTACAGTTTTAGACGGTGTTAAATCTTGAATGGATTGTCTGGAATCTATATCATGTTTGACAATAAGTGTTTGTTTTTTTTTTCCTAGTATTACAAATATATTTACAATAGTTTAGTTCAATATATTTTAGATATACATAACAGCTTTTTCATAAGTTTCACGTTATTTGTGGTACATAAATTTATGTAATAGTTATTTTTTAGTTTAACGCTGTATTTCGCACATAGCAGGGTAGGCTTTCCCTTTTCGAGGTATTGCAAGTTGAGTGGCGGAACTAAACGCTGGGTGTTTGAGTTGTTTCTCGAGCGAATAATATAAAAATATTTCATCCTCTCCGTTCATAGGCAGAGACTGTGCCACGCTCCATCTGTCATGTGTGTGTCATTTACATGTATATATTTAAATAATCTACACGATCATTGCTTAGTTAAAATATAAAATTAAAATATAAGAGTTCAATTTTAAACTAATATTAATATTAATTAAATTTTAAAGCACACACAATATAGCCTTAGATATACCCAGGCACTTGTAAACATATTTAAACATTAAGACGCCCCCGGGAATGAACAGGAAGCATCGCGAACACTGATTCCTGGAATATTGTGTAATAATTACTTATACAGCGCTTCACTGTTCCGTTTTGTGTATACTTGGTGTGGAAATGGATTCACTTTAAATATAGTTATTATTATTTATAGATATTTTAAAATGTATATATTACTAAAACCCTTTTTTTAAATGTATAACATAATAGATATACATTTAAAAAAAGTATTTTTTAATATGGTATTTATTAAATATTGATTTGAAGTGTGTAGCGGAAGAGTGTAGGGGAATTACATTTTATTTTAAATAATTAATTAATTTGTATACAGTGCTATAGTCTGGTTAACAATCTGTTATTTATTTTTTTAAAGTAAATTACGGTGTTAAATTTCACAATTGGTTATGTCTTATTTCGAAATGGCAATATTCAAGTTTCTTGTATAACATGTTATTATTTATTTGTTAATTCATCCAAAAATCGTTAGTGTCTATTTGACTACATTAAGTTAAAGAATTGAATTTTATGTAATATATCATATTGCTACAAATTTAAATTACTTTATTTTTGTAATTTTTCAATAAAATATACAAAATCACCTAATATTTATCAATACGTATTTCTATACGTATAGTTCTTGCAAAATTGATTTTTAAATTCTGTTTCCATACTATACTAAATATGAGTGTCGATAGACAGACGGGTAGCTATTTCTCTAGACGTTTTAAGATGCCCATAATTCTATGCAAGTGTTTCACACGTAATAATCGGCTAACACGTTGTTATGCATGCATTCGCTGCATTCACTAAGTGCTACTTGGGTAAATACATTTGAACGCTTCCAAGCGCTTTAGAATCTCTATTTAATGTACTAAGCGTATACTATACAGTAACATTATATATTCTGGTAGACAGAGAGAAAATAAATAGCAGATTAGTGCATTTAACCAAACTAACTGTTTAGCTTTTTAATACTAAACATAATTAATTTAGATATTTCAAAGTTATCTCGTTTAAAACAAAGTGTGTTAACTGAATCAAGCATGTAGAACTGATTATTTTTATCTCTACTGTTGAAATATTACTCATCCTCTTTCTCGTGTTTGCTAATTAAAATACGAGATAAGCATGCCGTTTGGTACAGATGGTATCTTTGACCTTGTGTTAAACTCACTGAATATGGGTCTCTCAACAACTTATATTGTCCAGCCCTTTTTGCAGACATGGCCACATGTGTTACATTTTTAATAGACCTCTAATTTATGGCCGTTTTTTTATTTGCTATCAACACGTTTCTTATGAACACGATTCTTTAAAGTATTTACGTTTTTTACCACTCATTTGCACCAAAATTATAGTAATAAACAGATATAGCGTTACAAATGGCATCAAAGTATTGAATTACGTTTGGTAAGTGCCCATTATAAAAAAATACGTCGAGAGTAAATCTGAATGGGTCGTCTGTACGCTAGGGTGGTTTCCGAATCATAACACAAAAGAAAAATACGGTTATTTTACACCAGAGCGGTAGATTATATCTTTTATGTTCAAAATCAACAGGGGCATTCAAACGGGGCATGTAATCTACACTTATTATTGATGCCACCGGTCTGGAGGGTGCATATATTTCAAAACGCAAACTTCGAAAGGGTTTGTACAAACAAGATGCAGAGTAATTTGCTTTTTTAATAATTACTGGCTATATGGCGAGGTTTCAGCGGAGTTGCGGAAACGTTGATTTAATTTTATTAGCACCATCTTTACGAGAATTGGCAAAATAAATTTATATGAATGCTTATAATTTCTATACTAACTAGCGTAATAAAGCTATTTTTTTATTTTAGATTTAAATTTGTTAACAATTTTTATATGTAATACGTTTTATTATTTGTTGCTACATAAACAGGTACAGTAAACTACTATATCAATTATAAATGAATTAACTTATAAAAGATACGCTAATTAATAATGATTTTGAGACCTGAAATATTAAGACAAGATTAAAATATTCGGATTTATATATCGTATTTGTAATACATGGTATATTTTCCCAATATATAGCATGTATTTTAGGTTAGACTGAACAAAAATTGAGAATATCTGTTCCACGCTTCCGCCTTTCGGGGTGGTACTCAGCGCCAACCTTTATCTTGGTATCAAAGCGCGGAAATGAAAAATTTCGTTGTCCAAACAGAGAATCGAACTCACAACTGTTACGATGCTGGTGGCTGGTGGACCAAAATATATATTATATATTTTGGTTTAACCTATAATAGATATTATATTATTTAGTTTCTTCTATATTAAAAAGTGTACAACTTCAATTAACAATTATTACTGTAGTTACATATTAAAATAACAAATAATACAATTTACACTTTTAAATTAGCATATATCTCAATTTTACGCGGTTCCAGTGACCCATCATTGGTGTTTAAATAGGATCCATATTGTTTACACTCTTATTAGCTTGGGAATTCTTGCTAAAAACAAACCGCATTCAACCAGACTCAAGAGACTTACAATTTGTAAAGTATATATAAAAATATATAAACGTGATACGGCAAAGTATATATACGTTATATATTACAGTACATTATGACTACAATATTAGTTATATTTAAATGAATATTTATACTAATATTATAATGAGGTTATATAGAGGAAGATTATAAGAGGAGATTACAATGTTTGTTTGTGTTGATATACTTGAGAAGTAACATAACTTTAATTGTGAAAATAAGGGGAGAAGGGGGTAAAATGTGCCCCATATAATAAAATTATTAAAAAAAATATATCCATCAGTACGAAACTGGGACTGCTAGTTTATTGTAAATTATTTTATATAAAGTAAGTAAGTAAAGCAATTTCTATGCAGTGTCTTACCACTATATGTTCTTGATCTGTCTGTCTTTACATATTCGAAATGTTCATGAGTTTTTTTAATTTTTTACACAAGATATATAAAACTGAGAAAAATAACATATTGCTTATTAAGTCACTTAACAAAACCAAAGTAGTTGTCTGTAGCCACTAGCACTATCACGTCAATAAAGCACGCCACATGTTCAGTATTAGCGATATGGGCTTAAGTACGACAATCATAATATACGATATGGGGATTACTACAGATTTACCGCTTTAGTTCTGTTGGTGGTCTCACACCCTTACGTTTTTTGCTAGTGACATATACTAAAGTATCTATAATGCATCTGGTAGGCCGCGTGTACATTTTTAAATCATTTTATTGTAGTTTAAGAGAGGGTGATATATTGTGCTACCACTAAAATTAGCAGGCGTGGTACACACTCGAGCTTTGATAATAGTGAATAAAGCTCATCTTGCAATATGTCGTCGAAAAGTTGTGTGACCGTTTAAAATCACACATTTGTTAGATAAAATAGTGTACTATATGTTTTTGTAATACTTACTTTAGTTGTAAGTTGGGTTAATTATAATTAAATTATTAATATTTTTAATATTCATACACAAATATTGAACTAATTTCCAATGTGTAATAACAGCATTTATAATTTAAAAGGTTATATGGAAATTAAATTCCACAGGAGTAGCAGTATTTTTTGAAATAAACGTATGTTGGTTGGTGCATTGCAGAGATTTCATTTTGAACGGCCTCAAAAACAACTTCTATTTTAGCCTTTCAGGTTCTATTTTCCAAATTTTTACCTCACTTTACCATTCACTATTTCAAATATTCTGAAATTTATTGCACGATTTTGTATGTACATAAATAAATATTTGTGAAACAAAATATTTAATTTTAAAATGTCAACTATCGTGAAGCATATGTATGTACCTATGTATGAATTATATTATAAGCATAAAATGCTATATAAATAATTATATTGTAGGTATTTGTTATTATATGAGTATATACATTAATAAAAATACATGTGAAGAAATTATAACAGCTGTTTAAATTCAATTTGCATGTCTTCCAATGACATTATAGGACGTTATAAAAATCAATGAGGCTTCACTAAAACGACTAGACGCAATAATAATAGTAAAGTTCATTCGCAAGACATAGATTAAAGTCAATTTTAAAAATGTTAATTAAAATATAAACGACTCGTTCAACAGCTTTATTCAATTTTCATAATAATTAGAAAAAGATGCTGTTGGTATGTAGTCCAGTCTTTTAAGATTATTATTAGATTAACGTTTAAGATGTATTTAAGAAATCAATAAAATTTTAACAAACTTCTTTATATTTTATATTATTATTTTACTGTACATTTCTTTTTAGTTTTTCATTTTTAATGTTTTCTACCTAAGAGTGCGGTTTCTTTTATTTTTTTTTATCTTCACACTATATTAGAGAGTGTATGGAAAGATAAAAGGAACCTAGGTTTAGACACTTCGTCTCCCACTTATCGCCTTTTGAGCCTATGCAGAATATAAAAATACCTACTTCATATTTTTCTACTGGCAATTGTATCCACAAGTCGTATTTATAGGCAGACGCTGTGCCTCTGCATCACGACGATTTCAATTATATATAAGAATATAAATATAGGAAATATTATTTTTATTATATATAAGTATGTAATAAATGAAATAAAGTCCAAAGTTTGGAACAAATTATAATCATAGAACACAAAACTGTTTAGATAGTATCACGATACAAAGCCATGTTCCAGAACATCTATTGTCCAAATAGGTAGCAGAGCCGAATAGCTTAACTAATTTAATGTCTCTAAATACTCAAGTGAGGAATTTTGCATGGATAATTTGCTTAAACACAGTTTACAAGTGAAACCGAGCGACGGTCAAGTACTTAGTTGACCGCCACCGAGAGCGCGTTTTCTTAATTAAATCCCTAGGAGAAATGCAATTATAGTACTTTATAGACATTAGACTTTAATAGCTATTTGTTTGCGATAGTGTAAATCATGTAAAAAATAAAGATAGATTATGTGAAGCACACATATAAAAAATTAAACTAATTCAATTACCATATACCTGTATAGCCAATATGTAAATGTTTTTATAATGACATTTCATCATCATCATCATAATGTCAGCCGTAGGACATCCACTGCAAAATATAGGCTTCCCCCAGGGACCTCCAATGCGCCCTGTCTAATGTTATTCGCATCCAGTGGCTGCCTGCAACCCGGACCAAGGCGTCCGTCCACTTGGAAGGAGGCAGTCCCACGTTGCGCTTGCTGGTACTTGGTCTCCACTCGAGAACTTTTCTGCTCCAGCGGTCGTCAGTTCTCCGTACTATGTGCCCTGCCCATTGCCAAATGACATTTCTACAGCCTAAAATTAGTTTAAAATAGATCATTTTAATAACTAAAAAGCAATTGATATAAAATTAAATTATTTAAATGATACGTAGAAATGTATTTAAATATGTATATTTTTAATAGAGTCATATTTAGACGAACGAGCAATTCTAAGTAGTTAATGAAAATCGGCTTGCCCGCTCTCTGCATATAGAGAGGCAATTTGCTTCAACGATCTGCCTTCGAACTAATACAAAATATTGCTTCGCCGACGTTTAGCATGGCAATGTAGACTCTATTAGATGTACGTTAAGTCGTCTAAGCACTCACCCGGCGCCACTCCGTTACTTAATGATTATGCAAATACAAAAGCCCTAGGAGTATTTAGGTTTAATATCTTCTGAGTGATAAATTGATAAAGCAAACTTGCTCGACTGACTTTATTAGTCGGACTATTTACATCCATTACAATATGATAAATCGATTCAAATTAACAGACGATAAATCGAATGTTATTCGATACTCGGATTCCTAGCATTAATATTTCATAAATGCTTGAAATAAAATAGTTTTGAAACTCAGTCAATTTATCAGAGATTAACTTCTGCGTTACTCGTTAAAACGCCGAAAGTTTACGGTTAGCTTGGCTTTACGTACACAATTTGGGTCGAATAACGAGCTTTTCATTTTTCCCTTTAAAGTAGGAATTTACTTAAAACGTTTAATTCAAACGAATGTTAGCATCATTGAATTATGAAATTACAAAACAAAGCTATTAATTATGATTTTACAAACTGAAAATACTTAAAGCTTGCGTTTCGGGTTTTTCTTGGGAATTTAGTGCAAGGTATAAGGCTACCAGTAATTGTATTTTTAAGACAACCTCGTACCGCGGCCATTTTGAATATGTCATCAGGCATTTGTTTGTTAGTTAGTTTTCTTTGACCATGCTTGTTAAAAAAATATAAATGCAATTTTCATTTATATCAAAAAGAAAATTTATTTAAGTATTGAGTTCTTATCATCACACCCTTATAATATTTAATTTAAATGAGTATAGTGTCATCATTTAATTTCTCATAGAAATCTGATTTATTATGGTTCTATATCACATACTCTAGTATTAACTATCGATTATATACAAAAGCCTGATAATTACAAGTAAGATACTATATAAAATATTATATATTATTTTTTTTACCGACATACATACATACATTTTACTGTTTTACACATTACATTTTACAAGCAACATAGACCAAACATCGGAAGAACACTTATTTAATATATCGAAGGAGACAGCTAAAAGTAATTTGATATGGCTCTATAAGTGATGAGATACGTTAGCGGTTACTTGAAAAGACATGTTAAATGTGATATGTACTATTTATATTCTATGATTCTATTGCAGTATTGCAGGATAATAATTTATGTCTACTATATAACTAATACAAATGATTTGATTATTTATGTTTTTTTTTGCAAATATTTTATAATTTTTATTATAACTTTACGCTTTATCCCGCTTTTAGCAGGACAGACAGTAGGAAACGTAGGGACTGTGGGTACCTAATGTTAATACATTTCATTTCCCACTTTATACCTTTTTGGAGTATTGTATGTCGAGTGGCGAAACTCAACACCGCGCTGCCCTAATTGCCAAAGAAAGATATAGATATATCTTCTTTGTACAATTTTTTGTGGCTATGTTTAGTATAATAATATATACATCAAAATATGATGTGTAAATATTGTATCTTTATATATCTATATACTCAAGTACTTATCATCCTTATTAAATCACCTTAAATCTGTTCTCGTTAAGTTTCTTGAAAAACAATACCTTAACTCTCTTCTATGGTAACCAAGACTTATAATAATAATAAAATTGATAACTTGGCCTATACATATTCTAATAAGTCAGTCCCCAAATTATTAATATTAAGTAATTAATAACTTATGACATAGATACAAACATTTTAAAATTTACTAATAGTAAAACAATTGTATCAGACAAGTTTGACCTAAAATCCATTTGACATTTGATACAACACATCATTCAATGGTAGGTAAATACAATCGGTACAACACTACCCCGGTAGCTGGGAAATACGACACCGTTACCTAAAGCGTTCTTAAATAAACATTCTTGTATCCGAAATAACATTATAAATCATCGTACCCGTATTTTTTTGTGAAATTTGTTAGTTCGTGACAATCTGTTCCGCTATTTGCTTAGCGTCAAACAGATGGTGCACCACATTCGTCATATTCAAATGTATACGTTTTTAAATGTAACAGCTCCATGACATGGAACTAATAGGGAGTGCTGTAGTAATTAATTTTTTACGCGTAATCTGTAAAACTAAATATGATTTCCATTTCAACTAGTAATCAATTGTGTTATATTTTATTTTAGGTTCTAAATAAAATATCTTTAATATGTGATGTTTCCTTGTTAAGAGCTTAGTGTTATGACACTCCGGTCATCGCTTTAGCTACGAATGTAAGAATTTGGTTTATATATATATATATATATATATATATATATATATATATATATATATATATATATATATATATATATATATATATATATATATATATATATATATATATATATATATATATATATATATATATATATATATATATATATATATATATATATATATATATATATATATATATATATATATATATATATATATATATATATATATATATATATATATATATATATATATATATATATATATATATATATATATATATATATATATATATATATATATATATATATATATATATATATATATATATATATATATATATACATATACAATTTCCATCATATATTAGTACCTACTAATAGGTAATTTATTCAAAATTAATTATTTATTTCGATATAGAATTCCTATTATACAAATGGCTTGATGATTATTATAATCTAATCACATTATTGGGTAATTACATTGTAAAATGATTGACACTGATCCCAAATTACCTATTTGAGATATTAAATTTAGTATACCTAAATAGCATTGCTAGTATGTACATATGTTCATATGTATATTAATAAGCGAGAAACATGTTTGTTATGTAGCTTCTGTTAAATTTGTATTTTTGATTTTACCCGTGTTTTTTTCCTATTCCAATACAATGTTCCATGTCATGTATATGACATATGCATTTTCCTATGAAAATTCACACCAACGCTAATAAAAGCAGAAGCAACCGCATAATTTGTTTTATTATAGGTAATTATGAGGTGGACAACAAAAACATTGTAATATATCCCCAATTATGTTTTTAATGTCCATTTAGTATTCTTTCATAAAGTTAACGATATGAACCCATAGGCTTTCAACTACACCCACGAAAAATAGTATCTTTTAAACATATAAGCTTTCTTTGGACATAAGCTTAATGCATAATAAATGTATGTACATGTGACTTTTACATTACACATAGTTTAAATCATTAATAATTCCTTTAGAACTGTAGCAAAAGTCAATAGTTACTATATTTTACAATACCTTTGTATTGTAAGTCAAACAAAAGGCATATAACTAAGGTGATCTACTAAACTAAGTTCGATTACGCTCGCGTCGCTCTCATGTTCTAGACGCTATTAGACGCTGACATTTGCTCCCTCGCTGTGCGAGCATCTAAAGAATCTTAAAATTACTCATTTGGTATTACAGTCACGAGCCGGTAATAGCTTCTACGATGATTTTTACTTCTTTCCATTCCGATTGCAGTATTTCACCAGGTAATTTATCTTCATATTACGATCTTTTCGATATGTGTAAGTGTTACTTGGATTATACTCTGTAGATTTTCTTGAATAGTAGCAAGCAAGAGGCTATTAAGTTAGATAAGTGAACGTAATTTTAGTATATACAAAAACTATAAAAAAAATCATAATCATATAGAGTCAGCTTGTTTTAAGTGTATTGAACAAAATTTCAAAATATATATTTATATTGAAATATTTATGGTAAATAAAATAAAACAGTAAGGCTATTAATATTTAATTCTCACAAGTATATCATTTGTCATCAGCCTACGCACTTTATTTTTCTAAGAAATTACTCATCCAATGTGTTGACATTTGCACGCGTATTAGCGACACCAAGACGTTAACGAATGAAAGCGGACCGGTAAATTTACACTGTAAATTGCCGGAACTGATTAACGTCTGTTAAATTTTCTAAAATGTTTTATAATATACCATATTTACATAGCAAAATAATATTACATTTTAGATAGCTGTTATTGATAAAGAAAACAAAATATTTCATTGTATGGTTGGAATTTTCATAGAGAGTTTCAATATCGATATTGTAAGTCGACTGAAAATATAGTTTTAGTGTCATCAAAGTCAGCGATAAAATATTCTGTCTAGACTAAATCAGAGCAAGTGGAAACTTTTTAAAGCGCCCCCGAGACCAAATTTGTTAGGAACGTCGTGACTGAATCCAGCAAGAGAAAAAAGGATCGAAACAAATTGTTGGCAAACGGGAGAAGTGTCCAAGAGCGAAAATATGTTGATTGAATAAAGAAAAACTATTAAAAGTTCGCCTTAGAGATGCTGGTTGAGATAGAGCGGGCCAAATGGGTGCGATGCGTGGAACGACGCAAGTTTTAACTTTAGTTAAGAAGGACGCAATTATAGCTTCTTGTTAACTTTGTTTCTAATGTCGTTCATTTTGTATTTTATTTGTTTAATGCTTGTCATTTGCAGTTCTTTTTAAATTAGGTTTTCTTTTACTAAAAGTAAAATTCAAAGACTACGTTCTACTGTTGTAGTTTTCAGAATGCGATATATTATATCAACTTAATTATCAATTTTGTTTCATATTTGCCATTACTTTCAAGTAAATATAAAAGAGAAAATAAAATAAATACATGGATTTACTGAAATACCTTTAATCAACCGTACAAACTACCACAAGGGTAAAGAATCATACAAAGTGGATACACGTAAAACTTATCATTGCTCTTAAACTTTTTATACCAATATTACGAGCAAACTTAGTTTCCCCTGAGCTTGACATTCGGGAACTTTCTTAATACCGACCGAGATTACAGTTTCCGTATGTTAGAATAGATATATGAATAATAATAAAAACGACAATCTGCCCTTATTTGTTGAACTATAAATTGTATGTCGTACAGCCTGGTTATTAATTCTGGTCAATAAACTCTATTGGAAATCTGTGAGTATCGTTTCAGATCGTTAAGTACGATATGTAATAGTTTCTTAGCAGTTATAAGTGGATGGAGAAGTATAATAACATACACATATTATTACTTAGGTATAACTACTTGAAGTCTATTTGTATTTATAATTTTTTAAATATATGTAGATATGAATAAGTAATAATAAGTGTTCATGCAATTACTGAGAACTTTCGTGCTGTAAATACAAAAATTCGTTTAAATTACAAACTGTTTTAGGACTTAAGTAGCATGTTTCGACCATGTTGGCATTATTTGCATACCGTTACCGTGAGTACATACCAAATATTCCATTCCGAAAGCGTCGACGTAATTCATTCAACAGAGGTTATTTTTAATGGGCGTCCGACGTCAATTAAAATAGCGTCACCAGATTTTTTCGGTTTGCCCAAAAAGTATTGAACGGCGCGGTCTTTGTATCTTTCCGTGAGATAGTCACATTCTACAGGTGCGGTGTTTGCTGGTGGCCGTCCGCATCAAATTCGAAAAAAGTTCCCGTTTTCAACATTCATAACGCGTACGATTTTAAATTCTAAGCCCTATATATATAATGTTTATTCATATTAATATTAGACGGCTGTATGCAAGTTAGGTACAAAAAAGTGGGAATTAGAGTGATGGGCTATCGCAATAAACCATCTTATGGTTGGGTGCCAACGACGAATTCTATTTTACGAATGATGAAGTATTTTATTGATTCTTTTTGTTTTATTTTTACTGAGTCAATGCTTATTTTAATAAATGACCTGGTATAATTTTTACGCTTTTAAAATACTTTTACGCCTATTTTTTTTGCCATATGACATTTCATATTAAAATATTAAAACAAAGGAAAGAATATTTATAATTTATGACTGTTTCTGTTTATGCTTCACCAGGTATTCTTCATATAGTAGCGTAAGTTCAAAGAACTTAGTAAACCATTTCGTAGTCCGTTGTGTTTGGTCAAAAAGAAAAAACAATGAAACTCAACGCTAAAAGAAAAAACAATGAAATGTTTCAGAATGAGAATCGAATTCGGTAAGCGCCGTATTTGCTGTTGGTGATTATACCACTGCACCTGGACAGCCTGTAAGAAATAAAATTATATATGTACGCAAAACGTTTGTTAATGACATAATGTATTTTAACATAATTAGTTTAAAATAATTAAGTTAAAATAACATTAATAAACTCTTTAACGTCGCTGTTATAGCTGTAGTATATTTTGAAATTTATTTTAGCGTACTATTGTATATATTTAAAACATATCTTACTTTATATATCTAGGTAATAGGTACCATACTTGGATGTTTCATTATTAATTTTTAATTTATTTTATTAACGCTTTCTCCCCTCTCTAGGCGACCGTCCCCAGAGGATTTGTACAGGAACGAGAATTTAAATTTGAATGACCCTCCGTTTTACCTACAGCTTAGCCTTTTTTAAAAACAGTATACGTAAATAAGATTAGTCTTGAATGTTTACAGTAGGAAGATTAGATGCATACATTTGACAAAATTACTATTTAATATTGTTTTTATTTTAATCTGTAAGGAATAAATTAAGTGAATTAAATTTAAATCGGACTTAATTTTAATTTCTTTGTTTATTTTCAAGTAGAAAATAGGGTTAGTTTATAAAAATATTATTTATTTTGCTCTGGTTATATCAAAAACTAATGTCTTTTAATATTTATGTTATATATCTAGCCTTACTAAGATGATACTATAAACACATTTTTCCCATAAGTTGAATCCAAAATCGACATATATCTTCTAGAATATTACAACTGTGCTACAATGGCGTCAAAGTTATTTGTTAATGTCGGAAACCTGTAGTGGCTATGTTGTGTAAGAAAACCCATCAACGTAAGAAAATGTTATCTTGCTGTTCTCAAATGCAAACAGCCTGCGGCTAATGAGCAGGATGCACTTTAGAAGCACTTCTACATCCCTAAAATTGCCAAAAAGATAAGAAAGGGATTTTAGAATCGTCAAATCTCCTGCGAGATCTCTTTGGATTATACACATTAAAGCGTTAAATTGTAATGACAGTCATCTTAGTATATTTGGCAATAGTCCATATAATCGTTGGCTAAAAGTAAGAGTCGAGTTGAAACTTGGGTACTAAATATACTATTTTTTAATATTTAATTTCGTTTTTCTAGTTAAAATAGAAATTGGCTTTGAGAGGTGTCTAAGATGAAATTAGTGAGTAGCAGTTCGTAAAGAAATAGGAGAAAAGAATATGGCTTTTAATATTTTTATTAAGTTATTAGAAGTTATTATTAGTTATTGTAGAAGTTAGTACCATTGCAATAATGACTTTTAGATAAAAATAAAAAAATATTTATTAAAAGTTAAAACTAAACATGTATTCGAAATAAAAATGTTTAAAAGGAACGCCTCACTAAAATGTATAAAACTAGTTATTAGTTCATAGTAAAATTACTGAACTCACATGCATACAGATTAAGTCGTGCGATTTTAATGCACAGTGTAACACACAATGAACAAATGAAAATCGTTGCTTCGTGGAAAGGTTTGATTGCAAAGCTTAATAACGCTGTAGTTACTGTATTAGTATAATAGAAGTACTTCAGGATTTTATTTGTAAAATAAATAAATTTACGCTATTTCTTGCATATAATATATAAGCAGATGGAATCTAGTGTTAAGATACACAATTCACTCCTCTTCGCGTCCAACTTTCAAATCCCGAAATTGTATAAAATAATTCGTTCTCCCCGAGTGGGAATTGAACCCGCAATAGTCACGCTTCGTCATGCCACTGCACCACTGCACTACAATTGTCTATTTCTATTTATATTTGCGCTAATAATAAAACTTATAGATAATAATGCTCATTGGTAGTACAATAAAGGCTAAAGAGCTTGGACACATTTTGAAGTTAAAAATAAATGTTGAGTATACATATCGATATCGATGCTATAGGCCATTTTAGTATGCTAAGTAACCTTCTCTACAGTTACCTCGGATACGTAGAATGCCATGTATGTATATATATAAATTTTAGCTATTTCGATTTGACCACGAAGACAAGTTTACAGCAAAAAACTTAGCGCTTGCGTGCTTAATAAACGAGATTTTTATGTTTGTTTTAAGATTAAACTAAATACTTTAATTATCTTATGAAAGGAGCGCATAGGCGCAGCGTCTGCCTGTAAATACGATGGTTTGTAGGTTCAATTTCCATTAGAAGAGGATTAATTATATATAATAAAAATACTGAGGTACTATGAGCAGGGTAAAGCCTTAAACACAAAAAAAAACTAAAATTTCAAATAAAGAAATTATTTGAGTTACCGTGTTAGTACTGGTTCAAATTTCAAAGATATAGTACATATAGTATAGCAATAATTTGATTGTGCTAAAAATAATATCAAAATTGTAAAATTATAGCACGAATTCAAAAGGAAAGTCATTAAGTGACGGTCACAGAAACGTTCGGGTTGTAATCAGCTAGCTGGCGGCGATTAAGACGTACAAACTTAAGTTGGCCAAGAAAACTGAGCGGAATAAGAGCTACGAAGAGAGCGATAAAATAAATGGAAAAGTATTATTGGTTTGATCAGACGTAGCGTATGATATTGAAGTGTTAATGATTTTTTTTTATTTTCTCACTTATAGTGTTTCATTAGCGTCATGTTTTCCTTTAATAGGCTATAATAGTTAGAAAATCTTAACTTAGCAATCCAATCACAGGTTTTACACTAAATAGTTTCATTGCGACGTCTAAGTTACAATTTTACTGTATAAAATAATCTAGAAATATTTATTTTTCGTAAAATTTAATAAATTGTGAAGTCATACTTTAAATTATTTTCATATGCTTACCTATTATGGCATAGTAATATTTAATAAATGTCAACTAAATTTTATACCGCATCCAAAATACCTAGATAAAGTAAAAAACAACTCACTCTCCCTCTTATTTAGCGTAAACTTTCCCGTCGTAGCTAATTTATTTTCCGACTAAATCTTATATAAAGTCGGATGGCGCGACATCCGCACGCGATTTCAGTCAAACGTCGACTTCTTGATAACAGCATTATAACAAATAGGTAGCTTATAATAACGTTTATGACCGTAATTTAGGTTTTTTGGGATTTTAGGATAGTTCCTCATAAAGATTAACTATAATAATGTTTTATATCTAACACACATATATATATATATATATATATATATATATATATATATATATATATATATATATATATATATATATATATATATATATATATATATATATATATATATATATATATATATATATATATATATATATATATATATATATATATATATATATATATATATATATATATATGTATATATATATATATATATGTATATATATATATATATATATATATATATATATATATATATATATATATATATATATATATATATATATGTATATATATATATATATATACATTACATTTTCTAAGTAGGTACGTATAATAGGTAGTAAATCATATTAATATAATACCCACTTGTTTATAATGCCTGTATTTAAACAGTGCTTAATTCTCTTACCATTTATAAAATAAATTATTCACCTTATAAAAGGAAAATCACTTTAACATTTTAATAACAATTTGAGTTCGAAAATTTCCAAACTAGTGCAATGGAAAATTCCGATGAACCAAACCATTTAAATTAGGCTCGATAACTCGAAAACTGAAAAGGGTTTAAGCAGGAGTTCTCCAATTAGCTTGGTGTTATTTTTTATGACGTACGACGTAGAATTAGGTCGTCTGAAGTCGATCATGGCATGTATTACCAAAGAACATTATAGCATTGCTGTTTAGAAATTTTAATTGGCATTTTAGTAAAAATTGGCATTTTGGTAGAAATTTATTAATTTTTGCAATATTCTACAACAAAATATATATAGTGCGTAAACGTGCCTATATCTTTAGAGGCTCACTCAGGAGATTGTATTATTTTCATTTGTATGTTTTTAAAGATAAAGTATGGCATTAAATCTTGCTACTCAACACACAATAACTTGGAAATTGGAAATGAAAAAGACAATGGAGTGACACTTTGTATTTTCTACTATCAAGTATCACTATTATCAAACACAAGTATCAAGTATACAATTCTCAACATTTGTCATTAATTTTTAGTTTTAATTTCGAATGCCAAAATATTTCTTGTCTCTTGCAATTAAAAAAGAGTGAATATAGTACTATAATATTATTATGCACGCCAATTTTATCATCATATTCTTATTCGTAAGTCTTACCTATTTTACATGGCCTTTTATCTATAAAACTAATGCTCAAATTCAATATAATATGTATACCTATTATTTTTTATATTATTATACATTAAGTATTTATGAATTCCACTTTTATTCCACATAGCATGCCTTATGCTTAGCTTAGTAAAAGTAGAACTCTTAATACAGTCAAAAAGATTGCTGATAGTACTATCGACATTAAGATCAAGACCTCAATCGAGCTGGAACACTAATTTCGCAATACAAAAGGAACCACTTTCATCCTTCCACGAAGGGTAAACTCGAATGATAGATTAGCTTCGCGTAATTGTACAAATGTTTGCTTCAATTTATAGTGGCTTTAGACAATGACTTGAAATGGCGACAGTTTGTTTTACATCAACTCAATTATTTTGAAGTCAGGGTGTTTTTCTTTCATTTACTTTATGGGGCCAAAGTTCATTTGAACAATTGTTATTTTAGTCGTAATTATTATGAATAACACTTTTACGTAAAATAAGTAAAATATCCCATTTTGAAAACGAAAGCCTTATTTTATCAGACACGTGTGTTGATTTTCATTTTCTTACTCTATCTAAGGTATAGCATAGTAAGTAGAGAAAACTTAATTTCAAGACAATCGAGACATTATTCAATCATTTTAAGACTCAGTCGAAAATCAGTTGAATGATGAAACACTGTCAGACCCACTGCGACAAATAATTTTTAATAATGGAATTTATTATTAATAAAGATTATTTCAATTATTATATCCTTTATATATTTAATTTATTTTACTCCTTTTTACTACAATTCAGCGTACTATAAACGTAAGACATTAGACCACTTAAAATTTAAAGTCAAAGAAGTACGAAGCATATTTCACTAAGTATACCATAGTCTACTTCCATGAACTTAAATCAAGTTGATAACACACCGCAGTATATTGTCCCTAGATTAAATGCGAAGTTACTTGCAAGGCCAAGAATATGCTATTTAAAAGGAAAGGCTATTCAACCCTTGTGAGTTGTATATTAAGCCGTATCTTTTACTAGCATACCATTATTGTGTATGTGTAAGTTATGTTTTATGTTTTTATATTGTTACGTAATAATGTGATAAAATACTGTTTGTGCTTTTTTGCTTCTTTATTAAATAAAAAAAAAAAAAACAGAACCAATCTTTAATACATTGTAGTTGTATTTACCTACTAAAAAATTGAGATATAGTATTTTTATGACGAGACCAAATTCTTCTTATTTTCTATTTTTCTCTTAAACTTGATATAAAAAATTATGTAAATTTAAGAGTAATTACAGTTTACAAATATATTTTTTAAATAGTGCATAAAACTCCAATAATAACCACACATTTGTATACAAATGAATGACTTAATAAATAAAAATTCAGCGTATTTTAAAGAAGCTTTCAATAAAATAAAGTATACGGCTGAACAAACATCGCGTGTGCTCTAAGATAAGAGTGTCATGGTGCTGTCGACGGCCGGGTCAACTCATTACGTTATTGTCCATTCGACCATATCATATAAAAAGTTTTAAAGGAACTCCTTTTTGTTCATGTTTTAGTTTGTCATCATTTTAAGTTTGCTTAGGGCTAGTATGGTTGGGGGTTGTATGTTTTTCTATAAAAAATTATAAGTAGATAATTTCATTTGTTATATAAATTCTATAATTTATTTTTAGCGTCACTTATTCTTTTTAAACAGTGTGTAGAAAGTAACTACTGACTACTGTAATGATAGTTAGTAGTAATTTCAAATGGCATATTATAATAATTATTAAATTTAAAAATATTAGAATGGTGTTTTATTGTCATGTTATTATTAATTAAAAAATAACACTAACGCGGCGTCGTATGATTGTCTAGCTGTAAACGTTATAGTTTTTAAAAAAAGCCAAACTTAGGGAAATTATTGATGTTCATTATCAGAGGACCTAATAGAAATTGCCTCAAATCAGTCTGAAAGAGAAGATCGGGGGGTTTTAACACTACGTTCTCCTTGTATTTAATAGAAACACAGCACGATCTGTAAAAAAATAACATAGCAAAAATATATAACCAGTCTAGTCTAATTAATATTCCAAGTGAGAACTGATTACATTAATTTATAAATAATAGATATTGATTTTAGCTTATCTGTTCTGTTCTGTTCTACGGTAATGGCGTTCCGAGCGTGCCAGTTGAGCACAATTCACTTCGCCAATGTCACGTTGTTTGGAGAATACACGAAGGAGAATGTACGGTGAAAAAAGAAAATAAGCTTCACACAATAATAGAATGCATGTAAAAAAGAGATCCAATAAAAAATCCTTCACCTAAAACAAATTTAATCTGTAAGAATTACAGTATATACACATAATACATTGGGTTAGTACTAAATAAAAATATTTTACATGGGTGTTAGTTTATAATCTAATATTATTATACTTAATGTATTTACATAGAAATTTACATAGAGGACTAAACACAAACATTAACACACACTGAACATTAAGAGGGCGAGGAACTTTGTTGGGAAGAATATCATACAAGGGACGAGTTAACTTAGGACAAGAGAAAAGGATGTGAGAAGGAGAGCCATCGTCAAGGCCACATTCACACAGCGAATGGTCCCTGACCCTGATCTTAGCCAAATGCACAGGCGTACACGCATGTCCAAGACGTAAGCGGCATATTGTTGATAGAATCCTCCGATCAATATGTTTTTGAGTAAAAAACCACGGTCGCTTTGGAATATTAGGTTGAATTAGGGCATAATACTTACCTTTAACTGATTTTGAATTATCCCAGAAATTATTCCAGGTCTTACAAAGATGAATATCTGCCAGGGCGAGCAGATCCTGGGCAGAGTTATAAAAGTGGTCAAGAGTACCACACTGGATGGCTAATTTGGCACAAGAGTCTGCAGATTCGTTCCCACTAATTCCAGAGTGACCTGGAATCCACACGTGAGTAACGTCCAAACCTCTTAGGTGACATGAGTACAATTCTTCGCGAATCCTTAAAACAATTGAAGATCTTAGTCTACTATGAAACGGGTTTCCCTTCAACGTCATTAAGCAGCTTAACGAGTCCGTAAAAATAACCGTCTGTTTAAAGTCATGGGACTGTGCAAACAGGACTGCTTCAAACAAAGCAACAGCCTCACCTGTAAACACTGACGATTCGGGGGGACATTTAAATTGTAAAATAATTTTGAATTTTGGAATCCAGCAAGCTGCACCAACACAGCTCTCCTGCGAAAGCTTTGAAGCATCTGTGAAGATGAGGACATGATTTAACCATTTTTCATTAACCAGCTCTTGAAATTTGGTGTTGATGCAAGGATCTCCCTTGGTAAGGCCAAGATTTGTGATGACATGCGGAGAATGGACAAGAGCGTTATAAGATGTAAGGAATAATGGGTTTGATGGAGAGGAAGACAAGGGGTGAGGGAGGGAGATTAGTCTGAGGAAGCTATCCAGCAAGTAAGGCAAGGGCTTGCCACGAGGAATAAGTTCATATAATTCAGATAACTTAGACCTTAAAGGATGAGAGGACAGCTGTAACATTTTACTAACAAATTTATCAGAGAGGAATTGTCGGCGAATAGGAAAAGGAGGGTCTACACACTCCACTTGTAGTGCATTGGTGGGAGTAGACTTCATTGCACCTATAATAATCCGTAGACACTTATGTTGTATACGATTGACTTTTTCTGTAGCTACTTTATTAAAGGAATCTAAAACAAATAACCCATAGTCAATATGACTACGGATTATAGCATTGTACAGCAGTTTTTGAGAATAAGGATGAGCACCCCACCACACACCAGACACAGCTCTTAAAGCATTGATGCCTTTTTCACATTTTTTGCTGATATATTCAGCATGGGCAATTCCGTTCAGTCTTTTGTCGAGTATCATGCCTAGGAATTTTACATTCTCTTTAATCCGTATGGGAATATTCTCACTAAATATTTGAAAATTTGGTATATTTCTCTTTTTGGTAAACACTACCACTTGACACTTATCCACAGATAGCGCTAGGCCACGTTCAGAGAGCCACTGGTTTAGATAGTGCAAAGCAGCGTTCAGGCTATAAATAATGACCTCCATTGAATTTGATCTATAATAGAGGACGATGTCGTCAGCGGACTGAAGAATGTTACGAAAATTATTAACAGACAATTCGAGGTCATGCGTATATATATTATATAACAGAGGACTAAGAGCCGAACCTTCCTGCAGACCCTTCCAGACAAGTCTGGGTGGTATAGTAAGAAGCAGATGTTTCACAGATACCGTTCTACCGGTCAGCAAATTATATATGTAATGAGTCATACTCGGCGGAATACTCACCTGATGCAGTTTCTGCCTGAGTATCGTAAGAAGAACATTGTTATATGGAGATGCATCATCCAGAAAAACCCCAACTAAATACTTACCTTTGGCAAAAGCTCGTCGAATGTCTGTAGTAAATACGCTGAGACTATCAATAGTACTTAAGCCCTTTCTAAGGCCAAACTGAGAGGGCGCTAAGATGTTTCTACTTTTCACTATCCACTCCAGACGGTTCTTCAGAAGCCGTTCAACAATTTTTGATAATGTGGATGCTAAGGCAATGGGTCTATAGGAATTCGGGTCAGAGGGACATTTGCCAGGTTTGAGGATAGGAATGATTATTTGAGATTTCCAAGTATTGGGGATATTGCCTGATTTAAATATATTATTAGCCAAATTTAAAAATAACCGCTTAGATTTTGCATTCAATTTGACAATAAAAGAATAGGGCACACCATCTTCACCAGGACTCGTGGCCTTTAAATCCGCCAGCACGTTTTCGAGTTCCTCAAAGGAAAATGGGGAATCCATTTCCTCTGAAGATTCAACAGGCGTGTTTATAAACAGGTCACAGGACGGGGCAGATGGAGGAGCCAATTTGTTTGCAAAATCATTAAGCCAGAGGGAAGGATTATTGGAGTTGGGGCTACTGACATTGTTAAGAGACCTGCGAAATCTCCTAATGTTTGTCCAGACAAGGGAAGAAGGGGAGCGGGGATTAAGGGATTCACAAAAATGAACCCAACCAAGTTTCTTCTTTTTCCAAATACATTTTCTGAACTTTGCATCACTGCGTTTGTACTCATTGTAATTCTCCATCGTCATACAGGCCATGTATGACGCCTCGGCAGATGTTCGCCGATTGACAAAATCAGAGCATTCCTGATCCCACCAAGGATTAAAATGCATCCGATTTTGAATGGAGCGTGTTTTGGGAATGTGTAAGTCAGCTGCAGATGTAATGACAGAGATAAACCGATCATAGCAAAGAATGATGTTCTCATAATTACCAGACTTAGGAAGATTGCCCAGCATGCAATCCACAGAGTCTGCGTACTTCTTCCAGTCAGCTTTTTTTAAATTATATTTAGGAGATGAAGAAGGAACTGCTGAAGGATTTCTATTAAACATAGAAAGAAGGATGGGGAAATGATCGCTACCATGGGTAGAAGGGAGAACAGACCATGATAGTTGAGAAGCAAGCGATGGGGAAGATAAGGAAAGGTCAACTGCAGTCCTCGGATCCTGATTAGGATTAACCCTACGAGTCGGTGAACCATCATTGAGAATGCAAAGATTAGCATCATCAATCAGGTCCAGCAACGAAGGAGAAAATCCATCACAGTAATAACACCCCCACAGTGTGTGATGAGTGTTAAAGTCTCCCAGGACCAGTACAGGGCTAGGAAGCGAAGAGATAATAGACCTAAGCTCAAGGAAGAGGGAAGTGGAGGGATGAGGAATATATACAGAGAGGAAGGAGATATCAAAGGCCCTCACAGCAACAGCATTAATCTGTTGGCTGTGAGGTGGAAGAGGGATAAGAGAATAAGGAGAGGAGTGCTGGATGAGGATAGCACTACCTCCATACCCGTCACTTCTGTCCTCCCTCAAACAGGCAAAACCCGACACCCTAAACGGAGAGTCTGGCACCAACCATGTTTCCGAGAGGGCAATAATGACGGGATCATACAGGGAAATAATATGCAGTAATTCATGCTTTTTAGCACGAACACTACTACTATTCCACTGTAGGAAGCTTAGTGACGCCATTATTAAGGATTTGGAAGATTTTGAGTAAATTCTGGGCAACGTTGGACGGTATAGGGAGTTCATCAGCAGTAGAGATTATGCTGACCAAGGTCTCAGTCAGAGCAACCAACAAGTCCTTTCGTGACTCAGTTGAACTGTTCAGCCCTGATTAAGGGCACAACCATTTGGAAGGGACGAGGAAGAATTATTAATAATGGCTTGGTGAGCTTGTCTATCATACCCCTTCGCCGCAGGTGCGCGGGGACGGGGAACTTGAAATACTGTCTTACGATAGAACTTGGTAGGACTTGCAGGGATTCTAGTTTGAGGAGTCTGGGGGTTTGTGAAGACAGGAGGGGTAAACATTTCCTTTGCAATATCCGCATAGGAACGCTGGACTGTTGGGAAACGGGAGGATGCTTCCATGTACGAGATACACTCTTGCGACATAATTGATTTTATATTTTGTTGCTTAATGAATTCAGGACACCCCTTATCAATGGCAAAATGTTTTGAAGAGCAATGGATGCAAGTTGAAGTTTCCTTTGGGGTGTCACATGTATCGCCAGTATGAGACTGGGAACACTTGTAGCACCTTGGCATCGATCGACACTGCGCTTTCACGTGACCAAAACGACAACACTTGAGGCACTGGATTGTAGGATATTTATACAGTTCGACTTGAAGGACAGACTTATATGAATAAACTCTTTTAGGCAATTGCTGACCTCGGAATGTAATTACCACTGACTGGGTCGGGACCCAAGTAACCACACCCTCACTTACATTCTTCCTGTTCATTCTTCTTGCTTTTATCACTTCACCACATGCAGAGGGAAATTCCAGAGAGCCAACAAACTCTTCCAACGACCATTCAACGGGAACTCCTTTTACAATTCCCATCCTTGTTATATTAAATGTTGGGATGATGCAAACATATTTACATATACTAAGGACAGGGTTAACTAGAAATTTGTTAGCTGCTTCAGCAGATGTAAATTGGACACTGATTTTATTGCGACCCACATTTTTTACTCCATCATTAACATTATCACTAATTTTGTTAGTGTGAAGAAATTGACCAAACTTGATGGCCCTTATGGAGGTTCCTGCAGAGGGATCAGGAGTTTCCCTAGACACATACACTATAAAAGGTCCTTTGTCTGAACTAATATATGATTTAGGGGCTTCCGTCATGGATGGGTGAACCCAGACGTTTTGGATGGAAGGTGTGGCTGTTAACGGGTTCACTATCGTTTTTTTAGCATTTTCTTGACCAGAAAATGCTTCCTCGCCTTGTCGCTTACGGGATATTGTATGTACCCCAGGATCTGGAGGGTCAGGTGGTATATATATATATATAGGTATATATATATATATATATATATATATATATATATATATATATATATATATATATATATATATATATATATATATATATATATATATATATATATATATATATATATATATATATATATATATATATATATATATATATATATATATATATATATATATATATATATATATATATATATATATATATATATATATATATATATATATATATATATATATATATATATTTGGTCGCGTGCACTATTAGGTGTTGATTAGTCTACCTTTTCACCTCGCGATAGTATAGTAGTATATATTACAAAAACATTTAATTAAGTGCCTCTATTGAATACCTTAGGGAGATCCAGCAATGATTACATTGTCACAGCCATTTCCGTTTAATCCCATTATCTGACACTAGCACTTTAGCAATCGCTTTAGATAAGCTAAGGGCTTTTGCTAGCGTTTGTTTTGGTTGACACACGTTTTAGTGAGAGTTTATGCTAAAGTGGTAAATTCTTTAAAGTTAATAGTGGAAACAATATATAATTGTGTAAAAAGATCCGTACTAATAAGGGTATTAGTAGTAAGTGTTTGTGTTGTTCTTAAGCTTAAGGTAGTAGTAGTAATATAGTTTTTTAGGTTAGTTTTAAGAAACATGGAACCTGATCCACCACCTGACCCTCCAGATCCTGGGGTACATACAATATCCCGTAAGCGACAAGGCGAGGAAGCATTTTCTGGTCAAGAAAATGCTAAAAAAACGATAGTGAACCCGTTAACAGCCACACCTTCCATCCAAAACGTCTGGGTTCACCCATCCATGACGGAAGCCCCTAAATCATATATTAGTTCAGACAAAGGACCTTTTATAGTGTATGTGTCTAGGGAAACTCCTGATCCCTCTGCAGGAACCTCCATAAGGGCCATCAAGTTTGGTCAATTTCTTCACACTAACAAAATTAGTGATATTGTTAATGATGGAGTAAAAAATGTGGGTCGCAATAAAATCAGTGTCCAATTTACATCTGCTGAAGCAGCTAACAAATTTCTAGTTAACCCTGTCCTTAGTATATGTAAATATGTTTGCATCATCCCAACATTTAATATAACAAGGATGGGAATTGTAAAAGGAGTTCCCGTTGAATGGTCGTTGGAAGAGTTTGTTGGCTCTCTGGAATTTCCCTCTGCATGTGGTGAAGTGATAAAAGCAAGAAGAATGAACAGGAAGAATGTAAGTGAGGGTGTGGTTACTTGGGTCCCGACCCAGTCAGTGGTAATTACATTCCGAGGTCAGCAATTGCCTGAAAGAGTTTATTCATATAAGTCTGTCCTTCAAGTCGAACTGTATAAATATCCTACAATCCAGTGCCTCAAGTGTTGTCGTTTTGGTCACGTGAAAGCGCAGTGTCGATCGATGCCAAGGTGCTACAAGTGTTCCCAGTCTCATACTGGCGATACATGTGACACCCCAAAGGAAACTTCAACTTGCATCCATTGCTCTTCAAAACATTTTGCCATTGATAAGGGGTGTCCTGAATTCATTAAGCAACAAATATAAAATCAATTATGTCGCAAGAGTGTATCTCGTACATGGAAGCATCCTCCCGTTTCCCAACATATATATATATATATATATATATATATATATATATATATATATATATATATATATATATATATATATATATATATATATATATATATATATATATATATATATATATATATATATATATATATATATAAAAATTATATATTATAAATATTATCATACGTATTAATCGTACACTCCTCCGAATGTTCGTCTTTGTATGTACGACCTCCGGAGGAGGGACTCTTCTCACTGACTAAACAAATTGTGGCAGTCACTTTAAAATATTATATATATATATATATATATATATATATATATATATATATATATATATATATATATATATATATATATATATATATATATATATATATATATATATATATATATATATATATATATATATATATATATATATATATATATATATATATATATATATATATATATATATATATTGGTCGCGTGCACTATTAGGTGTTGATTAGTCCACCTTTTCACCTCGCGATAGTATAGTAGTATATATTACAAAAACATTTAATTAAGTGCCTCTATTGAATACCTTAGGGAGATCCAGCAATGATTACATTGTCACAGCCATTTCCGTTTAATCCCATTATCTGACACTAGCACTTTAGCAATCGCTTTAGATAAGCTAAAATCAATATTATTTATAAATTAATGTAATCAGTTCTCACTTGGAATATTAATTAGACTAGACTGGTTATATATTTTTGCTATGTTATTTTTTTACAGATCGTGCTGTGTTTCTATTAAATACAAGGAGAACGTAGTGTTAAAACCCCCCGATCTTCTCTTTCAGACTGATTTGAGGCAATTTCTATTAGGTCCTCTGATAATGAACATCAATAATTTCCCTAAGTTTGGCTTTTTTTAAAAACTATAACGTTTACAGCTAGACAATCATACGACGCCGCGTTAGTGTTATTTTTTAATTAATAATAACATGACAATAAAACACCATTCTAATATTTTTAAGTTTAATAATTATTTTAACATGCCATTTGAAAATACTACTAACTAACATTACAGTAGTCAGTAGTACTTTCAACAGTTTTCTACACACTGTTTAAAAAGAATAAGTGACGCTAAAAATAAATTATAGAATTTATATACCAAATGAAATTATCTACTTATAATTTTTTATAGAAAAACATACAACCCCCAACCATACTAGCCCTAAGCAAACTTAAAATGATGACAAACTAAAACATGAACAAAAAGGAGTTCCTTTAAAACTTTTTATATGATATGGTCGAATGGACAATAACGTAATGAGTTGACCCGGCCGTCGACAGCACCATGACACTCTTATCTTAGAGCACACGCGATGTTTGTTCAGCCGTATACTTTATTTTATTGAAAGCTTCTTTAAAATACGCTGAATTTTTATTTATTAAGTAAAAGTATTTGTAATAGTTAAAGTAAAGTAGTTGAATCGAGTGTGATTGAACCAGGTGTTTGTAGATTCATTTCATATGTATACAAATGGGTGGTTATTATTGGAGTTTTATGCACTATTTAAAAAATATATTTGTAAACTGTAATTACTCTTAAATTACATAATTTTTTATATCAAGTTTAAAAGAAAAATAGAAAATAAGAAGAATTTGGTCTCGTCATAAAAATATTATATCTTATTTTTTTAGTAAATACGACTACAATGTATTAAAGATTGGTTCTAATTTTTTTAAAAAAATTTAATAAAGAAGTAAAAAAGCACAAACAGTGTTTTATCACATTATTACGTAACAATATAAAAACATAAAACATAACTTACACATACACAATAATGGTATGCTAGTAAAAGATACGGCTTAATATACAACTCACAAGGGTTGAATAGCCTTTCCTTTTAAATAGCATATTCTTGGCCTTGCAAGTAACTTCGCATTTAATCTAGGGACAATATACTGCGGTGTGTTATCAACTTGATTTAAGTTCATGGAAGTAGACTATGGTATACTTAGTGAAATATGCTTCGTACTTCTTTGACTTTAAATTTTAAGTGGTCTAATTTCTTACGTTTATAGTACGCTGAATTGTAGTAAAAAGGAGTAAAATAAATTAAATATATAAAGGATATAATAATTAAAATGATCTTTATTAATAATAAATTCCATTATTAAAAATTATTTGTCGCAGTGGGTCTGACGGTGTTTCACCATTCTATCTTTCGACTGAGTCTTAAAATGATTGAATAATGTCTCGATTGTCTTGAAATTAAGTTTTCTCTACTTACTATGCTATACCTTAGATAGAGTAAGAAAATGAAAATTCAACACTACGTGTTTGTAGTATCCTAAAATTGAGACCATTGGTAAGTCTGAACAATTCCAACTTGAACTTATCATAGCTACGAACCTATGCAAATAATGACACCAAATACTGTTAGAGTCGCCATTTAGAAACACATGAAAATATAATATTAAATATATAATAATAATTCATTACAAACACAGCTTTATCAAATATAGTAAGCTTTTTCAAATTCCTTTAGCAACTGTTATTTACAAAACAACATCGTTTTTTTTTTCAAGGAAAACCGTATAAAATACGGCATTTTAATTAAATGCAATATAAACATGAAACCACCACCACGTAAATTACGACCTCAGGCAAAATGAATCAGCAAATAAAATCTGTAATGTATTAAAAACTGAAACATCTTAAAATTTGATGCTACTTTAATTTTGTAAAAGTTAATTGTACTATTATTTGAACTTTTATTTATTATTTGAATATTTTTGTTTATCTTCTTAGTAATGTAATAGTAAAAGCCAATTAAAATTATTTTTTATCATGATATACGTAATGTTCATCAAATTATTTACAATACATAGTTGTATTCGATATGCAAAAATATCAGTCAGGTGCGAGTAGTCCTCGCGCACTGAAGGTTCCGTATCATTTTTATGATTGTATGTCATCGATAACTCACTTTTCAGTTTTCATTGATTATAAAGTCTAAATAAATGAAGTACAATTAATAAAAGTAGACAAACTTGAATAACATGAAATTTATTACAGATATATTTTTTTATGTTTTGTCGTTAGAAATGCTACGACTGATGAGCGTTTATGAACATTTGATTTTTTTACTTATTGTTTAAAAGTTTATTTTTTTTGTGCTTCAAGAGGTCATTGGAATGAATATTTAGCTAATGGATTTCAGTTCAATTGTACTCGGCTTCGAGAAATAAAAACAGACAAACATATAGATAACCAAGTGATCTTTTAAGGGGTTTCATTTTGGCGTACTTCTGTTTATATAAGAGTACAGTGTAACAACATCTGACTGAATTGGATATTTTTGTGAATATATTTTTTTCATTTTACCACCGCTAACCACTACTCAATAAGTCAAGGAAACTGAAAGTGATGAGATATAATAAAAAGCTGAAAAAAGTACAAGTGATCCAAAAATTATTCATCAGTATTAATATAACACATATTAATGTCGTTTAAATATAATAAATATCTATGAAATATTCAGGAATAACCCATAATATTTCCGCTTTTGAAAACATGTCGCATGTCACGATTAACGTCACAATACTTCAGCTTTGTCAAAGTGCAGATATTCAAATTAAGGCCTCATTACAAAACACGCCGCACGCTAATGAATTGTTTGAATGGTTCTCAAAATTCCTTAAGTAGGTACTTACTGTTTTTGTATATGTACGACTAAATGTCTACGAATCAAAAGTAGCATTCATTCGTTTATACTTTTATAATGATCACAGTTATTAACTTTCAAAATTTTTATTTTATTTGTAAAATTGTTTATAGTCGCTTTTCAATTTGTGCGGAATTTTTAATATCTAAAACTATAATAAATAAAAGCGTCATGGCAGCTAAAGTAATATTTGCGTCCAAATTAAGATAAATACATGTCCTGGCAACGTTCCACAGATAAGACAAAAACCAAAGTCCAAAATGAGGCCTTTGCCCTGAAAAAAGTAGGCCATTGTAGAGTAAAAAACAATGAAATATTTTAATGTCCCTTGAAGTGGATGTAATGCTGTGTGCACTACAACCATACGGTTATCAACGCCGGTTACTTAGCATATCGTCGACCGTTGTTGCTTTTTCTGTCCCAGGCGACAGTATGTATGTCGCCATTAAAAAGGCATTCTATTCAAGTGCTTTACGGTGGAGTTATTTTGCGTTAATTAATCTATGCTCTTGTATATTATTCTTGTAATTTTATCCTCCCTCTTTATATTCATATAAACTATGCCATATATGTAATAAGTCTCAAGACTCTGTCTAAAACAAAATATAGGTTAATTATATTACGTGTTTATGGATTATATTAAATATAAACACTTTTGTGAATGTAAGACTATTGGTAAGAGGTAATAAAATGATATAATTACCATTTCCCCTAGTGGGAATCGAACTTAAAACCCTTACGTTTACATCAAACGCTGAAATGCTTATTGCTTGAATAATTATTCCATTCACTGATTTCCAAATGTCACATAATAGACAATTTAAAAATTCACTATTGATCGTATGCTGTGTTAGAGGAAAATGCCAATGCGTGTACAATTTTCTAAATTGGCCAGCCAGTTTCCGATTGGGGGAAACATGCTGAATCATAAAAGCTCGACGACACATTTGGGATAACTTCTTATACATTATTAGAAAAGAAAGTTACTTAAAAAGAAAATGATATTTGACGAGTTGCGTCGTCTATAGTAGACGTATACGATGCCGTGACTAGCTTGCAATGCTAGTAATAGTTAGTGAGGAATTCTGCTGGAATATTTTCGGTTCAGCTAATATTATTTATGTGCTGCGAATAATGGTTTAAATAAATAATAGTCTGTATATTATTCATAATATATAAACTAAGCCAGGAAATAATATCTATATTCTTGTAGTTACAAAGCCGTTTGCCTCATACAGTGTACAGCAATTATTAATAAAACGAAACAGTCTTAAGTGATTAAAATGAATATAAAGCTTTATTTTGTTACCCCGATACTATCACAGTGTGTTATTTCAATAAGGGTGCTAAAGGTTGAATATAGAAACCGTATGAGGTGTTGACATGTGACATATTTGCCGCTTTTACTTTCCTCACGTGACGCGAGGCCAAACGTTTACCTAAACGCATATATTAACGCCTACTAAAATACACAAATTATCAACTTGAAGCCCACTCACAGCCCTTGCGAATGGTTAGTTTGGTCAATTAAAACGAATTAGGTTAATGTATGTGGGTTTTTGGACGCCGTTTCTGATTAGGATTCCGTGAATATTATACTTGAATTAAGCTATTGTTTATATTTTTGAGAATTTAGTTATGTTATTAATATCATTTAATTGATTAATGTATTAGAATTATTATATTTTAGGGTTATGCTACGGTTGGTAGTTACTTGTAAGTTTTTATTCCAGTCGAAGAAACTAGAGCTACAGTTTCAGCTTTGGTTTATATTTTTATGTAAATCTATATATATAAATGTAAGGAGATATAGTAGATAAAATGTTAATTCTGCTTCATACAAAGTGTAGTTGACCACTTTAAATTAACAAAATATAGAGTCACTCTACCTTTTAAGAAAGTCAAATAATATACAATATAATAAGGCTAAAAAAATTAGTTAAAGTTAACGTTATATAGATAGTATAAGCTGACTCCTATCTTTGTTTATTTTTTTTCTATACGAAACCATAAAAGTTTGACCTTGATACACCCCTACCCTTTTATTTTCTTTTCCGTGCCAGTCCTTCCTTCTTATCAGACGGCATTAATCACAATTCCACCCCCAATTAAAAGCGCTATAGGCGGTTAGAACGTAATATATTATTGTATTTAAATTATATTGCATTTTGTATTGTTTTTGTGCATGCATTTAAAAGAAATAGAATAGAATCGAAAAAATGACTTAAAAATTACTTCATTTTAAATATTATACTTGGTTTACTTAATTTGAGGTGTAAACTTTTATCTTTTCGTTTTTAAGTAGTAATGTAATCATAAAATATTTCAACGTGTGACTACAAAAATGATGGGTCCCACCCACTCTGAAGGATAAATTATTTTAATTTGTATTTCTAAACAAATGTCTTATAAATATGTTCGAATTGTAAGGAATACTGTCTTAATATTGAATATAAAGAAAACTAAAATATAAAAAAATCAATATTTTTTTGCTTCTTCACACTATATTACTTACAAATGTGATATATTTCCAACGTTTATCCACAAAATGAGAAGGCAGTGTCATTTGGTCAATTGTCTTGAAACGAGACTACAAATCATTTTTACACCTGACCGCAGCGTTATCGTGATGACGTGAAAAATTACTGTTTCCCAAACAGTTACAGTTTTTCCACGCCAAGGGGCGGAATCCATTAAAATGAATTGTTGACTACAACCATCCTATTAGGGGACGTTTTTGTATAACTTTTTGTCAAATTGTTTAAAATTGAAATTTGAGTGTTTTGTTTTCGAAATATTTAATTTAATTACCAAATGTCATAGTAATGGATTCAAAATCAAAATTAGACTTGTAGAGAAGAATGGGGTCTTATAGGTGTTATATAAGCACTGTGTTACACTACTTTATATATTAAATTACTTTATAATTATATTACTGCATATAAAAAAATATATAAATTAATAATACATACTCATATATAATCTAAGCACTTCAGTGATATATAATTTATATTATTTCGTTTATTATTTTACAAATATTAAACATATTAAACGATTTGATATGTAAATATAAAGACATTTGTTTCTACTGTAATCCTATTTACAATGTCAACAGTTTTAATAGGCGTGAACAAGTGCAATCAAATTGGTATTAGCACAGCGGTATATCGAGTTATTACGTATTTTAATTTTACTGTACAACACGGGGAAAACTAAACTAAACGTTTACATGCAATGTTTGGTTGATTATAATTTAAATATAGGTACCTTTTTATTTGTTTATTTAGTACGCTTATTATCGTAACATATCTATCTTACTATAAATAATAAAATAATTACTTTAAATGAATTGTACATGATGGACTTAGTCTTTTTCTATACTAAAAATTGTATGCAGTATATTATAACAGATTATATTATGACACAGATAAAAAAATAATTGCTTGTTAATTATTTCAAGATCACAAGCATGTCTATAATCGTGAAATGAATTTTATAATTTTTTTTTTCATTTTTCTATAGAAATAAAAAAATATAAATTAATATATATATGTGAAAATTAAAAATTAAATTAATTATATAATATATCATTAAATAGATTTTAATTAAGATGACAGTGTCGGTATAAAACGTCTGATTGCGCGGTTGGCGAACGCTTTAATGGCTGTCATATCTCTGAAGGTGGTGTGGTCACAGAGTATGTGTTAACAGATAGTAAAAATAAGTATATTTTTTTATAATAAATTTAATATAGTTTTATGAATAACTAGTAGAAAATTAGTGGAGGCATGTCGAAACGATTTCCACGAAGAAGGATGTATGAAGGATATGTTAAGTTACATGAAACATAAATTGTGGCATAGTAATATGAGTCAAAGTGTCATATTTAATCAGAAATTACTTAAATAAAGAACAGGATTTACTTTATTACTATTTGAAAAGTCCGGAATTAAGATAGAGAGGACACGAGAAATGCGATATGAAACTTTAAGCTGGCGACAAAAACATAATTTTTCTTATTACATTACCTACTTTATAATTGTTAAAAAATCGATTAAATACCCTAGGTATTTATTCTATAACTAATTATATATACTTTTTATAGTAATAAATAAATGAAATATACATATATATACAGATTTAAATTTTAATATATATGTATAACTTTCATAATACAAAACATTAAACAAATATTCTAAACCCATTCTAAATAAAAACATTTTAACAGCTTGATCCAACCGTAAATATAATGTATATATTTCATACATTATCCTCGCACGAGTGAGTACTAGTTCCCAACTACGCTGTGGAGTGGGCCCGGTCGCTCATAAAAGTGTTATGAGTTCATTTCCAGACGGCGCCTATACTAGTGAACCCCTGCGATAGAATGTGGTAAAATTTGACGTCGCATATACCGGAAAGGGTTTTGCAGTAAAAATTCATATACACTGAAACTATGTAATATTATATTATATTTATATTATCTTTTTATGTTGTGTTTAAATATTGAATTTTGTTTAATGTATAGATATTAAGTATTTGTGAAATCTTATTGATATTATCAATTTAGTAAGATAGCTCCTAAAATGTTATTTAAAATTTATAAATTTTATTATATATAAAAAAATTTGTACTTTATTTTGACTAAATATGTATAACAGCATTAGAACATTCACTGGTCTTGTGTCTCTTTGTAAATACTATTTTTGGATATTCAATTTTTATTGTGAATCTATTGTAATCATTTGCCGGAATTGATATCCATCGATCAATATGTAATATCATTACTACGGAGGAAATTTTGAAATCGGAGTGTTTCGACACTATATTCTTTCTGTATACTCTGTTTCACGCAGAGTAAAGCGTCAAGCAAATATACATAGTCATAAACATTAACCCGAATCAAATCCCCCATATAACTAAGTAACTTCAGCTATTCCTCACGTGTCAAGGGGCAGATAAATACATTATATGCCCCTAAAAGCGTAAGAAATCCGTAGATTTGTAAACTTTTCCCCTTTATGACGGGTGAAGCGCTTTGCCAATGTTTTCCGTCTGAGCGATATGAAAAAGTGTATGAATTCTTAATAATTGATTTTTATCTTATCACCTATACAATAGATATTACTTTCGCGTGGCACATCAAGATTCATTTGTAACTTCGTCAACAAAACGTTTAACATATCTTTGTTTATTGCTATGACGCCGAGCAGTAAGCAAACTATTTATGATTCTGTTACAAACCTGCGTTTCTTTTATTGTTGTCTTTTATTATTTTACGTATCTCTCGTATTTTTGAACCAATATAGAGAGGGTTTTTAGCTATATATATAAAGCTTACTCCTGTTTAATTTTTATTTACTACTACTACTGCATTATTACAGCATATATGAAGAGGTTAATGACAGTGGACGAGGCGGAAGAGGTACGCAGGGACCGCAGCGTTTTGCGCACTATTCCCTCTAACTACCCCGCTAAGGATAAAGCGTGAAGTTATGTGTGTATATAAGTAGAAACATTTCTCCATTTACATTTTTATAATACAGTAATTTCTACTATTACGATCGATAGTATCATTTGTTTATATATTTTTTTAGCTTCACGCTTTAACCCGCGCATGGCAGGGCAGGGAAAGGGAACTGCAGGAAACATATGAACCTAGTGTCAAGGCACTCCGTTGCTTTAGTCCCTGCTTTCTCCGTCCCCGCTTTCCGCCTTTTACGAGGCATTACGTGTTGAGTGGAGGAACTCAACGCCGCGCTTGGCCTATTTGCCAGAGCTAAGAAAATGGAAATAGAAAAATCCATCTTCTCCTAGTGGGAATCGACCCCAGAAACCGTCGCGTTTACAGGCAGACGCTTACGCCTGCGCCACGACGGACCTCGATTATATCTACTTTTAGGTGTCTGTTTTTACTTTTAGGAGTAAAATGTTATTTTCCCTTTAAGCGTTTGCATTTTTTTAATAAATGATTTTTTATGAGTTATGTACGTACATAATAATTCAATGCATAACTCTGTCATATATAACAATCTTTAAAAGAACATGTTCCTATGTATCGATGTATGCTCATATTTTCCTAATGATCTCATTACCTAAAATTTATTATATTTTTAATTACTTTTTTAAATTAATTTCTTAAATAATTAATTTGATTAACCAATTCTAAATTATCTAACATTTCTATAGGAAGCTATAAGTAAATACTTACATTTGATACAGTATAATTATCTAAGCAGACTCGTATTTCATCTCGCTTAGTTCACTGAGCAATTTAAAGTTTCGATGATCATTTGTCGCAGTGGTCACAGCAATTTACTAGCCAGACTGTAGTTTTCGAAGGATATTTGCACGACTATATAGGCTATGGAAATTGGTTTTCCGTTTGGATATGTTTTTAATCTGTGACGTAAATTTCTTTGCAAAGAATATATACATGTTTTGTCGTAGAAAATATTTTTATAATGTTTTTCTATTTAATTCATGTTAATTTTATAAGTTTCGTAACAACTTTTACACGGCTTTTCTAGGTTATAAGTATATTCATATAAGATTTTTATGTGTAGCATAACAATATTTCCATACCTGTAATGATTATAAAATACTTTCTCAAAAGTTATAGTGAGTTATAGTCAATATCACATGACGTGGAAAGTGAAAAATTGATAATCTTAAAAGTTGTCTCTTTCTATTCTAGAGGATGGTGAATGCATAGAACAAAAAAAATTTTAAATTTACTTCTTGAGGACCGTCGCGGCGCAGAGGCGTAGCGTCTACTTCTAACCGCGACGGTTTGTGGGTTCGACTTTTCTATTTCCACTTTCTTCGCTCTGGGAACTAGACAAAGCGCGGCGTTGAGTTCCGCCTTTTAAAACCCAATGTCTCAAAAAAGGCAGAAAGCAGGGACGGAGAAAGAAAGACAGAATGAAAAAAGCAGGGACCAAGCAATGAATTTTCTAACCACTAGGTTCCTAAGGTTCCTGAAGTTCCCTCTGCCTACCTTGCATTGCGCAGGATAAAGCGTGAAGACATAAAAAAACAAAATTAAATTATAAATTCATCCTCTTACCCACCAAACAAGTAACCTCGTGAAAATATAAAATATACTTAAAAGTAAGTAATGCTTTCAAAAATAAACAATGACACCGGTTTATCGTTCATTAACGTCCAGCCCAGTCTATACTGTATACTATTTTGGTGAAATACTAAAACGCTTTAAATCGGCTTCGATACCACCGCAAGCACCATCGATCGTGATAGTATTTTGTTCGGTTAATTATCCGACTGCTGCCTTAATCCGAGAAGTCACGTGATGTGCACGTGCAAGGGGTATTATTGAAGATACAGAACAGCATATAGAAATGGTTTTTCTGTAGAGCTAACAAAATTTGTCCAAATCATAATTTTCGTATATCCTGAAGTATGTTTGCATTAGCTTATAAGCAATGATGACGTACAGTACTAAAATTTGGTCGGCTGACTGTCCAAGTGCTTTTGACATCGTTTTAAATTCGGTAAACGCTACATTTTTGACCTGATTTTGATGTTTCTTTAATTTGGTACTTATATTTGCTTCAGAACTTACTTGTTAGAAAATATAAATTTATATATATAGTTATATTTTAACTCATTACTTACATTAAATGGAAGCGTCATATAAATGACTTTGTACCATTTCTACTTTAGCTTTTGTTCGTATTGTGAAGCGTACCATAGCATCTAGATTATACAATTGCTCCCTAACTAAGACGCAAATACCTCTTAGATTTAGTGGCCATTCAAATCGGTACATTGCATTAATGCTTTCTACTTAATAACAAGCTAATGTGTATAGTGTACATACGTACGTAGCTTATATCAGGAGAACACAAATCCAAACAAACATGAAATTGTATACAGAATAAAAGATTTTGAGACTAACTAATTATGTGTATGAAAGTGCTTCGTTATATTGAATATAATAGAAAGTGAATTCATAAAAAGCATATACTATGTTACGATTCGAAAATTCAAAAGGATACGTGAGAAGATATGAGTATATGCACGTACGTAGGGTGCGTCCAATACACGAAAAAATGTATTTTGTAAAGGCTTCATGGTGCTTAAAAAGGTAATCAAAGGCAGTACATTCATTTGAGCTTCTATAAACTTTTTTTGATATTCGTCTCTCGCGAGAGAGAAGAGAACGTTATATTAAAATTATTTAAGATATATTTTTATGATTTTTAAAGTCAGCTGTGTGTGCGCACTCCATGAACAAGCTTAACAATTACATCAGGTTTGATAAGCTATCTCGCTAGGAAAAATAAATAATATATATATATATATATATTTTTTTTTAGCTTCACGCTTTATCCCGCACATGGCAGGGTAGGCAGAGGGAACTGCAGGGACCGTGGGAACCTAGTGTTAAGACACTCCGTTACTTAGTCCCTGCTTACTGCGTCCCCACTTTCCGCCGTTTTCGAGGCATTGCGTGTTGAGTGACGGAACTCAACGCCGCGCTTTGCCTTAGTTGCCAGAGCGAAGAAAATCAAAATAGAAAAATCCATCTTCCTCGACTGGGGATTGAACCCAGAAACCGTCGCGTTAGCCGCGTTACAGGCAGACGTTGCGCCTCTGCGCCACGACGGTCCTCATTTATTTTCCGAATTACAATTTTCCTAGAATGATCCGCGAGGCTATTGAAATACAAAAATATCCTAATTTCAATAGAGAAGCTTTCTACCACTTGGGATCCACTTATAAGAATTGACCCAGAGGGCAGGATACAGTCAGCTCATTCTGCAGGAATCCAGGGCAGTACGCGATGCAACGCAGGAACCTATGGCGGTAGTGTGATATAATAATTATATCAAATGACAGACGGGTAGACTGAGGTGGAATGCCACCTCAGTCTACCCGTGACCACGGACTACTGCAAAGTGTTCGAAACGTCAGGGTTTCACAAAAAATGTCAATATACGCGATAAATCCGTTTAAATTGTTTTATTTGAAATTTTAAATTTTTAAAGTGTTAATCTACGCCCATAGAAAATTACTTAAAAAAAAATTTAAACGCTATGAGATTTGAACGTATAAGAATTTCGACGCAGCGTGACGAAGAACGCATGGCTTGGTGGTCAGCTTCTTCAAATACTGCTGCGTTCAAATTTTATATTCATTCTTTAAGCAATTAACACTTTCTTTCATTTTAAAAAATATCTCTTTTTATTGATTTTGCACAACTAAACGCCAAGGCTTATGTATACAAACTCCAGAGGACCAAGTAGGATAGGCCGAGATTCATCACGTAATGCCTTCACGTAAAGACGGAAAGCGGGGAAAAGAGTGTCACTCTGTTCTCCGCTTATGTCGCACTATGGTTCAATTTAACTACCGTACTATATGTAGAATGTAGTATGATGCTAAAATAAGGATAATCCTTACAGTAATATTGTCCATAACAAGACATTTCTCAATTATGCTAAGATGTAATATGTTTTGTATAAAGCAAACTTGCTTACCGAGTAGGCTGGACAAAGTTAGTTAAAGCCTCCGGCGTTGCTTTCATATCATTTGTGAACCCCAAAATAATGCATAGTGCTTTATCAAGAACATTAGTTATATAGCCTGAGGCAATGTAGTGGTTAAGACTTCTTGGAGTAGGCTGGGTCATTTATAATATAATATGGAAATAAATAAAACGTCAGTGGTAAGTAGAGTACCTATAGATATGAGTAAACTGAATGTTACATTAGATTTGAGATAAATATAATGTAAAAAAATGTAAAATTTCGTTTACTCAGCAATGTCTCTGAATTACAGTACTTATAATCATAAAATTTAAATTTATAAATTACGGTAAACTTTTAAATTTAAATTTTTATATAATACTGAACATTTATTTGCTTTACGTCGTATTTCTTTGCCTACAGAGGTAACCCTAGGCACAAAGAACCTAGTGTTAAGACAGCTTCATTATTCACTTTTCGCCTTTGTAATTATTTGTTTTTTTGTAATTACTTTTTTTTTGCCGCTATAATGCAGCATAAAATTAATTACATTATATAAATAAGAACATAAAAATATATTAAATTAAAAATAAAGTAAGATTCAAATTATAAGAACAAAAGCAAAAAGTCTAAAGTCAAGTAACCATAGAAAGTACCTACGTAATGCCTAAAGTCTTAATCACCTTATTTCAACTTTGACGTAGCGCCATCTCGCGGCCAATTCTTACCAGCCACCAGATATTATTTTAATGTGTAACTCCGTCTCGAGAACGGTTATAGTTAAAGTTTGAGATCAATTTCATAAATTATGATTGCCTTTTTTGTCTAATATGATTCTTTTTAAACTAATATAGCTTTTCATGAAAGTAGTATAATTAAGTTTATATTAAATAAAAAAAAATCAACAGCTAGTAAGAATTTATACGTGCACAAAGTGATCTTAGTGTCAAGGCATTCATGAGGCAAAGCTTAACGCTGCAATTAGGTATAATGTCAGGACCTCACAATGTTTTATAAAACTGAATTTAAATATATTTTAAATACAATTATAAATTGAATATTTTTATGATTTTTAAAGTGTTAATTCAGAAAGGGTTTGGAAAAAATACTTAAAGAAATCATATAAAAATTTGAACGCAGCGTATTGCAAGATTTCCATGAAGCGCGGTTTCAAATCTCGTTGTGTTCAAATGTTATATATGTTCCTAAAGTATTTTTTTAGTTATAAACACGCTTCACGCTATATCTCGCATATAACGGGGTAGACATAAGGGACATGGTTAGCCACTCCAGTTTTCCACCATTTTCCCTAGTATAAAAAGCAATATCACAGCGTTTTTTTTAAAAAAATATTAGAATTGATTATAAGTGAAATCATGTAACACTTGCAAAGTAAAATAAGCTAACAATAGCTTTTACATTCACAGAATGGTATATTTACATACACTCCTTCTCACACACTACTGTACTAAAATGTTTCTATTTAAATGCAATTTAAAATTCTCATCTAGCTAAGTGTTTGTCGTTGTAGTCGAAGCCGAGACCCGCTGATATTCAAACCGCCCCGATAGAATAGCCGTCGCAACCGCACTGAGTCGCGTGGGCTTGCCTGATTGCAGGCGATGCTACAGTGCCTCCTTGTACGGGCGAATTTAGTTTAAAATGACTTAATCTAATATTTTTTAATTGATAAATTTCTTTATTATTTTTTTTTTATTTTGAAAGTAAATAGATTGAGCTATTAGATTTGAGTAAGATATTTAAAATAATTACTACCATTCGTTTTATTTTTATTATTTTTAAAGTGTAGCTCAAACTGAGGGTTTAAAAATGTTAAAAATATCTCCCTTTTCACAATTAACATAGTAAAAAAAGTCCCAATAACTATGAAACCCACAATCATCGTCTTTAACACGCTCTTTAAATGCACCACTACATTATCTTAATAAAAGCAAGTAAAAAAAATCTTAGTAAAAAATTAGGAAATTTATTATTTTCACGAGTAAAAATTACACGTAAGAAGCCCGTAACGAAATAGAAGTCGTTCGCAGTTGGCGAAGCGTTAAATGGTACATTTTCTGTGCCCATTTGCAATTCGATATCCAGCTAAGCTGCACAGTGTAGGACTCGGGATTGCAAGTCTCCTATTTGATATTTAGTACTATCTTAGTGATATGAAAAAGTGTCTTACTTAGAAAATGTAGAAAGTAGGTTCAGTTCCCACTCGGGGGAAAGGTTAAGCTTAAGTTTTTTGTTTACAAAACGAAGTATTTTGACACTAAGTTCTCTGTACTTACCCTTCTATGCAATAAAAAATGTGAATATAAATGACTTTTAAAATAAAATTGGCTGTCGTGAGTTCTATTAGAATAATTAGAGTATCACTACTATATACCTAATATTTCATTTTTTTTAAATTCCTGTTAAAGATTTAACAACAACGGCCGGCCAGCGGAAACGACAATTGACTACCACCATTCAAAGAACTGTCTCTTTTTCGCGTGAGATTAGAAAATAAAGTTATTACTTTAGGTAAAAAAATACTTAAAGAAGACATAAGAAAAATGGTTGCCTGTAAAGTGGGTTTTACGGGCGAAAATTTTACGTGACAACGTCTTTTTCTCGGTAGAATATTTATTGATATGAATAATAATTATAGTATAAATTGCACAAATTTTAACTATAGAAAATATATTTTGTTTACTAAAACATTGTACATGTGTCAAGTGATACGCGCGGCGGACCGATCATAGTTCGGTGACAGTTGACACATCGTTACGTTACCATATTTGACTCCGAGCCGCACAACCTAATTTAAGACGTTGTCACGTCAAAAATTTAACACAGCCACTATCCTTATTTTTGTAGACTTAAGTGAAGCAGTGTGGAGTAAATCTCTCTTATCATTTGATTTGTACTGACTTTGCGTACATTGCTTTAAGCCTACTAGTTACGCTTTTAACGTATTTATAAGGCTTAATAGTCAGAACAAAGACTGCAATAGAGCTTTGTTGTTGCAATTTGTTTAATTTCATACCATTATACTTGTGTAAAAGCAGATTTAAGGGCCATTAGGGTGTAGTGGGACAGCATCTAATTATGTATACAGTGATCGTGAATTCGATTTTAATTTGGTAAAATGAAGGATATCCGTTATCTCGTTTTTATTTCCGAGTAGAGAGCCACGTGTGGTATTTAAAAAAGGAATTAAAAAATCTAAAATATATAATTTTTTAAAATTACTTTGAATAGCAGATACGTTTACAATATTTTCTTAACGAGAATTACAAGAAAATGCAGGTATTTCATATGAAGTCAAATCTATATTCATAAAAATATTCTTAAATAAGTTTTGAAGATATTGCAAACTCAATAATTATGTTACCTGTTTTATTTAATGTTAAAAGGCATACAATAAACCTTAACCGTCTATTCCAACGATTTACCTGTGCAATAGGATTACCTTCGAGACTGCAAGACGTTTTTAGTCTAGACAAACAGCACAGGCTTTCAGAAGTAGTGCTAACACTGAGATGTGTAAAAGAATATATGCTGTTTCAAATAGTATCTGAAATTAAATAATATCAGCAAGGAGTATTTTATATGACGTTTATACTAATAAAAATAGATAAAGAGTATCTATAAAAGTGCATTAAAATTTATGAAAAAAATATTAGTATAACAAGTAGGTTACTACTATACTACTAGTATATCAAAGTCCTGCATTAATATACTCATATTTTATATTGTTGTACGTTTATGGGAAATATGTAATATATATTTCTTTAAGGCAATGAAAATCCTGTTCTATTAGAAGAACACAAATATATGTTCTTTTTAATCTTATTAATAAGAGCTTAAATAGATTTTGAAGACCACAAATTTGATAATAGTATATGACCAATATAGTACACTAAACTAGGAAATATGAAAAACGGTAGCTTGCTAAGGCTATAAGTCGTTTAAAGTGATCGATATTTTTCATTGACGTATAAAAAATTAGATCTGAAATAGCTAATATAGGGCCTTGATACATTAGTTAAACTATAAAAATCAACAAAATGCTGGGTTAGCTTACCTTTTTTATTAGCAAGTTAAATTGATAATCCAACTTAAGAATATGCCTACTGAGAAAAACTGCTTCAGTGTAGTAGGTAGTTTTAATTGGCAAATATAAATTACTGAATAGTATTTATATCGTTTAACATTGCCAAGCATTATAATCATACTTGAATTATTTCTTTATTACGGCTTCAGTAATATTCTCACTCGAGTAAAAAAAACGAAGTATTGCAACACTTAGTTCTCTTTTCGAGGCTTCTACAAGTGTCATATGTCAAAGTGTAATTGGAAGTGGCATAACAGGAATTATATTTCCCCGAAACTTAAGTTGCAGGCAGTTGTCACAATATGAATAAATTATAAAATATATCAATAAATACATTGTACTAAATTTCTGAAAAACTAAATATAAATTGAGCATTTCTTACTATATACCTAAGTACGTATGTATGTGAAGTGATAAAAATGCAATTTTGCAATTTTTTCAAGCAAATGCATTTCAAGGCTTAATCTCTTCTCAGATTTGTAGGGTTGCCATGATTTTCACTTAAATTATAACACTCGAATTGTAGTTTCATACATTTTTCGGTACAAATGTATGAATATATATGTTCATGTAAATTATAAAATAAAAAGAATCCGTCGTAAAATTGTGGAATAGTGGATTGTAAATACTTATACTTAGAAGTATAGTGTCTTTGTGTTTTGAAATTCTAACATTTGAATTTAAAGTGATTAAATTTAATACTCAAAATAAATCAAATTAATTCCAAATATTTATATTTGTTTCTCTTTGATATATATTTTTTTGCAAATATTAATATACAGCAGTTAAGCTGCTAGCGACCGTTAATCATGTATGATGAGGACGTCAACGAGACGTGCAACGTCTGCCTGTTATGCGACGGTTTCTGGATTCGATTACCATTCAAAGAAGATGAATTTTCTATTTTCATTTTCATCGTTCTGGTAACTAGGCAAATGCCTCGAAAAAAGCGAAAAGCAGCAACGGAGAAAGCAGATACTAAGCAACGGAGTGTCTTAACACTATCCTAAGTTAATAAGTCCCTATTGTTCCTGCAGTTCTCTCTGCTTACCCTGCCATTTGCGGGATAAAGCGTGAAGCTGATCATAATATGTTTCATAAATTGTTTATATATATATATATATATATATATATATATATATATATATATATATATATATATATATATATATATATATATATATATATATATATATATATATATATATATATATATATATATATATATATATATATATATATATATATATATATATATATATATATATATATATATATATATATATATATATATATATATATATATATATATATATATATATATATATATATATATATATATATATATATATATATATATATATATATATATATATATATATATATATATATATATATATATATATATATATATATATATATATATATATATATATATATATATATATACTATTGTAAAATTCATTTGCTCCTAAATTGGCTAGCAAAGACACAGAAAATTATTAAAAGAACTTTATAAAATAGTCTTTGTTTAATATTTACATATCTACACCTAAATCTATAGTATAAACTAATAACATCAAAACAAATACAATTAATATAATCAAATATTTTTACAATCTTAGGAATGACTCTTCAAAAGGTATTTATTTGGTCAACCTACGAACAACTGTCTTAATGATATCTCAAGACGCACTTAAGAGCTCATACATAACGCTCTATGTGACATTTTTAAAATTTAATTCAGCGCTAATGCATTCTGCCTGTTTACTGTAAATACTTATTCAAATTTATAAGAGGGCCATTTATGCAACAAAAATTACAAAGGGAATGTAACTAATGCTTTTAATGTTCATTGTTATTATACACTGTTTAACTTTACTAATATTTTTTGCTGTTCTATTAATAATAAGATATTAATATTAAGTAGAATTTATAATAGTGTGTTTGGGAACTAAAGTATAATATATAATCAATTTTCTTATGATGTTAACTTTCATTTTCTAAAACGTAGTGTTAATTTAGTTTAGAAAACCAATATTTTGACCACAAAATATTCTACATTTCTATACTGCCCAGGAGGCAAAAGTATATTAAATTTTTTTAATAATTTTTCGTTTAGCATCGTTTAATCTTTTCACATTAATAAACAATTCAATTAATGATTCTGAATGAACTCTCTAAAATATATTTTGATGATAAACAAAAATGTCTTCTCATAGAAGATAAAATATATTCCCTAGGAACCAGACTCTTTAAGATAGTCAATTTTCATACAAACAGTCTCCTCATTTGTTTAATAACAAAGTGTTACTATTTCAAATGCCATTTCATTCACAAAGCCATAGTTAAAGCTGTATGAGCTTAGTAAATGCATTTCGTAATGCAATTTTAAATGAACATAAATTACATTGTGATACAGTATAAGATTATATTATTACTTATTGTCCTGAGAAAAGCTTTTGAAACGCACCATGTAAATACTCATAAGTTTCGCCCACGTAGTGTTGGAATTATCATCATCTTATGGAATTTAAGTTATAATAAATAAAATGTATATTATATTATATTTCCACTATTTAGCAAAAGGGAAATTATGAGTAAGCTGTTCAATTTTTAAAAAGTTTGTAAATTAAGTAATAATTAGTTTAATTGTGGTAATTAGTTTGAATTTTTTCTTACAGATATGTTAACAACGTAATAAATTTTAAAAAGTATATACGAATTTTGACGTAACGTGATAAAGATGGCATGACTTAGTTTTAGACTAGACTTAGTGCTTTTGGTGCTTGTTCAAATTCCACTGCACTGCAATTTTAATGTTATCTTTGAGTCTTTGGTGTGAATTAATACTTTAAAAAAGGCGGTAAAATAGAGACACACAAATCATAATGAAGTCTAAGACGGGCAACAGCAGGCTGGTTGTAGATTTTATTATAAAAGGTCAATCAAACTATTTAACTAATAAATATACATAGTTAAAATTAATAATCGTTCCTTTAAGTTTATGAGTAACGATAAATTTCATAATAAACTTTGCTTCGTTGAGTTCTAAATACTTTATTTTGTTCCCCGTTCCTCGCGGGTATTTCTGGTCCATTATTGAAACGAATTGTTTTCTAAAGTTTTATTAAAGGGCTCTTGATATATTCTACGAATAGTTAATTGCGCTTAATTTAGTTATTGATTTTATTAAAATCTTATAAGTAAAAAAATCCACAATCCAAAGAATTGATTGTGTGAAAATAAGTAATGATAATAAAGAAATAAAAATACAAATAATAGTTAAATTTAAAAATGGCATAAATATATATTATAGCATACCTATTTATATATATTTGTATATAACTCAGATATACTTAAGTATAGAAATAGTTATGCTATAAATGTATTGTAAAGACACAATAAAAAATCAGAATTAAGATAGAAAGCCTTTTGATTGAGGTATTTATAATTTAGAAAAATATTATGTGCATACTATTCTTAAAACAAGAACCGCTTATAATTATGTAACTTTTATATTTCTTATAATTCAAATTACACTGCAAGATGAGTCGTATATGATTTTGCATAATCTTGACTAAATGAACGACACTGTAAATATGTACGATGCTTATATTTAAATTAACTTTCTGCTCTCCTGGTGCTTTAACAAAAATTGATACACTTTATAGTTATGTTTTACACAGTGATTTTTTCAGTTATTATGAAAATATATTATAAATATTTTATTTAAATCTTGTAGTTCTACGAAACCATAACAACATTTTGAGTTTAGCTCATTTTTACTGAAAAATTAAATTCATTAATTTAAAAGATATATTTACAGTGAAATTAAATACATTATCTGCTAATAAAACACTTAACACAATTTACTTTTATTTGTATTTTTTTTAGCTTCACGCTTTATCCCTCACAAGGCAGGGTAGGCAGAGGGAACAGCAGGGACCATGGGAACTTAGTGTTGCTTAGTCCCTGCTTTCTCCATCCCCGCTTTCCGCCTTTTTCGAGGCATTGCGTGGCGGAACTCAACTCAAAGTGCGGTACTTTGCCTAGTTTGCCAGACCGAAGAAAATGGAAATAAAAAAATCCATCATCCCCGACTGGGGATCGAACCCAGAAACCGTCGCGTTACAGACGTTGCGCCTCTGCGCCACGACGGTCTTCTCTTTATTTGTAATCTGCAATTGTAATCTACTTTACTATTTCTATTTCTTAATTTTAAATGTTAGAAGTGATTTTAGGACTAATTATTCATATCTAAAATTTTTGCAATGTGACTAATGTTATTGTATCGGAAAAATAAAATATAATTACCTACTAAAAAGAAAACGGTGTTATAAAAACCAGATTAATGAAATACTTAAAATCTTTAGAAGAAAGTATTTAGTATTCCGATCCTTACTCCATTTTGCATTCGAGGCAGCTCGAAGGAGACCAGGCGGCGAACTCCAATTGGAAAAACATTTTCCACGTCCTCTCGACAAACTTCTTAATACTTTTGTATTGCGTTTTAATTGAGGCAGAACTTTTTGCACAACTCTTTAATTCGATTACTAGATTTCAGAATTTACTAATAAAGTTGAAGTTTAGTCATTTAGAGGGCTGTGCTGTTAGTTAAGGTGTATTTATAGGGTGATATATTATTGTAATGTTTTTATAATTGAATGAGCAAGCAAGCAAATAGCATATACGTATCAATTAATATTGTTCTTTGGAAATACGTAACTAAGGTAAAGCCCTTGAACTCACCATATGTTGTTTTCTAAGTATACTTTTAAAACATAAAATCCAAGAAATTACGAAAGAAAATAAGGCCGTTATAGCTATAATGGAAGATTTATTTTCATACCCAGTCAAGGTCACATTGACGTCTAGCCATTCAATGCGTCCTTTCTTTATCTTTAAATATTTTTTCTCTTGTGTGTAAACAGAGAGTATCGAGACACTCCTGTCTTCTCTACAAACCAAAAAAATTCAATTACTGCAATAGTCTTAAAAAATATAATATATTTATTTTAAAATATTAAGGCTTACTTTTAAATTTTCAATAATTTAAATAAGAGAATTTTCTAAAATAATTTTATATGTCACGATATTAAATTAGCAACTGCAGCAAGTTTATGCTAATAATAGCTTTCTCTATAAAAAAAAAGTAAGTCTTATGGAAGAAACCACCTCATTATTAGCGTTTGCTAGTTTTATTTTAGGCCGACATACGTCTAAGCAAGGTGTTGTTCTTTTATATACTGAAATTAAATGTCAATCGATACGTCAGCTTCAGTGCCGTAGTTTGTTATTTCAATTATAGAAATCTCCGATGAAAATGTTCTAAAACATGCGTCTTTTATAGGAATTTTTCATTTTACCGCCACCCATTTTGTCCATGAGCGACTTTTAGAGCGAAAAATATTAAGTTTACTGGAAAATATTTAAAGCATGTTCACCATTTCATTATTAAATAGTGTGTAGTTTTTATATTATTTTTGAAAATAATTTTCTATCACAATTACCCAGTGCTTCAGACAGTACTCTTTTATTAAGTTATTTAATAAATATGACTTTGAAACACAAATCTTGCAAGATTAATAATGAAATAATGAAAATGCTAGCGTTAAATAAAGCACAGTGTTTTATTTTACCTAATAGTAAATCATCATGTCGTTAAGTGACTTTCAGAAGATATAAAATATACTTATCTATACAACAAACTTACCATATTCATATGATATATTTATTGCATAGTGCGTATACACTAACATTTGCATAGGGACTTCTCTTTTAAAACCAAACTAAATTACTTACCCGATTGACTTGCACTTGCGTTTCCGTAGTGAATATGCAAAACACGGGAATGGCAAAAGTTTATATCGTGCTCAGGCATTGGCCGGTCTCATTTCAAATGCCCGATAGGGTTTGACAATGCACATGCATATTATTCGCAAAGACCATTTCTGAACGGAAAGTTAGATGGGATACGGCTTAAGTTTAGTGATCCTTGCAACAATTATTTTGGTACCATTCTTGTTTATTAAGCTTCCTGTTTTGACCGTAACATTCAATGAATATTTATGGGAGTTGGAATTCTCGTGGCTATTAGCGTATTCTTATAAGGTATTAGAATTGTATGGCTTTATGTAAATCTTTACATCCTATAGATAATTTTTACTTATTTTATTCATGGTGCCCGATTCTACGACCATAAAATTAAACAATGGCACTTCGTTATGAAACCAATAACGTAAATTGTTAACATAAAAGTGTTAAATACGGAAATTTATATGTTTAAAACGAATGAGGAAATAACATTGAGAGCAAATTTTAATTATTTTACTCTATTTAAGTAGTCAGGCGCATATCTTTCATCTTAATTCCAAGCTAGCCGTTTTAATAGGATGATGAGAAAACGCTAGGAATATACTAATGAAATATTTCGCAGACAAAGTAGGTAATCCCAAAAATCCAATATTACAAAATTAAGTTTTTAATTAATTTTCTTTTGGAATTCGCGGCAGTTGGTTTTCCTTGCCTCAGGCTAGTATTCCGCTACAATATTGAGTTCATCGACGTTTTTGTAAACCGGAAATTGAATTCGTCAATATTTGCCTGTGTTTTACAATATATTTATATTAACATCGTAAGCGTTTCGGTAGATTTACTTGCTTTAAATTTTGCGTATAATTATTAATTGAGGTTGGAAGTAGCAAGCAGCATCGAATCAAACAAAACTCATCGTTATATAAGCTTAATAACTTAGTGATAGAAAACATTTTTTTAATTTTAAAGAAAGTCATGGGTCAAAAAGCTAACTGACTAAGTATTAACTTGGATGGATATTTATCTTTTGCTTTGCAATTAATTTAAAAACATACATTAAGCAAGTTAGTGACATCTTATTCTGCATAATACTAAGTTATTACATATACAGACAGGTGTTTAAAAAAATTGACCTATCCTACCAACTTGACGCATACAAAAGACCGACAAACAAACAGGATATGACAAATTACATAATCATCATTCCATATGTTCTATTATAGTATATTGTAATGAAACGTGGGTACGGTTGTGTTTGGTGATGCGAGAAATTGCTTAATCAGTCAGCTGTGGCGCGATGATTAGCCAGATATCGATATGAAATTCACGATTACATTTTTGCTCGATATGCAAAATCGATAATAGTTATTGGACAAAAACACGTAAACGTTGACAGGGAGTGGATTGCCTAAATAAGTGGATGTTTTCATGACAATTGTATTACAATCATATATATATTATTGCCCTTATAATATGAATAAATGTTTATTAAATTTACTTGGTGTAGTAAATATATATTTATCTATCATATTAAGTTGGTCCTACAGTTTATCGATAGCAATGATCTAAGGTTGAGGTGTCATCAATACCAATATTTAGACTGGTAATTAACTTTTCTATGATATAATATAATAAAAAATAACAGCTGAATGTGTAAGCATTTTGTTTTTTTTCATACATAATTAGCGTTGGTCGGTACTTCAAATTAAATTCTACTACTAATTACATAGTAGATCAAATTTGATTCTAACTTAGATCAAAGTTTGGGCAATTACTTTAAGAACGTATACTTACAGATTTAAGAACATTGTTTTGTTGATATTGTACATTTGGTTATCCTATATTTCAGTAGCTTTCCGGAAGTCTGTCAAGGGCCATTTGGTGCGAAGTTCACGCGTCATAAATCTCATATATGCGAAGGGTTGAATAAAACAGCTTTGTTGTTGTTTAAGCGGTAGTTAATAAGCCAACAAATTGGTATCTACAAATTCAAATAGCTATTGAGAATGTAAAGATGGTTGTTATTATGAAGTTATTATCATCACTTATTTTTAAATTGTACAATATTTCTGGAATTTCTATTTTCATCTTTGAATCTGTGTCATGTAAAGAGAGCGTATTCCTAAGATTAGAATTTGAATTCCTCACCACATTCATACAAAATGAATGTTTAAGTTGGTCGACTCTTGTTACTTGTACTTCTTGAACTTACAAAATTTGACAAGAATTTACAGATTATAAAAGAAGAATTCTTAAAATTATAATTAATTTGTATATGCTTAACTTAAAAACTTTGTTTATTAACATTAAATTACTAGCTATTTTTAAATGAAGTCATTACAAACTAACGTTTACAGTTAATTTCTACGATCATGAACTAAGTACAATCACACGATTCGCAAGCATTGCCCACACACTAACGATATTTTTTAGATATAAAATATCTATATTATAAATTGTGCATTAGTAATTGAGTTTTAGCATAGCTGTAATTTGATGATTTTCGTAAACTAAGATAAAAACAAGTTACAAGATTATTAAGCATATCACAGGTTGAAAGCTAAATAGGCTAGTTGCTAATCAACTTAAAAGCAGCTGCAATCACGCAAGGCTCATGCTCCGTTTCCTTTGAAATAAAAAACCATACAGGTATTACTCAACAATTTAATGTAGCTTAATTAAAGGTGTAAGAATAATTGTAAATAGAGAAGTCGCAAAAAGCTTCCGACAGCTAGTCTCTAGGAATCGTATGAAATTAAAAATAGATGTGACAAAATCTGAAGTTATAATATTTTCGACTGCATTATATACAAAGCTTTATTTTGTAATATCCATTCATAAATATAAGCGTGACACTTGCGGCTGTGATATTCACTCTGAAGAAAGGAATTTTCATTTTCCTGTTTTGTAATTGTTTGTACAATATAATAGTTTCTAATGCAATCCTTGCCCAAAAGCTTAAAAAAGCGCGGCGTTGAGATCCGCCATACTTATTATTTGTGTTGTGATGGAGAAAGGAATGAAGCATCTTAAGCTTTTGTTAGTTACAATATAGCAAAAAAATACAAAAAAACTTTAAAAATGTAGGTTAGACAAACACAAAAAATGGGATTACTTCAAAGCGTACCTTAAAAACACGAAATAATTCCTTTATTTTATTATATAAATATAAACAAAAATACATTCACAGCCACAAATAGGCCTAAATATAATTAAAAGCCATATTTTAAAATGCAGCCTCATTTCGCTATTTATACGTTTCCCTTATTTTATTTATCATTCATTGAATGGAATAAAACTTTAGTGTAGAATTTCACATTAGAGCATGCAAATTGGAGTGCGATACCATTATTTGCTCGCAAAGTTAAATAGCTCTCACTGGCTTTCCGGAAAAATCAGGACTAAGGTCTTGTTTTCCAGTGCATTTAATGCTATATATAGAATCGGTGGTAAGGTACAAATGTCAGCTTATAAAGCTTAAAAATTAAAGAGTTGTTATAGGCATTATGTTGTTTTTAATTTTCCCATGGGGTATTTGTTTCTTATTAGATATTCTAAAAAACCTCAATGTACATTACACATAAAAATGTCTTGCATGGCTCACACAAAACATAACAGTTGTTGAGTTTTACCACTTAATATTTTTTTTACTTCATCTAGCTAAGGAATAAAGAAATTATGTCGAGTTGCGGAACTCAACGCCGTACCGTCTAGTTACCAGAGAGTTAAAAAAAATTGATTTCTTCTAGTCACAACCGAACTCATAATAATATTTCTAGTCGCCACGCCACTGTGTTTACGCCACCGATAGGCTTATAAGCGTAAGCATAGCAAATACCTAACTCTACGTATGTTTGCTTTAGGACGCATTACATATGTATATAGCATTATATATTATTCCTGCAGTGTATTACTGACATTAATCTCATATGGAATCGAAGCAGACTCATAGGGTTCGTTGGGTAATGGAAATGAGTGAGTGAATGAATCTTTTGAAGTCGACCTCCTGATCTATTGACGTATCCATTTTAGCTATTCACGTATCCGTCACTTTGAATCAAATTAGGGGCATATTTTCTTTATTTCATTAAGCTAATTATAATAAAACAATTTTTATGCATATAAAAAATATGATAGATAGATATAGATAAATTTTTAAGTATTGAATTTTTATTTATTTATCTTCAGTAAATTGGCTAGTTTTTGGAATTTTTGTTATTATTATTTAAATAGCTTACTCATTATAACTGGTAAGTTATCTTTTTTGATATAAATATATATACGCAAGTCTAATTTAAATTATTAAAGCGCGGTCGTGAGATGAGTCAATCAAAAAGGAATCAAAAACCTGATCGCTAAAAAACACATTTAGCATATGTTTTAATTTTTTTAAACACCACTCTATATACGTATATATATTATATTTACATAAAATTATATATATTACATTACATCTAAATATATTCATGTAAATATAGCAGCAATATTAAATTGTTATTTGCATTTTCTGTGTTTTTTCCTCATAATGTACATTTAGGAACTAAGCCTTTTGTATTACAAAATACCTCGGCGTATTATAAAGGAGGGCTTATCTTAGTCCGTTAAAATGTTTTCTGTCCTGTTTTTTATTTGGACGTTGTATCATTAGTATAATACATTTATATTATGCAAATACCTACTACCAGTATTAATAAATTTTAAAACTAAATGTTTTAATCCATTGATTTACTTATAGGTACTTGTTCTTGACAAAAATACTTTTAACTAGTTTTTCCTATATTTTGTTTTATTAACTACTTGTAAGTTTTCAGTTTTGATAAAACCCTTTCATAAATTGATCTGTGACCTAATTTACAATTAAATTTTTTGAACAAGATTTTGTAAAAGATTTTGGTACAGATTTTTGCGTTTTAGTAAATATAGGCTTGTACATAAACAACTGTGTATCACAGCGGGTTAACGACGTATTGCACTATCTGACCTGATTTCACATGACGTGAGCACTATTACTAGATGCTTATACTAAAGCCTTTAAGTAATAAAGTAGCTGTAATAATGTAGATTACTTTCATAACTGTAGAACATGAAGTTGCATTAGAGGGACTTAAATATAATCGTTAATACTGTTCATGTGTTATTATTTTACTAATTCTATAAAAATATGATTATAATTCATAATATTAAAATGAATTCATTTATTTCCTAAAATCCCTTATTTGAGAAAAAATCATAAAAAAAACTATAGAGTACTGGCACAGTAAAATAGTGTCAGGGTATGTGACAATTGTTGGTTTGATACCCACAAAATAAAGGGTAGGTTGAGATTCACTCAATACAGTCACTGACTGACAGACAACTACTAAATGTAGGAAGAACTAATTTAACATATTGATATCGAGATATATGTCTATCAGAGAAATTCTCTGAATCCCTACAGAAACAAGATAAAACTGTAGTTAACGCTACATACTTTCGTTAGTAGTGAAATTGCGAACTATAACAAATATAACCGTCGTAAAATATACCGTCGTGGCGCAGAGGCGCAACGTCTGCCTGTAACGCGACGGTTACTGGGTTCGATTCCCAGTCGGGGAGGATGGATTTTTCTATTTCCATTTTCTTCGCTCTGGCATCTAAGGCAAAGCGCGGCGTTGAGTTCCGCCACTCAACACGCAATGCCTCGAAAACGGCGGAAAGCGGGGACGGAGTAAACAGGGACTAAGTAACGGAGTGTCTTAACACTAGGTTCGAATGGTTCCTGCAGTTCCCTCTGCCTACCCTGCCATGTGCGGGATAAAAGCGTGAAGCTAAAAAAAAAAATTGTATTAAAAGATCTTTCAATATTTCAACGAAGTCTCAGTTAGAGAATAGCCACCAACATGAAATAATATGCATATTATACACAGTAAGAATTTAACCGCCTCATTATTTTACGCCTTCACAACGTTTAGAGAATTATAACATTATTAGTTAAGTATTGTAAGTTATATGCAGTTTAGAGCATAGGCGGCTGTAATGTGAAGCTACAGTGGATGTATTACTTGAAGCTGGCAACAATATATGCAAAGTGTGTGTGGAATAGGATTGAGTCTTGACATTCAAATTATAATTGTATCATTACAGTAGAATAACCCTTATTTAATTATAATTATTTCAGAGTAATCTTAGTGAAATTAATGCTGAGATCTTCCTTTTGCGTTTATTTTAAGCGAAGCGAAACTTTATTGTACCATGGAAAACTTTAAACATATAATATGTAATAAAAATAAGTAAACATAGTGATGCTAAACTTTTTATTTTTTTTAAAACTAAATGATATCTACGTAAAACTTATAATATTTTTTCTTTTTTTTTATGGGAAGGACAAGGCAAACGAGCGGTCGAGTCACCTGATGGTAAGTGATCACCGACGCCCACGGCCCTGTGTAACTAACAGCAGAGGTGTTACAAGAGCGTTGCCGGCCTTTAAGGTGGACGTAGACGCGCTTTTTGAAGGTACCCATGTCGTATCGATCTGGAAACACTGCCGCAGGTAGGCTATTCCACAGTAGTGTGGTACGTGGAAAAAAGTTTCTACGGAACCGCACAGTAGTGGAATTCCACGTGTCCAGATGGAGGGGATGATACTTTAATTTGTGTCGTACTGTGTGGTTGGAGAATTCAGCGGAAGGCACCAGATCAAACAGTTCTCCAGAACACTCTCCATGGTATAAGCGGTAGAGAACCCATAGCGAGGATACGCACGTTGTATATCTCAAAAAGTAGAATATTTGATGTGAACCTTGTATTATTATACAAACACATTCCTTGCTTATTTACATACATACATAATTAAATTTGATTGAAGATTCTAATTAAATAATACTTTTAAATTAAACTATTTAAAATCCACACTAAGTTAGCCTTTTCTTAAGCGGCAACTACGCTGTAAATATCAAACACTGGCTCGGTTTGTGACAATATTATGAACATCGTAAATATAGCTACTTCATAATAACTAAAGTTAAAGTTGTATTACAGATGGGATAATCAAGAGTTAATTATTATTTATATACAGCTTATTTCGTAGTTATATATACAATTTTATTTATTTAATAGGACATGTTCCCAAAAGTATATACCTATGTATGTATGTACATTTTAGAACATGTCCTTTTTTATGTAAAGAAATCCAATCATTCTCGAGCCCAAAAATTATTTTACACGATAGAGTACAGTCTATGGAAGAATATTTATTATATAAAACCTTTTTTTATTGTACAAGTTACACAACACGTCAAAATTATAATAAATTACTGTTGTTTTCTATTAAAATTCTTTTGTCGCTGTTACTCTCTAATATGATTAAAGGTAACAAAGAGAATTGAAACGAAACAGGGTTCGTGACGAAACAATAATTTTGTTTGATAATTACGTTATCAAAGACGTTCGCTTGATTCAATTATTGTAATTTCGTTATGTCAGCTGCTTGATGAATCAAAGGACAAGCGATGTTTTTCTCTACATATTGTTAATATGAGAAGTAAGATTTTTTTCTACCTAAAATTTACTAAGCTATATTTATATTTATCTAATATAACAAAACTGAAGAAAGGCAAAGCGCGGCGTTGAGTTCCGCCACTCAACACGCAATGTACCGAAAAAGGTGGAAAGCGAGGATGGAGAAACCAGGGACTAAGCAACGGAGTGACTACATTAGGTTCGTATGGTTCTTGCAGTTCCGTCTGCCTACCCTGCCATGTGCGGGATAAAAGGTGAAGCTAAAAAAATAAATAAAAAAACTGAAGAAACAAATTGCTATTCAATTTTTTTTTGCGTTCAAGTTAAATAATTATCGATAATTTAAGGGAGGCTATACCTATTAACGTAATATAATGTAGGCCATATTATATTACGTTAATCATATCCACATAAACTACTGCAGATATATTATGTGTATTTTGTGTTAAACTTAGCTCTAGTTATTTCCACTTACTTCAGGGTTTAAGCTACTTATAAAAAGTAATGCATAGATATGTTGTTCTCATATGAACATTTATTCAATAATATAATTAGGTAATGTATAATCCAATGGACAAATCGTATAATGCGCCACATTCTTCTCGTTTAAAAATATTAAGTAGCATACAGCTAAAATTATAACTTTACCTAACACTGGGAAGTATCTCAGTATTGTAGTAAAAAAGCTATAACGACTGAACACTAAACCTTATTAGCTCAGTATTGGCCCATTCTCATTAGAAGAAAAAATATTAATAAAATTGTTATAATATTGTTTATATACATTTTAAGTATGGTGGTCATAAAATTTAATCTTACCCACGTATATAGTATGTATTTTATACTTTCGAGAATAATCTGAAGAAATTCACAATTGTAGTTTTATTAGATTGCATGTACTAAAAGACCATTGAAAATAAGCAAATAAAAAATTGTAAAATAATAAGTGATATAAAATATACATAAATCTGGCCAGAGTTGAAACTAATTAGTCGAGACATAACAGACGGCATTAAATTAAGCGTGACAGAATTGGTCAGACACCAAGAGAAATTAAAGCTAGATGCTTTTCTTAATTACATAATGTCAGTCAAGGCCAAAGAAATTCATATTAGGAACTTCTTTATATAAAATATATTATATATTAGAATAACGTTTGATGATTACAGTCTTACAGTGATACAGTTATTAGTAAATTACAGGGCATCGTGGTGTAATGGAACAGCATCTGCGAGTGCACAATTAGAAAGATGACGACCATAGGTCGTGAAATTAGTCACCTATCTAAATATTAAATCGACTTCGCTTTTCTATTCTGCTAGTACAAGACGATCTTGAATTCAACTATTCAACACATATACATTAACATATGTATTAACACTAAGATCTTTCTGCTTGGATATGAAAAACAGAAATGAATGACACAAAATCATTAATTTTCATATTACTCGATGTATATAAAATTTATAACTTTCGAATTGATAACATCAATAGCGTTGGTAAATCGATGCGCTTCAGGTTCAACGGCCAAGACGGCAAGTGTTTTTATTTATAAACGTGTTTGGATAAGTGCCATCCAGTAACTTATCACCCTACATGGAATCGCAATGACTTAAACTGTTCTGCGATTACAAGCATAAAAAGTACTAAAATTTGTATTTAATACCTATAGATATAAGAAAAAGATATCGTCCTCCACATTTTTTGACAGCAATAAAGAATCTAGAAGGAACATAATCTTAAGCAACGCAGCTTACTATTTCCTCGTTGCCTTTTTAAATAGTCATAAATTTTCTGTTCAGTCGAAAACTTTATCCATAATAAGATTATATCAATCAAAATTTCTTGAGATGAATAACGAATTTTTATTCTACAGTGCGGTTGCTAATTGAATCAATTTCAGACGAGTGGACGACTATCCTATATTTAATGCGAAGCATTCGTACTTCGCTGCAATACTTGTAATCTGATTATTCATTCAAAGAACAGAACTCTTACAACAGAACAGAATAGCCGCTATATCTGCCATCTTAGTCGTTTTTAAAGGCATTTTAAAAGTGGCTTTCATATATATATATAGGTATATATATATATATATATATATATATATATATATATATATATATATATATATATATATATATATATATATATATATATATATATATATATATATATATATATATATATATATATATATATATATATATATATACTTAGTCTTGCCATAAATATTGTTATAAAGAAAAGCACGATTTTTTTTTATACGTAACATTTATTCCTTTCATAGTGAGTTAGTTTAATACATCAATATATAACTATTAAAAATATACAATGTTTATTCGAAGTGGTCCCCATTGGCTGCAATACAGTCTTTTAAACGTTGAGGCCAGTTATCAATAGCAGCACGAACTCTTTCTAGAGGAAAATTCTTCACTGCCAACCGAATGGATCGTTTTAGGGACTCCAAATTATCAAGGCGTTTAGAGCAAGCCTTACTCTCTAAAACTGACCATAAATCATAATCCAATGGATTTAGGTCAGGACTTGACGACGGCCAGTTTTCAGTGCTGATAAAGTCCGGAACGTTAGTTTTCAACCAAGATTGGGTGGATCGAGCTCTATGACCCGGTGCCGAGTCTTGTTGAAAGCACCATTCTTTGTTATTGAACATGGTGTTAGTTAAAGACTTAACTACCGTCTCAAGAATGGTATTTTGATAAACTTGTGCCGACGTTTTAATACCTTTTTCACAAAAATATGGCTCAGTCACCCCTTCATAGCTAACACCCCACCAAACCATCACTGAAGTGGGATAATGCCCACGTTGTACTCTGTTTACTAATTGCGAAGCTTCTTTAGAGCTTCCAGCATAAATACGGTCATTTTGTTTATTAAAATACTGCTCAATTGTAAAAATTTTCTCATCCGTACACATAATTTTTTTGTGACCTCCCTTTGCGTACCGCTTAAGTAGTTGTTTGGATTTTACCACCCTATTCTTCTTTAAATTATCAGTTAAGAAGTGACCAGTACGTCTCTTATAGGCTGCAAGTCCTAAGTCATCTTTTAATATACGCGACATGGTTCTAGGAGCTATCTTCATCTCCCGAGATAAAATCTTTTGCTTACGGACAGGATTTCTTCGAATTCTTTCCCTAACTGCTTTAATCACCTTTTTCACACGAACGGTACGTGGACGGCCAGATCTTTTTCTGTCACAAACAGAGGAGGTATCATTGTACCTATCAATAGCCCGGTAAACAAACATTTGACTAATACCAAGCGGGTGGAGGGTTTTAAAAATTGCACTTTTCTCCATACCTACTTTATGTAAGGCAATCACAGCGATTCGGTTCTCTTTATCACCCCACTCCATTTTAATATAACAAAATATTTAACAATATAATGGCGCGAAAATAAGAAAACACATCAAGCAATCATATAAAAATGACAGATTCCAAATTCAAACGTAATATTTTCCAGACTAAGTATATATATGAAAGCCACTTTTAAAATGCATTTAATATTATATTGATTGATTGAATTGTAGCAGCTAATAAACTATTGGTAAGATTGTAGAAGCGAGGCGTTGAGATCTTCAACTCAACGCGCAATGCCTCTATACACGATAGTGGGGAACGGAGCGTCTTACTTAGTACTACTTCCTTGAGCCCGTGGTTCCCGGTTTTGTCTAACTTACGATATTGTGCTCAACATTTATAAGCCGTTAAGACTGTTGTCGATTATAAGATAACGAAATATGTGTTATACGTGACTGGTGAGTGGCAGAACACTACGCAACACTTCAGCTTACCAGTGCACAGAGTGAAGGTAGATTGACTGCCACGATGCCTCTATCCGATCTTTTTATAAGCTTCCCGCTTTATTCCGCTCATAACAAGATAGGCAGAGCGAACCGCGCGGACCATAGGAACCTAGGGTCCCTAATCCCATAATTTTGGTTACAACAAAAAAAAATAAGTTTCAATTTTTTTAATAAACACTACTGTAGATACTACAGGCAACAGGCAAAGAGACATCACAGAAAAGCTATATAAATCTTTGGTTGTTTATTAAAAATATAGAAAGGATCTCGTTATAAGGAAAACACACTTTGATGTGATAAAACGAAAAGTTTTTTGAGCAGTGAACAGCAATGCTAACATTCCACACGATGTTCGCGGCCATTTTTATCACTAACGAGATGATTCCCGGAAGCAATAATACTCCGTTATATTCTTAAATTAGGTTTCGGCTTAGTCTCGTTTATTTATTATGATAGCATAATTAGAATGACAAGATTTTCTGCACGGTGCCATATTTTTTAAAAAACAAAAAAAATATATATAATATTAAAAAACATAATTATATATAACATGTATGTATAAGTGTACGTCTGTCACAGCTTCGAATAACATTAAAGTGAAGAAAAAAACGTTATATACGCTATGCGCGTATTTGTAACGCGCAAAAAGACTTTCTGTGCCGTTTTACATAGTTCTCGTACAAAGTTTTGTGATTGAAACCATTTCTGGCTTCGATTGTTGCCTAAAACTCACTCGCATATCGAATTTAATCGTCCAAAGCGCCAGTGCGAATAATAGCTGCGACGAATTTTCCATTCTGTCGAGCATTTTCCTTTGAATGCACCTATACAATCGATGCTATTGCCAACAAAATTGTGCACTATTAAGTGACATACTAAATATAGGGATCCACGCGATTACCCGACAGCCGTTTCTCCCCGACTTCTTTCTTCGTGATTTGTTTATTATTGTATATATTTTAGCAGAATTTGCTTAAAGTATTTGTTTTACTTATTTCCTTGGGTTTTTATCAATAAAAGCGTAATGGCAAAGTTAAATGCAAATTGGATAATAGAATTTTAGTAATAAGACGTATGTCTACCTTTTATATGCTTAATTTGTTTGAAATTACACATTCAACAGTAATAGCCAATGTAATTACTACTCAATTAAATGAACTTGAGTAAGTCCATTTATAGATATTTCAATGTAGTGACAAAATTGTGGAAATAACATTATATTGGTTTTTTTGAGGAGAAAAGTGTAACTTGTTACTTAGTTTCTCTTTACAAACTACATAAAATATAGGAAATGTGAAAATATAAAATATATATCAAATAATAAATAAATACGTAAATAAAATCTATGCAACACCAAAAATCCTTTTACATTTAATGATTTCTAAAATGTTAATCTACGAAATCAATACGAAATCAACAGCGAAATTTGAACCTAAACACCTCAAAATGTTTATATCTTACAAATACTTCTAGTTACGTCATATTAAATTCATATTCATACCAACGTATTGTGGTTTACACAGTAATGTATCATTTGTGTGAACGTTAAGTATCTTTCAACGATTGATTCGCAATTATAATTACTGTATGCGGTTTGAAGACATGTTCGGCGAATACTCAGTATAGAAGTTCTGATGCTAATTATACTTTGAGCGTATCAAAGGATACATAAGTTATTATTGACATGGTAATATCAGCATCTGATGCATCGCTGGAAGGAGGGAAACCTGTATTTAACTCGTACTAAAAAGCGTGTGATTTTTTAATGTCATTGCCTATAGCTGCCTTTTAGTGCAATTGGCGAGCGATACTGTTATGCGTGTGTCTTTAACATATTAACTAAGTTGCAATCTCGGTTTAGGTACGTTTTTGTTAGATAAGCACTCGGTTTGTGGGATGTTATTTTTGTTTTTTCCCTCCAAACACTCCTAAAAAACATATTCGCTTACAAAATAAATATCAACTATATATTGTACAAAATATAATTAGAAAAACATGTATTTATACGCTTTTATCGTCTCCACATCGTTCACATTTAATAAGCCAAGTTATTTTGTGAATAGATATAAGCTTTCAAATAATAAAAAAACAAACTTATTGAAATTTATAGATATTAAATTATATATAGCAAGCATTATCGTCATTTTTCCAACCTAAATACTAAACCAGTAAGTACCTAATTCGTTTATCCTATACCCTTTGCCAATCAATTTGTCAATGGAATCGGGATGACGAAGCCGAATAGTAAAATCGGTTTTAACATTCTCAGTTTACATACATTTATCAATTCTTTCCCATTTCGTGTTTTAATCTCAACCGTTTATAGAAATATGTGGATGCGAATGACCTTCGTTTTCTTTTTATTTTATCACTTTAAATAATATTCTGATTTAGTTATATTGTGGTAATACTCTTTACTACTATTATTGTTTTTGTATTGTTTTTTTTTTTGGGGGGGGGTCCATTACTGTTTTGCTTTGTTGGTTATATTATTAATATTCGGAGGAGAACTTTTTAATTTTAAGAGAATCGACGAAAACTTTTTGCTTGTCCAAGTACATCGTATCTCATGCTTAAGCATAGAGTAACCTCGTGTTAAAACACGTCCGTTTTTCGCTTCACGATTTCTACCATTGCATGTGGAGGTAGCGAAACTCATCGAATATGAAACGATATAAAAATTATCATTTACAATTTATCTTTAACCTTAGTGGTGAGGGAACGTACGTTTGCAAAATGGTCACAATATATTTATAACATTTACTAATATCATCAATAACGCAATCCAAATGTAATGCCACTTAATATTAGCCAAATGAAGACAATACTCTGTTTACTACAAATTGTCACTTTCCACTACGTCCCTCGCACATTTTCCTTAATTTAAAAGGACAAAGCTATGAACGCCCCTTGTTTCCATAAACGGGTTCCAACAGCCTCATCACGAGTTTGAAACGGGACTGTCTGCCTGTCGCTCATAACGCTCAAAAACGCCGCCCTCACTGATTTGTCGCACGTGTAGCCTTTGATTTAATTTAATATGATTCTATATGCCTATTATTAGATTTTTCTGAAATTAATATCCGTTTTTATTTTTAAAATTTCGTTCCTAAAGTTTCAACTATGTTGTAAGTTCGACTTCGGAAATTAGAAAACCCATTCGTTGCTCTCGAATACAAAACCGATTAATACATGAAATTCATTCCTAAGGTACTCTAAATAAGATAACCCTTTGATGAAATATTTAACACAGTAAAAGAGTTTCGTTATGCATGGAATAATGGAGTTGTTTATATCCATTTTCCCTGTTGCAAACTAGCAAAATAAATAGCACTTAAATCATCTGTCGGGAAGCAGGTGAAATTCTTAACATAGCCTTAGAAATGCTTCCAAATCTTTACAAGTGCCTCGAGTGGCTTAAACAAATTCTCCAATATCTGGCTCCACTTTCTGCCTCGCTATTGTGTTATTCTGGAATTTTGTGTCTACCACCCTTTTGGATTACCATCAATAATAAAACCTTGGTGATGTGGTCTCACTTTCAGATAAAAATGAATAATTTATACACAATTCTGCGAAATACATTTTTGAACTGATAACTTGTTTATGTTATAGTGGTTAACATAATTTTTAAATTGAGTTTGCAACATTTCTTACCTAATATATAAACTCATAATATAAAAAAATAACTAGCTAACATTCTACAATAGCGTCATACAAAATGTTAAAAGCGCAATGTTTGCTATAAAAAGCATGACTTAAGATGAATCTTTTCCGTTATTACTTTAGCTATTTCTAGTATCGATTCGATTTTCATCTAATCACTCTACGTGACCATTAAATCGTAGACAAAAATGGCGGTACGCTTGATAAGTTTTTTGTATTTTTGCGGCGCCCTGTTTCGTGTTTGATTTTGCTACGCCCAAGCGTTCGTAAACATTGTAAGAGTCTCGTATCGAGTTACGGGTGCCTTTTTGTTGGGAGCGTGTATGGAGTACATTTTGGAAACCAATTTGCACAAATAATGTGATTGTATCTCAGCTTGTCATGCTTACATCCTCCTGAGATTATTAATAATTACATATGATTATTAGACAAATTCTATGAATCAATAGACGTTTTCGTGACATTTATTTCTTCTTCTGTTTTGCTTCTTGTTATTAAAATTTATGGTTTAGGAGAGTTGTGACTGTACTTTTTATTTTTTTGTAATTTATTCTTATATTATAATTTGACTTATCCTTGTACTTTATATTGCAGTTTCCATCTTTATGGATTTTTCCTACAATTTTTAATTTAAGTAATTTTCCATTTTGAATGTATAACCGCATCTTCGATAGATATGACCTTAACGTGTTATGTGGGTAAAAGTAAATAAATTCTTTTCTTATAACCCCTCATGATGATTCTGACAGCGTCAAGTGTTTACATCTTCGCCACAGAGTCATTAGTCGTCGATACAAAAGCGCGAGCGCATCTGCTACCTATAACAACCCCTAAATAATCTTAGTATGGCCATGATATCAAATTATACCTTTACAATGTGGCCTTTAGCGTAAAATATTGATACATATAATATATTGGACACAGTTAAGAACACGTGTTTTCTGTTGAACATTATTGGATACCAAACCGTAGTATACATTATTTTGAGGTTCTATGACGACCGAGTTGCGAGAAATAATTAAGTGAAAATTTATTTTATGTTAGTATTGGGGGAAGTCAGTTAATTTCTTTTAACTGTGTTAAATTACATAATAATTACAAATAACAACATACTTGTAAAAATCGAATATAGAGCAAGGCAATGTATCTGAGGACACGTCGTGGCGCAGAGGCTTAAGCGTCTGTCTGTAACGCGACGATTTGAGGGTTGATTCCACTCGGAGGCTAAGCAACTGATTGTCTTAACACTTTAGCATATTTTATTATTGTCCCTTTGATTCTTTTTAGGATTAGAATTTGCTTATTATTTCTATCAAGTGTTCTATAATCTTACACATTATCATAATATTAAATTGTAAATATTTGTATTGTAATGTAACAATAGTTTGCATGTGGGGACGGAGAAAGCGGGGACTAAGCAACGGGGAGTGTCTTACACTAGGTTCGTAATGGTTTCTGCCGTTTCCTCTGTCTACCCTGCATTGTAGGACTAAGCCGGAAGCTAAACGTGAAGATATATCTCTGTGGCGCCGTGGCCCAGCGCCTAACTGTTTTTAAAAGCCGACGTTTTGTATTTTGCTTACGAGTAACAACAAGCCAGGTTTTAGTTTTAGACAGAACAACTGACCACAAGAAAGATTTCAATGGGGGGGGGGGCGGCGAGGTATAAATTGCGGATCGAAATGTCTTAAAAAAAATTCTCTTCTATTATGCTAAATGCGTAATATTATATTGTATGAAATTATTATTTATTTTGTTATTACTGCACAACTGTTATGTTGAGTTCGAGCGCCTACATGAACTGATGCTACTAATTTAGTATAACTAATTAAAAACACGTACATAATAAAAACCTACTTCAATTTCCATATAAAAAACGATATAACATTCATTAACTATCAAAATATTATCACGCGACTCGACCTACTTCCAACTGTAGCCTCATTCCCAAAACAAGAGGACATTCAAAGAGATTTAAAAAGGAATATTAAAATCACAGCGCAAGTGACAAAGAGCAGGCCGACAGCAGAAGTATCAAACGTAATAAATAATTCTAGCGCCTCGACAAATGACTTCATATGTTTCTTTTAGGTTTTTTTCTTTCTTCCCGCGGGATCATGTGTCTTCTATTTCCGTTGTATCGAACGATTTGCTTCTTCACATTTAGAATGTTCGCTGTTTAGTATTATGCCTTCGGGGGCCATTAAAACGGGACAGATGTTAACTTTGCATATGGAATGCGTTTTGTGTAAAAAATATTGTCAGTATTTGATATATTATAGTAGAGATATAAATAATTTGGATATTACTATAGATATTAATAAGGAGAATTTTAGCAATAATAAATTTTAAACTTATATCTGGGATTTTTCTACATTTAAGAATACAAATTAAAATTTATTTCCTTTGAAGTTACAATTTAATGTTATTTAATATATTAAAAATATTTTAATAGATCTTAGACTACTTTGATTATAAAGTACAGTGAATTAAGTATTTCTTAGAATTTTTTATTATCTATGCTGTGATAAATAATAAAAGAGGTGAGTTAAAAAACTGTTTTGTATAGAGAAATTTTACTAAAGAAAATCAATAAAACAATTTAAATTCATTAGATTTTAAGAATAAGTACTTAAATTTATAATTGGAGTGTGCAAAATGAGAATTTATTTAATAAACCATAATATGTCTTTAAATATTTTTGTCACGTACATAATGATATATGGGGCTAACGTGGCATGTCGCATTAGATAAGAGTGTAGTTATCTTATAGGTTTAAAGAATAATTATATACATTTGACTTACTAATCTACTAAAATCCACTTAATTCAACGAATTATTCTTAAAAACGTAATATCTTTAATTCAGTCGGAAAGTGAACAACGAAATGCCAAACCAGGTTTTCTATGTCTACCTAGATATAACAACTATTTGATATTATAGGCTGAACTGATTATGACAATTGGCAAAAAGAAGTAAATATTATTTTAAAAAAAACCTGCAATATATTAAAATAATAAGAATACAAATCTACATCTCGACTTATATTACTTTTTGGAGGTTGCTAAGAAAAGGTTACCTATTAAACAAGTGGAAAAGATTATTTTTCATATTATTGTCTTCTTTCTATTTACACGACGCCCAAAGCTACACATTGGTGGCTTCCAAGCCAAGTAATATTTGATTATTCTAAATTAGATACTAATAATAAGTAACCTATAGTTATTTCCTAAAATATAATATGCCTATTCTTAGTTCATAGTATAAATGTTTTGAATTTCCTTACGTAAAATAATGTTTGTACGCACAATATTTGAATTAATACTCCCACATGAATGGTTCCGATACTTTTATTAATAGAAACTGCAAATGTAAAGACCGTTGTATTGAACTCCGACTTAAACATTTTATTATGGTTTTTAACAATTATAACAGATCATCACCTTGCCTTCTTATAGTTAGATGGACGGTCTGACGGACAGATAGATAGCACAGAGTCTTAGTAATATTTTCTTAAAAATGCTTTTGTAACGCCCCCTAATAATTTTTGATTCAGCTATTCAACTTAATAGTACGTAAATTTTTTTTAATCCTCTTATATTTTAGTACAAAATTTTACATAATGTTAAGTAATTTTAAAATTTACTTAGACTGAAAAGTCTAAGTGTTTTTTTCAGCTTCAGCTATAGAATTCCTTATAAATCACAAATAATTTGTATACGAGTACCGGCTTTTATAAGACACTAAAGATTTCCCTAACAATAGGTACAGCGAGGCCTAGTTTACAGACGTTTATTTATTTATTTATTATCCTTTGTAGCTGACCTGTTTAAATGATGTTTTAAGCAAATACTTCGACATCAAAACCATATTAAACGAGTGCTTTATGGTAGAATTCTTTAGAAACAATCGGAGTTTACCTTGAAAATGATTTACGAGTTTTGTTCAGTAAGCTGTAATAAACACGTTGGCAACAAGTAGATTAAGCAAATCATCTAACTTATTTTAACATAAATTGTAGACAATACAAAGAAGTTTTAAGACATTAAGGTATATTTAATAGCATCATAGTGGTGAAGTTTGGAAGAGCGCAATATAATCGTAGAAGGCCGATTTCATAGTTTTTTTTATTTCACTAATCTTTCCGTCATTCGTTCAATATATATATATATATATATATATATATATATATATATATATATATATATATATATATATATATATATATATATATATATATATTATATATATATATATATATATATATATATATATATATATATATATATATATATATATATATATATATATATATATATATATATATATATATATATATATATATATATATATATATATATATATATATATATATATATATATATATATATATATATATATATATATATATATATATATATATATATATATATATATATATATATATATATATATATATATATATATATATATATATATATATATATATATATATATATATATATATATATATATATATATATATATATATATATATATATATATATACTGTGCCAAGGTGGGCTCTTATATTTGTACCATGTATTTAAATAAATAACTCTAAAATTCTATTCAAGGTTGCAAGTATATGAAAGTAAATATTTCATCATACTATAACTATTCCCATATGTTCAATGAACAACAAGTGAGCGAGTCGTAAAATATCTGTTACAAAGAAACATAAATGTATTCTCGAGGAGATAAAGTCAATTGGGCGTCAACGAGTGTTGGAACGTTACGTACATTTATTTTGACTTTCACATTCTACTAATTTAACAAACTAAGCCAGAACAAAGGAATATTTTAATTAATTTGAGAATAACATTAAGATTATTTGAGAATTAAATTTTACATTCAAATACAACTTTTAATTTATAATTTGAGGTTATATTTATTTTTCAAACAATATAATAAATACAAAGATTGAAATTACTATAGGACCGTCGTGGCGCGTAGCATGCGCCTGTAAACGCGACCGTTTGTGAGTTCGATTCCCACTCGGGGAAGTAGCTAAGGCGTGAAATGCCCAAAAAAAGTGGAAAACAATGAACCAAGTGTCTTTACACTAGATTCCCACGGCCCCTGTGGCTCCATCTGCCTATCCTCTTTTAAGAGGGATAAAGCGTGAAGCTAAAAAAAATTAACTTACAAAGTATTATTTTGAAAACTCTACTGCGTATAGTTATAATAATTTTATAACAAACATTGCGTTTTATGTAATCAAAAATGTTATAAAAATAAGATCAAAGCACACAAATTTCAGCTGCACTATAGCTAACGTGTGTCAAAATGGACCAGTTCCACACAGTAAGGCCTTGATTGATGTTCTGCGAATATCTCACGTCAAAACAAGGAATTATAAGTGATACTTGACAGAATTACGAGTCCCTCCGAGCGATATGTTTATTGTAGCACTCCTATGGGTACGATAGCAAATTGTTACTATGAACATTGCGGGAGAATTAATATAGAGCCTTAACGTAAATAGCCCGTATGTACCGACGCGAAGTTATTCGAGCCAAAATTGAATATAGATTTCCTTTAGTATTTTCAGTGAAGTTGGTAGATATAATCATATTGTAGCAAACGCGGCTATTATATCGGAACTTGAAGTAATGCTTTGCCCTACCTGAAAAGTCGAATGAAAATTAAAAAGGAACCACCAAATAAGATTCGAATGCACAACTATTTTATGTAATAAAAAAGTATTAATAAATTTGATTTAATTAATTTAAGTAGCTTGCAGAACATTTTTCAGAAGCAATATAACATATTTATCTTATCTCTTTAGGTCACATATAGCAAAGTACGGAAAAAGAACCTAAAAGTACTCTACTCTACTCTACTACATTAATTGTTTACTTTCATAAAAATAAATACCTTCATTTTTTTAGCTTTTTGCTATTATATTTTTATTTAAATTAACGTTTTAAATTCATTTCAGTGTGATATATTTTTATCTGAAAGCTATTAATGAGTTAATGCAGTGTATTATAATGCATAGATGAATTGATATCGAAATTGTTTAAGGAGAGTGTTTAAATATTTATTTGTTTCCCGTGTACAGGTAATATTTTACCATTCTACGTTATTTTATGTTTTCATTTTATGATCCTCTGTACGCAGCGCTTATGTTATTTATTTTTGAGGTTCATTTGGCGAATGTGCAGTTAAATTTTTATTTGCAGAGCAGGAGTAACAGATATCGTTTGTGCTTTAATAATTTTATCATTTTTATAAACTCTACCATTAAAAAATATCTTACAATTATACAGGATGGGCAAAGAGAACAAATTCCTTGTCACTGCATTATTACATTAATAAAAAGAAATTACTAATAGTTATCATAAGTTACTATCATTAGTTACTTATTTTACATTTCTAAATTGTATATAAGATATATATCCATTTAATACATAACACGTATATACGTATGAATTAAACAAATTAAATCATATATGTATGAATTAAACAAATTAAATATATACAAAACATTTTTATCAATAAAACAATTCTACACTTCATATTTGTATATAATTCATTTTCTAGCTCCATCTAAGCCACGGAAGACAGGACACGAGTCATATTCTTTGTCTTTTTCAGTCGAAATGGGCGTTGAAATATAAAAGAGTGTAAAACAAGGATCTTTCTATAGTTTTATGAGTACTTCGCTCTGGCAACAATCGAGGCGAGAATAAATAAAAATAAAACCTCTTGTATGCAGCATTTTAAGTCACTGAAGCCAAAAAATGATGAATATTACAACTGTGCTTGGCCAAATGGCAGGCATGGGTTGATGAAAAATTGAAATTCAGAGTTTTTGGCACCGATTACTAAATATTTAGTAATATCTAGCAGAAGCGATAGACTGTCGTTACGCAGCTGCACGTTGTCTAACTGGGAATGCGATAGTGGGCTCGGTTCCACTTGGAGTAAAGAATTATTTACATTTCTTCATTTCAGACTTAACACTTAAGTGGAAGCGGAGTGTCTTGGCACTGGATTCTTTCTGCCTACCTTACTATATGCAGGATATAGTGTATATATACTAACGTTTGTCATATAAGGGCCATCGTGGTGCAGTGACTGTAAGATTTATGATGATGATGATGATGAGATGGGCGTGATATAAAACGATAATAAATATATATATTTGTTATTTTAAATTCAAAAGCTTTTTTTAAAATACTTTTACACAATAAGTTTGCATATATAAGCATAATAGGTTGATAATAATGTATTCAATTATAAATATTCTTATTTACGCATATTTTACATATATATCTTCACTCTTTATCCCTAGCGGGATAGTCAGATATAATATACTATATTTTGAAAAACATATGTATACTTCATCTAAAATAGATGACAACTTTTTCTTTTTAGGATTTTTCAATTCTTTTATTTCTTAAGCTGAACGCTTGACAGCATCTTGTAAAGTCGCCAAATGACAATCACATTTGTTTACAGACAGTTTCGTAAAATGGATGGTGTAATTTTTCAAATATACATGTTTTTATTGTCTTCTGTTAAAGTTATTGACAAGTATTTCAGATTAATTGTAATATTACATGTAAAGTGGCTTTACCCAACGAATATTAAAAATCTCTATTATTTAATATGTCAGACTTGTACGTATGATAATAAGCATTGTACTTATTTCGTACTTTTGTCATCACTTATTAGAATTGTTTTTAATATTTAAAATATTGCATTGTCATAAAGAAAATGAAATTATATATAATATTATATTATTATATGAAATATAAATGATATGTATTTGTTAAAAGAGTGTATATAAATATATATATATATATATATATATATATATATATATATATATATATATATATATATATATATATATATATATATATATATATATATATATATATATATATATATATATATATATATATATATATATATATATATATATATATATATATATATATATATATATATATATATATATATATATATATATATATATATATATATATATATATATATATATATATATATATATATATATATATATATATATATATATATATATATATATATATATATATATATATATATATATATATATATATATATATATATATATATATATATATATATATATATATATATATATATATATATAGTGTCGAGATATAAAGTTATTAGCCCGTTCCGAACTTAGAAATATAGCCATACAGTGATGGAGCTTAATGACACGTTTTGTATAGCCTTAACTGGAAAATTATAATATTTAAAGTCCTACATGAGTTCTTTGACATTAACTATCGATCTGGCTGTAAATGGCCAGTTTTTATCAGGCATAAAATCAATAATTAAATATTTGCATATATATTTTAATATTAACTTTTTGCAATATATTAAATTATATTTCATTGACCTAGAGCTATAGTTTGTAATAGTAATTAATTCGGAATGAACATTTTAAATCAATTATGTAATACAATAGCCATCAAGTAATACAGAAAAAAAAATAACTGTAGACACTAAAATATTAATATGCCGCTATTAAAAATAATGCCACTGTCCGAAAAAGGTCCCATTTAAATTTTGATGCTTCCTTTACGGTTTTGAAATTATTTTATTTATAGCTTACGTTTATCCCGCCCATGACAGGGGTAGGGCAGATGGAACTGCAGGAAACCCATCAAGAACATAGTGTTAAGACACTAAGTTGCTTAGTCCCCTGATTTTTTTCCGTCCCCGCGTTACGCCTTTGTCGATGGCCATTGGTGTTGAGGGCGGAAATGGAAATAGAAAAATTTCTAAATCTTCCTCGCGTGGTGAATCGAACCCAGAAACCGTCGCGTTTACAGGCAGTCTGTTTTTAAATGTCTATGTATATGTATATCTTAGAGAAGCCCGTATGATTACTTATTTATAAAAAATATGGCCGGGTCTGTAATACAGAGGACGAATGTCCAATTTTGTATAATGTAACTTAAAGTATAATATTATTTTATATTATAATTATATAATCAATTTCTTATGGTTTGTTTTAATGAGTTACTAACCTTTTCTTTTTTTTTGTAGTGTTGCTTATGTTATGTAGCTTTGCATAGTCCCTGACTTCTCTGTACCCCGCTTCGAGGCATTGCGTGCTGAGGGCGGAACAAAGCCGCACTTTTGCCTAGTTTCAGGGGGTGTGGGAGCGGAAAAAGTTCCCCGAGTGGGATCGAACCACAAACCGTCGAGTTACAGGCCAGACGTACGCCTCTCGCACCGACGGTCATCACTTTAAATAATTATTATTCAAATGTCAATAGATAAATTTTCATAACATGATGTACAATAACCGAACAAGTCAACACATGACTTTGGTTAAGGAGGAAACAGGCTATAGATCTAAGGTTCCAGAGTTTAGAATTATAATTTTAAACCCCAAACATTATTGACCATGAAAATAAAATACACTTTACTTTCTTTAATTAAAACCAGTTTATTTTAGGTAGTGTTCTATATGGTTCTACATAAAGGGTCAGATCCTGATTTGATTAATTATAGGAAAGTCTATATGAGTGCTAGTCCGGGTATAGTTCGGAAATCAAATATGACAATCGTCAAAAGTTAGATGGTGCTTCTAGATTTTTCTTGAAGAGCGATACAAAAAACAGCTATACCAAATCTAATAGCATACACAAAAAAAAACTTTATTCAATTCATCAAGTGATCCGGAGATATGCGTGTCCGAACAGGACAAAACGATAGGACAAATAGTTAACATCTGTATAGATATAGTATATATTTATACATTCAAGTTCCATTTTTTAAATGTCAAAAGTAATAATGTGGTCGGAAAAATGGTTCCATGTATACAGCTAAATTGTTTTACCGTATTATTATATACTAAAAGACATATAAAAATATTATATGTTTTTACAACACGAGAATTATCTTTAAGTATAGGTGAAATAAACTTCCATTTGTGATCACATATTATAATATTCAATAATCCATGTAAAAGCCAAGTACGCTATCTCTGTGTCATGAAACTGTATCGCTTTGACTCGTTGCTATCAGAAAACCATGTAGGTGGATGAATCTTTCACTTCAGAATATAATAAAAAGTGGCAACTTTTATATGAAAAATATACGTCCCCCAGGTCACATGACACAATGGGAATACGATTTAAAAATAATAAAGCAAATCAACCCAAAAATAACGATGCCAACCTCAAATAACACTAGCTGGAATCTTGAGGGACTTAAGAAGTGGCAAAGGACACTTGAAATTTCTCACAAGTGGACAACATAAACGAGGCGGGGGGGGCCACGGGGGGGGGGAGCAATAAAAGATACCAACTTCCAAATACTTCGCGAAGAGGTAGTTAATGTCAAATTTAATATAGCCAAGCGGATTATATAAACGAAAACTGGGAAAAACCCAAAAATCCCACACGTTTATAAACAAATAGGGTCCACTAAACGTGACAAATTGGTAATTTCTTACAATCGTAAGCTTTACAGTCTAAGATTTAAGGGAATATAATCGGTAGGTCTCGGGCCGCGGGTATAAAAATTACTGTTAATGAGCTCTTGGCGAGGTGGGCCTCCAAGCAAGTTCTTATGTTACTTAAAATATTATCTGAAATTAACATAATAAATGTTGGAAATTTGTATTACCTATATATACTATTTTACATATACAATAGTATATTTGATGTGTGTTCGTGATGAAACACTCCGTTTTCTATATTTATTGATGAAGACTAAGTAATAACGATACTTTAGAATATCAAAACATTAGATTGGGACCGTCGTGGCGCAGAGGCGCAAGGTCTGCCTGTTAATCGGCGGTTTCTGGGTTTGATTCCCACTCGGGGAAGATGGATTTTTCTATTTCCATTTTCTTCGCTCTAGCAACAAGGCAAACCGCCACTCAACACACAATGCTTCGAAAAAGGCGGAAAACGGGGACGGAGAAAGCAGGGACTAAGCAATGGAGTGTCTTAATTCTAGGTTTCTATGGTTCCCGCAGTTTCCTCTGTCTGCCATGTGCGGTATAAAGCCTGCAGTTAAAAAAAATAATTACAACTTGTATTAGCCTTAGACATATTAATATTGTTTATAAAATAAATTATTTAATTAGTGTAAGTATTATTATTTATTATTTGAGCTCACAGATGCTGTCTACTATTAGTCATAACTAAAAAAATAAGTTGAAAAACTTTCCAATTATTCTTTTATTGCTTTCAACCAACTTCTAAAAAGTTTTATTTTGTTCTCAAAACTTCGGTTTCTTGTATGCTCATGACACGACATGTTTCGCGTATTTTCGCGTAGAAAAAATTAAAGGCGGCCATCACTACGTAATTGAAGTGTCAAAAGTTATCTGATTTTACTTGCAAAATGCGTAGCGATATGAAATTTTTGGCGCGGGCGTGATCGTTTGATGGAAAAAAGAGAATTTAATATGACGAGTGTTTGTGCAATCAGCATCCGACCTACATTCTGTACCATATTATTATGCATGTGAACGATTCTGTGGGCGTTAATTTCCACATTTTATTATAGGAATAACCGACGTCAACGGTTCATTTGATATTTTCATTAGATACTTATTAGTGCTATAGTTTCAAAATATTATTTTATTAATATATTAATAAGATAACATGATATTTACATAAAATGTCTATATCATTAAGATAATGGTTCATACCAACACTCGTAAACAAGAATTAATTAAAAGCACCTCTTAAAAAGAATTAAAATATGTAAATATGTTTGTGCTACAATTTATTTTGGAAGAAAATTTAATAAGACGAGATAAAAACTACTCAACTACTCTACAAGATTATTTTTACTCCAATAACAATTAAAATAACTTAACATAAGTATTTCATAATTACAAATCGTATATGAATGATAATGGCGGGCGGTTCTCAATACACCTAATTAAAGCAAAAAGAACTGTACAGCGCTAAGCATTCAAATAGAAATAACGACGTCATTACCAATACCCTAATAAGGCAATGTTTCAACATGTTCCAGTTAATTATATAACAAATAATGCAACGAGGCCGGAGTTTGCCGTGTGAACTCGCAAGAGGATCGCCTAGGAAACTTCATCTCGCCAAGATGTTATAATTGAGCATGCTAATTATCAGTTTACCAGTTTGCCAAATATTCTGTGCAGTTACATGGAATTTACGCTTAGGAATATTGCCAGTATATATTTTTTAATAAGATATGCTGTAATATAGATTTTAATATATGTACTTAGTATGGATTGCCATGCGTTGCAATGTCTGACTGCAAATCCAGATATGGGTTCAATTTCCACTTGTGATTTAATTACTTACATTTTTATCATTCTGGTTACAAGACTACAAGGGCGTTTACCACCACTTATTGTGCAATGTCCAGAAAGGCGAAAAATAGGGAACTAAATAACACTAGATTACTTCTGCCTCAAAGGAATGAAGTTGAAAAAAAGACAATTTACTTTATAATATAAAATAATTACGAAAGTTTTGAAAAAGGTCCTTTTAACACATAAATATAAGTTATAAATTAGATTGAATAGCTTATTGTATTGAAAAATGTAAAATCATTAAAAAATTGCCCCAAAGAAAATTGTCAAATCCATATCTAAAATGTAATATACTTAGTCTTGCCATAAATATTGTTATAAAGAAAAGAACGATTTTTTTTTTATACGTAACATTTATTCCTTTCATAGTGAGTTAGTTTAATACATCAATATATAACTATTAAAAATATACAATGTTTATTCGAAGTGGTCCCCATTGGCTGCAATACAGTCTTTTAAACGTTGAGGCCAGTTATCAATAGCAGCACGAACTCTTTCTAGAGGAAAATTCTTCACTGCCAACCGAATGGATCGTTTTAGGGACTCCAAATTATCATGGCGTTTAGAGCAAGCCTTACTCTCTAAAACTGACCAGAAATCATAATCCAATGGATTTAGGTCAGGACTTGACGACGGCCAGTTTTCAGTGCTGATAAAGTCCGGAACGTTAGTTTTCAACCAAGATTGGGTGGATCGAGCTCTATGACCCGGTGCCGAGTCTTGTTGAAAGCACCATTCTTTGTTATTGAACATGGTGTTAGTTAAAGACTTAACTACCGTCTCAAGAATGGTATTTTGATAAACTTGTGCCGACGTTTTAATACCTTTTTCACAAAAATATGGCTCAGTCACCCCTTCATAGCTAACACCCCACCAAACCATCACTGAAGTGGGATAATGTCCACGTTGTACTCTGTTTACTAATTGCGAAGCTTCTTTAGAGCTTCCAGCATAAATACGGTCATTTTGTTTATTAAAATACTGCTCAATTGTAAAAATTTTCTCATCCGTAAACAAAATTTTTTTGTGACCTCCCTTTGCGTACCGCTTAAGTAGTTGTTTGGATTTTACCACCCTATTCTTCTTTAAATTATCAGTTAAGAAGTGACCAGTACGTCTCTTATAGGCTGCAAGTCCTAAGTCATCTTTTAATATACGCGACATGGTTCTAGGAGCTATCTTCATCTCCCGAGATAAAATCTTTTGCTTACGGACAGGATTTCTTCGAATTCTTTCCCTAACTGCTTTAATCACCTTTTTCACACGAACGGTACGTGGACGGCCAGATCTTTTTCTGTCACAAACAGAGGAGGTATCATTGTACCTATCAATAGCCCGGTAAACAAACATTTGACTAATACCAAGCGGGTGGAGGGTTTTAAAAATTGCACTTTTCTCCATACCTACTTTATGTAAGGCAATCACAGCGATTCGGTTCTCTTTATCACCCCACTCCATTTTAATCTAACAAAATATTTAACAATATAATGGCGCGAAAATAAGAAAACACATCAAGCAATCATATAAAAATGACAGATTCCAAATTCAAACGTAATATTTTCCTTTTTTGAATAGTAACAGTATTTATGGCCAGACTAAGTATATATATATACAAGAGAACTGTATATTAAATAAATAACAAAGAGAATTATTAAAATGATAAAAAAATACAACTAATTTAAGTGTATTTAAATTTAATCGAATCAAACTTACATGCGAATAAGAAGCCTTATATTCTCATACATATTGCCTCCATAAATTACTATCGTAGGCAGGAGACTCGACGAAATGTAAAACACCTGTGCTATCATGGGAATAGGCAAAGAAACACCGTTTATCAAAAATGCATGCAACTTCGCATCCAGGCTAGATGACTGTTGACTCAGCTCGTGAACCGGTAAGTCTCTGTAAGTAGTAACTACGCATTCACTGTTTTGCCTACTTCTTAATAAATATGGATTATCTTGACTTTTTAGAGTTAAACAACGTAGATATTTTTGATATACATATTTGTATATGTTTATCAAAAACATTCACGTCCTAAATTGAAGGTTCCTCTAAAACCTTAGTTTCTTTTCAATAAATGTTGTAATAAAACCAAATTTTAAGTTAAAATGAAGCATTAAGTTCTTTATTTATTCTACAAATACTTACTTTTACATATGTAACTGTTGTTAGCATTATAAAAGAAAAAAGATTGTATTTTTAGAATTAAAATGTACAATGAGAATACGTGAAATTAGAGCATTATTTAAATATGAAATGGAAATGTTTTTAACAAATTTCGAATTCATTGAATATGAAATTATAGACAGCGTTTTATTAACGCTAATAGCTCAAACGTGGCGCTGGAATGATTTTAGAAGGTTCAAATCCAAGAGCTAAAGAAAATATAAAGAAATAACCAAAGCATAAATAATTATTTGATCACCACAATGTTATTAAGATAAGGTCACTAAAGTAATATTGGAAGACTTGTTACTTAGTCACGCCATTTATGCTATATATTGTTACAAGAAGAGACAGCTAACCACAGGATAGGCAGAATTAAACGTCAAGATATTCTGTTCTCGGCTTTCCGCCCAATTTTAGTTAATTTGATTTATTTTTATATTTTATTTAATTTTATTTATTTTAATTATTATAGTCACAGTGAAACGCTGGTTCTGACGTCAGGGTAGATCCGTACAGGAATAAAGATTTCTCTTTATTTTTTTATATATAATACTATTACATATTGAGATAATTTCATTATAAATTAATTCGACTTTTAAAAAACTCATAAGTGTGATCCAAAAATATATACAACATATATGTAAATCGCAATTATAAGTACCTAATTCGTTACATCTCGCCCGGTATAGTAATAATGCACGGGAGTAAATATTAGCTCAGGCCCAGAAAGTGAAGGAAAGAATGGAAGACCTAAATGAACTAAATTTTTACTTCACTAGTAATTTTATATTTTTTTTCTTTTAAACTTTAATATAGTAATAGAATATACTGACAATTTTCAAAAGCTAACAATTGCTACAATTTTGTTTCGTATATCAATACAGATTATAACAACAATTAACATGTTTTAATATATATGCATATAAAAATGATATCTTAATTTATTAGGACTATACAAAGTACTATATATAAAATCAAATTTTGCGAGTCGTTGAATTATAAAATTTATCGATTACCTAAATTAATTAATTTAAGAATGTACAGTGATTTTTTTGTATAGCTAAATAGAACTAACCAAAAATAATTTAAAAATTTTTAGATGGCACATTTCTCTGTAATATTTCAAATAAATTTTTACAACCAAAAGTCAAAAAGGACGTCGTGAAAAAATATAACAATTATCAATATCTTACCTTTACTTTACTACCTTTAATACCTTACAAACAAAAAATATATAAATAATGAAAAACATAGTTTAAAAAAAGTAACTGCTTACATGTATGTCTGCTTTTAGTTTTTTATAAATCAATTAAAATTATAGCTTTAAAACCAGACTTAAATTGGTATGAAGAAAAACTGTTTAATTAAGTTTTAATTACAATTTAAGTGGCTTAATTGATACAAATCGATATACTTAAGAGTATCGGTAAACTTTAAATGCTTACTTGAACCAGTTCCAGCTCAATTACTATACCAATACAACTCTTTAAAGAAGTTGAAAATTGTGAAAATGAATAGGTTGTATATTAATATTAGGTTTTAAAAATATTTAAAAGGTATTCGACACAGGGCAATATTTATTTAACAGTAAATGCAGAAAATTGGATACATATTAGAGAACGGAGTGTCTTACCACTAATTTCCCTCTGTATATCCTGATATAAACTGAAAGATAGAGAGCTATTTTATATGTTTATTTTTGTTTATTTAGGATTTTTAGTTACAGTTATGATCGAAATAAGTTATAGCAACGTTTTCGGTAGAAAATCGAAATCGAAATAAAATTAACATAAACAAAAGATAAATTAGAGTGAACCCAAAACTTTATATATTCGGGATTCTAGTGAGGTTATTTTAAATAAAAATATTTTTAAATATTTAAATCAAAGATCTTGATGTTTCAAAAATAAATACACCGTTCAGTCATTCAGAGCTCCGTGAATAAAATAAGTCCCTAGTACCCGTTCCAAGTACTGAGCTTCGCCTCGCTGTCTAAACAATGCCGGGATTGCAGTCCGAGATGACATCAGATTAAACATTGGGAGTATTTTTCCGTCTCCCATTAAGGATGTAACCCAGTTTGTTTTGTAATTTCTACCGATTCATACAAATAGATTGTGCTGCCGCTGTTTATTATAATTTATTTATGATAGGGATTTAAGAAACGAATTTTTGTCTTAAAAATCTTTTCCGGCTACGTTTAGATTTGTTTATCTAAATTTTCTTTACTATGTGTGAGTAATACTTTGTAAAATGTTGAATTGTAACTTTTTCTAAGATAAGCTCGAATAGAACCATGACATTACCTTCTAGTAATGATATATATGTCATTTTTATATAATACTTACATAGTATTTAAAAAATTCGTTACAAAATACACAAATTCAACTGACATGTTGAATTTGTTCATAATAGCAAAGCTGCGGGCAGAAAATACTGCAATCCTAGCATTGGTATTCAAATAAAGCTGTATATTGTACTTTGTATTTTTAACATGCCACAAATTCGAAGAGATGTTTCATTTTAAGTAATAATATTCTTTGATATTTAAATATAAAAATACGTAATAAAGTTTATAAAACAAAATGAAAAAAGCATATAATTTACTAAGGTATCACCATAAAATATATACCATGAAAATGAAGAGGATGTAATGACATTACCATAATTCGATCAACTAATCAAATCGAGGAATACAAATTATCGATTTTTTGCTATCGTAAAAATAAGATTTTATTTTAGAATTTATAAACTTCCTTTAAAACAAATCGGACATATCAAATGATTTCGTTTAAACGTGTAGTCTATTTTATTCTATGATAAATAACATATATTGCCACCTACTATGCAATATCCCGACGTCGATGGAAGGCAGTGAATGAAGTCAAAGACAATATTGTCTCTTTATCCCCTTAGGGAAATATCGCGTTTGTTTTAAAAAATATGAATTGTATACTTGTTTACTCAGCGTAAGGTATACACTTATAGTTAATATTGTTTTTATTTATAATAATGTTAGTAGTTACTGTACTTGTAAGTAAAATTTGTATGTAAATATTGCTTTATGTTTTTGAGATGTATAAATAAAATATTAGTCAAGTGCAAGCAGTACTTGCGCACTGAGGATTCCATACTACTTTCAAAATATATCTAATAATTTCGCAATTTGAAATATTATTATTTTTTTATGTTTTATCTCGCTCTATCCCGCACAGAGCACGGTATGCAGACGGCAGGAACCGCAGAAACCATGGGAACTAGTGTTAAGGCACTCCGTTCTCCTCTTTGTGTACCTATAAAAAATTAGTATTTCCAGTCGTTCTTTTATCCTATTTCGTATGAAATGAAATGCAAACAAATTTTTCTTTTGTATTAATTTTTTTCTGTGGTTAACTGATAAATTATCCAGTTAAGGATTTTCTCGTTAATATAATTTACCTTAAATATAAAAAAATAATTTTTACTGGGCTTCAAAAGGTCATCGACTAAAGATTCGATATTAATTTCAGCCAGATTCTCACACGTGATTTAGGGAGAAAATATTCTTAAAAGGTACATTATATTTTTTTCATTATATACATATATTCTTAAACACAGGCATAAATACAACAGAGTAATCGTTTCGTTTCTTTCTTTTGAGGTACGGAATCCTAAAACAACTTTCATAGTTAAATAACTGGCATATAAAGTATTACTAAAACTACCGTGTACAGACTACGGAGAAAGCTGAAAGCCCATCGAGTAATCTATAAAAACAAAGCGATAATTCATGTGTAATAATTTTTACTTTCAGAAATTTCAGTTCAGTTTAATAATATACATATTTTATACTTCTATTAAGAAACGGAATGACTAAACTCGCTTTAATATATAGAGAAGTGTACTTATCGTTAAAATAAAAACTAAATTACATTAATAATAAACAATTGACATATAAATTATGTTTAATATTCTAATTGTTTCATAAAAGTGATATATCACAATTTATGAATATTATTAAGAGAACAGCTATATTACGTATTATAACGTAATGTGTATAGGATTTATAAAATGAATCTCTTGCATAGAAAAAATAAATATTTTGTCTACAATCTACATATAGTTTATTACAAAAATATTTTAAACTTTTACTAGGAGCTAACAACTTCATAGAAATGTTTCCATCAACAATTTTACGAGACAAAGTTTATTAGTGTTTTGGCTCCATTCCAAGTAGCAAGGTCTCGTCATGATTGATAGTAGCACCTCACTTTGCACTTGATTGAGTGAGCTTTTTGTTGTTTGATCAACCAGCGATATATTTGATTGGCTGCCCTCATTATCAATTAAAATAAAGTGTACATTTTAATAAACATAGAAAACATAATATTTGATATAATAATAATAGATTTACATACTTCATAGTATGTTGGATATTGGATGGACATACTTTCTTATTTTCACAAATTTTCAAATAATTTCTCTGATTTGCATAAAATCTTCACTTTTTACAGGCAAATAGGTATATTTTCTATATAATTAGCTACATAGGTAATGTTTGTTTAATGTGGTCATCACCCACTATTATATCCACTGTTGAGCTGATGGTCATAGTATTTCTTAACAATTAGGAGTTAAATGATACTTCTTTGTAGACTACTGGTGCGAATAGAAGTTTAATTGTATTATAATTTTTATTTCTTCAGTAAAGTTTTTTTTTTAGTCCATATTAACTTTGTCATATTTTGTTTGTATTAACATACTTAAGTAATGCAGCTTACATAGATCAGACAAAGTATACAAAAATTTGTTTTAAAAAATATGAATTGTATACTTGTTTACTGAGCGTAAGGTATACACTTATAGTTAATAAGTTAATATTGTTTTTATCTATAATAATGTTAGTAGTTATTGTACTTGTAAGTAAAATTTGTATGTAAATATTACTGCTTTATGTTTTTTAGATGTATAAATAAAATACCAGTCAAGTGCAAGCAGAACTTTCAAAATATATCTAATAATTTCGCAATTTGAAATATTATTATTTGTTTTATGTTTTATCTCGATAGATCAGACAACACACGCACTGACAATATATACATATCCGTTACTCCTAGACGTATATACAATTATACATATCATACTCCTTCTATAAATATGCTAGTATTATTAATAATAAAATAAACTATTTACTGGTTGACAACATTCGAAATACTTCATAAAGTAATATAAATTGAATTCAATCAAACGGCATCATACTTTCACAGCTGTCACAAATCTCTACAAATATTTGAACGCAGCAAAACCAATAAAAGTAGTTGGAAATCAATAATAAATAAAAGAGTAATTCTGATATGTTAGCTTGCTAGCTAGCTAGGTTTGTTTGATCGATTGCGACACTAACACAGATTTTCAGTCCATATATTTTTTATTGTAAAGGCTCGACTACAGTTTATATATAAACTAACCGTGGTTTTGATCGGTTCTATACATTTTTATTCTTTTAATCGAGGAAGAATTGGTGTAATCCTCGGAAGTAACGTTATTTTTTTACATTACATTGTCAATATGTTTTTGTTTATGGTATTAATTCAATAAAGTCTCAAATATTTTTATTATTGTTTTGTTATAAAACTATTAAAAATGCTATAGTATTATTGAATTTATAAATTAAAGTACCATCGTGGCGCAGAGGCGTAAGCGTCTGCCTGTAAACGCGGCGGTTTGAGGGTTCGATTTCCACTCGAAGAAGATAGATTTTCTTATTTCCATTTTCTTCGCTTTGGAAACTAGCCGAAGCGCTCCGTTGAGTTCCGCCACTCAACACGCAATGCCTTGAAAAAAGTATAAAGCGGGGACGGAGAACAGGGACTAAGCAGCGGAGTGTCTTAGCACTAGGTTCATATGGTTCCTGCAATTCCGTATGTCTATGCGGGATAAAGCGTGAAGCTAAAAAAAATTAAAATATTGTTATGCATGTATGTATATTATATTTCAAAATATTACTTCCAATACTCATACGACTGTAAATGTATCTATTTGGTTTGTAAATATACTGCTATGCCAAAATAAAATTATCGCTTTCTTTCCTTGGACAAAGATATTATTCTCAGCGATTCAATATAGCTTATATGTTGTTTGTCTTGCCAAGCCTATTACCTGTTAAGTGTTTCTATTAAGTTGTTTACGAGACGCGGATTGATGTACATATATTATACTGGAAGGATTTCTTGTGCTTTATGGGTTATTTTATATACAATTTCATAAAGACTAAGAGATAATAGTTTTGTTATTTCTGAAAGAAATTTTGTTAATTATAATAAAGTGCAGATGACTTAAGTTAGTATATAAATTTGATATTATATTTTAACATACTCTATTAAATTACATAATTCATTACTTATTCAGAGCATATTATGTAAACCATTGTCACAAATGAGATCACTTTTACATCAGTGTCTAAGAATCTCAACTATACGACGACAGGCCAATTAAGAAATTTATTGAAATGGTTCTTTCTAGGGCACCCATTACTACTAATGATCGCTAATTTTAGTATCACGCTTCTTAATAAAACAACTTGGAAATGGTGTTTTGAAAATAATAATAATTTCGAATAGAAATGGATTTTTATTTTTATAATATATTACACTAATCTTTATCTTAACACACTATTTATGAACTGAACTACTATAAACTAAACTTATTTTTATAAATATGCAATAAATTACTTAAGAGAAAGGTTTATGGGCAAATTAATGACGTATTATACTACAATAATGCTAAAAATACTAAAGATGCGTGATTGAATGGTGGAAAAAACATATTTTTGTGTGTTCATCCACCTCACGATTTATGAGTCTTGAATATTTTCGTAGGACTTAGATAAAAATGTTCTGATGTTTTTTGATGTGGATGATATTAAACATTTTTTAATGTCTGGAAACCTTCAAAAGAGAAATTTATTAATACAAACTTACTCGTATATTCTTATTTTATATTATTTTATTTATTTATACTATTTTTGTTATAATTTATTATTATTTTATTATAAATTTCACAAATATTTAACTAAAGTTACGACGTACATTGTTCTAATTCTTATTTTAATTGTCTCGTGAAGTATATATAATGATTCTGACCCTATTTATGCTATCTATGTGACAGTCAACCATTGTTATACTGAAATACGATTATAATTAATGTTTGAGTACGTAATACATAATTTGCATTAATTACCCTCTTATTTTTTTGTCTTTATTACTTTTGAATAAATAGTATAGACTAATTAAAATGAATGCTTAAACTTTTGTAATTTTAATTTTTAGCTTACTATTATGAAAATAAGCCACTATACCAAGTCAAATACTAATGGGAACCTAAAATAAGGTAGTAAGGGGAGACGTGGCGCAAAATAGTACTTATGTTGTCCCTGTTTACCCCTATAGGAATAAAAGTAACAAAATCTTGTCACATATATTTATATAACTCTTTTTGATAAATTTATGATAAGAATTAATAATCTTATTTAACAACAACCTTGAGCGTTATTAATTTTGCAAGAAAACTGCCACTTTTCATGCATGTATAGTAAAACACAACAATGCCATGGTTAAAAACAAAAACTCTAGCACGAGTAAGCCGGCATTATTAAAATCGACCAGATCCGAGTGCATTCACATCCCTCTGAGCAACGGCAAAGTAAAAGATGATTTGTTTAAAATTCTGCGACCAAGAGTTGCGTGATGAATATCGCGGCCGTATATTGGAATAATGATCCCGCCTTGAACTGCATTCAATGGCATTTTGCATACAATATGGTAGATAGATTTATATTAAAATATGGCGAACGTCAGTGCCGGTTGCTCACAATAAATTATTCATTGAACACAGTCAATTTTCGTCCAAGATAAACAGTTGAGTATATCAAATACACAAACGCATTGTAACATGAGCTCATAAATATTCAGATTACATATTATTGTTCTCGGTTTGTCGGTAATTAGATCGCCCACGAAAGGAAGCTGCGATTTAATCATTTAGTAGCGACAAAGTTGGTAATAAATTAGATGCAGTACACGCCCGGTCCATTCTGTACACGTTACTCATTAGCGTCGCATCCCATTATCTAGAGATTACTATGAAAACAGCAAAGATGAATAAAATGTGCATTTTCTTGTCATAATCAGTTAGCATGATAAAGCTTAATACTTTCAATAATCTATTCTAATTAGATATTTACACATAAATATTTTGAAATTTAAGAATCTTATAAATAAAGCATGTGTCATTTTAGTTTCCTGTAATTTTCTTGAAAATATTGTCACATTAATGATGCCAGCTGAATCCTGAGGTTGCATTATTATTATACTCCGCAAGAAATGTAACGAAATGATATGCATGCCATTATTGTGCATAAAACATTGATATCATTATTTATTTAAACGTATCATTATTTCTTTACATTATATTCGTTTTAAATTCATATCCTTGTAATAAATAACAACTTTTAGAGTAACTTTACATATATATGTAACAAATTGCATATATATGTAATATATTTAACATATTATATATGAGTATTTGAACATATAACATAATAACTTTGGGAGTATTTAAAAACAATCCATGTGTCTATAGTTCAGTTAGACAATGACACACATTACAAATCATAACAATAATTATAATTAGACTTAAAAGAAAAAATAATGAAGTTATATAACAAAACAACAAAAATAATATTATACATCTTATATAATTCATTTCAATTTTGTTCATTATTGCGAATGTGTTAGCAGATATCGCTTTGCTAATGTCATATTTGATTAAGACTATATGAAAACTGTACAAAAATTATCATAATTACTAAATAACCCAGCAAATAATTGCCGAAAATAAATCTACATACATATTTCTGTCACACAGCCAAAATATAATAAATACACTGTCGAAATTTGTGCCTGTCAATACACAATAATATGAAACAAATGTATGAGTAACGACTTGTTTTATACGCTGTCCACGTGACGGATGCTGAGCATAACTTCACAATTCATTCCTCTATATCATAAATCAAGAATCAACTATCAAAACTGACAAGCGATCTTACCATAACCTTTGGTGTAACGAACTTCCTCTGTGTAGTCGTATAATAAAAAGTTTTATGTTTATTGTAATATGTACCTATTCCAGAAATAACACTTTGATTGAATATAGTTACGATCGAGAGCTCATATAGTGGAGAGTCACATCGTCGTAAATATTTTATATATATCAAATTCAATCGTTTATATGATTTTAATGATTTTATTACGTATGTATATTCATACCTGGATATGATCTGATTTAGTTATATGAATATTAGTAATTGAAACAAACCAGATTTGGTCGTACTGTGACAGCAAATGAAAAGATTTGTACCAGAATTAGTTAATTTTTGATGATGCAGAGGATGAACGTTAACAACATGTATAATTTAATATATAACATAATTAACATTATATAACATAATTTATGTTTTTATGTACATTAATTGTATATATGGTAAGATTTTTATTTTTAACACTTTACTAAGAAATATCCAGGTATAAGTAAATATTCTAAGTAGATAGGATATTCGTTTATGCTCCCATGTCAATTAAACCAAGCATCTAAAGTCCATACATTGACTAATAGTTTTAAAATAGACAACAGCAAATGAGCCAGCTCAATACTGCGTCTATTAAAATTTATTGCATACTCGGAATAACGAAGTCATGTTTCACGTTAGTAAAATCTTTTTGCCGGCATTCCAACTACAAGAATAAATTGTAAACTAACAAATTGGTTCGCGGGCTGAGCAGTGATAGATAGCGGCGCGACGTGCTCGAAACAAAAGGCAAAGTGTTGGTTGCAATCACACTGCCTATTCAACTACGCCCAGAGCAACGAAGATGTATGGACGTGGCGAACAATTTATGGGAACGGTTCGAATTTGGAGACAGAGTGTTCGGTAATTTTGACGTTATAGGCTAGTTGGTGTTGCTTGATTAGTTGGGTATTCGATGATGCAAATATGTCTTATGTCAATACTGAAAATATATATGTTGTAATAATCATAAGCGCATATATCTTCACATAATATATTATGTTTTGTAACATAAACTTATGCTTAGTATTAATAAGTGATCAGTTATATTTTCACATAATATATTATGTTTTGTAACATAAACTTATGTTTAGTATTAATAAGTTAATTGATCAGACAATAAAATAAAATTAAAATAAAAGTATTATTAATTAAATAAATATTGTTTCAAAAGATTTAAAATAATAAACTCAGTAATACTTGATCACTACCTTACAATATTTAAATATCTAAAAATATTGATTTGAAACATTTTTAAGTTCATATTTAAAACTATGTCAACTAAAGTACCCTCTTGAAGGTCTAAGAGGTCTATTGTATGTATCAGGCCATATCCATTGCGTATAATTCTCTAAACCACATGAACACGAGCGAAATTCATTCAGCCAATTAGGCGTAGCTAGTGTTGCAACCAATCATCGTTTGACACAAGTCAAATTGGAGTTTGAGCGGTCCGATTTGATTGATACAAATCGAGGTCATTGATTGATTTATCATTCTGTTCTTTATATATCATTATTGATTAATAAGAAATTGTTTTCTTAATTTAATATGTTCTATACAGCCTTGTACCAGCAAATGTATTTTGAGCTTGGTGAATTAAAAATAGCTCTGTTACAAATAATTTCAGCGACGTAATTTACTATATCTGCACTAGGAACTATGTCTACGTGCATTAATAAATTTCATATTACGTTTCGTATTTTAAATTGCTATATAGCACCGTCTTACAAAAACGCTTCAAATTTTTAAGGTAAGTGTACTATCATACAGCATTTAAATTATTTTGATAGTTCCTGAGATAAGTATGCACAAAGGCACAGACAAATGAGTATAATTTTTAAATTTTGTTGTATTAACTTCTGTTTCAAAAAAACTGCCACATACAGATAATGATCAGTTAGATTTTCACTATACGTATACAATATACATCTATTAGCAATCCTAACAAGCGAAAAAAATAACGGCATGCTGTGATACATAGCTTAATACATCTCTAAATAATTAAATTGAGGACCGTCTTGGCGCTACCTGCAAGTGCGACGGTTTGTCAGTTCGATTCCCACTCAGGGAAGATGGATTTTTCTATTTTCAATTTCTTCGGTCTGGAAATAAGGCAAAGCGCAGCGTTGCGTTCCGCCACTCAATACGCAATCCCTTAAAAATACGGAAAGCACCAGGGACCAAGCAACAGAATGTCTTAACACTAGGTTCCTGCAATTCCCTCTGCCTACCCTGCTATGTGCGGGATAAAGCGTCAAGACATAATAAAAGAAAAAAATAAACGGTATCATTTGATACTGGACTTCCCCTAAGAAAATATTTAATTAAAAAACCTCTTCTAATGATTTTTTATTAAACACATCCATATTTTGTACCACATTAACAGTGACCACGAGGTAATCCATCTATCAATCATACAGTCTTTTATTGTACACCGCGAATACCAAAACATTATTTACGTGCAATTGATGGGCAGCAGTTCACATTTGACCTTGCACTTGATAATAGTAACTACTTTTATAAGACTAATGGGCGAAAAATTGCTTGTCTGTATTGTAATCGATATATCATATCGATACATGTATCAATGCTTTTGAAGATCGTATGTAAGATAATTTTTAAGGTAGTTTTGTTACAAATGTTACTTTTTTAATTTGTGACGTTTTAATGTTTTATTTATTTATAATATATTATAGAAATTCAAATATAAAGGTGTCTTAATAAAAATAAGTACATATCTTTCAATAACTTTTGTTGGTTTATGGAGGTATGTAGAAAATTTTAAAAATCAAGTTTTAATATAAGCTAAGTACGGAGATTAAACACACAGTATCTCACGAATTGGGCGAAAAGTGGGGATCGAAATGACTTAATTTAGGATATCTTCCGTTTACTACGCGATAGTTATAAATAAAACAATGAGAAACTAAAAATAGATATAAAAAAATATAATAAAAAACAACACCATCTTATCATCATATGTATGTCATACAAGTGAAAACATGAAAATTCGTTCGCTTAAATATTAAATATTTTAAAAATCTGATCCCGAGAGTCTCTTTGATAATTTTCTATGGCATGCGATTTCGCAAGGGAAATTCACAAGAGACAGTAAATGGATTATGTTGCTAAAATTCAAAGGTCACGTAAATAAGTTTAAGTTTAAAAAAAGTCTTTTACACAAAATCACTTGAATTTTGTATAAAAGACCTTTTTAAAGAAGATGAAAAGATAACTTTTAAATGCAAAATCTTTTTTAAAATGAATATAATTTGTATGTTATATGAGAATTTTGATGTTGAAGGAGTTGATATATGTCAGTAATTACATAAGAATATACCAATCAGTAAGTAGTTTGTACAAATCACATATTTTTCTTTCTATTACATGATACAAATATTATTATATTTATGATAAATATTAAAATAGCTTTTGATGTTAATATTTTATTGTTAAAATAGCTAACAATATTAAACAATAAAAAAGTTTTAAAATAGTTGGAAGTGAGCTAGAGCTCACCACATACATGAACACGAGGATATAAGTGGTTATTTCAATATATCTATTATCGTATTTATATATTTCAAAAATCATAAATGTGTATCATCATTATCTTAAAATTAGATAATAATTAAAATAATAATTTTGTCTTTTGTCTAGACCTTAAAGCTCTTATTAATGAAAGCTATAGCATTAAAAGGTAACGTTATTCTCCTATCTTACTACCAACGTCACAACTTACCATACCGTGGCAGCATAATTTAATATGCAATCCAATACGCTTTATCTAAAACGAAGTACAACTGTCGACTCTTATACTCAACTATCAACGGCATTTATGTTAAAATTCATAAATCAAGAGATCAAACGATATTACAAACTCGAAGTCTGTATCATTACGTGTAATGAATGAAGATAAGGTATTTGCGTCCAAGTATATTAATATATGTCGCGACAAGTCGTAATCAATTTATATCAATATTGCCAATGGAGCGCTCTGTAGGTACTTGTTAGCAAGCATTAATGTGAATTTTAATAGGGCTGACCAAACTGGACCACTCATCTTGTCTGGCTGTGTGTAATAAGAAAATAGAACTATTTCGGGAGTAAAATATAGAGATTACTTACTCATATTTTAATTTTAGCTTCTTCTTCTTTTAGAAACAAAATTAGTTTAAGACAGTAACTTTAATAGTTACAAAGTTGAAAGTTCTGTTTTTTGTATACTTTTTACATTTTATTATTATATAGTATTGATATAATTGTTAAAAATAATTATAGAGCCTATACCTATATGGTACACGCTTTATTATTAATACCTATATTGAATGAGAATCAAACCTAGGACTTATTTACAGTATGATAGGTACAACAGTTAAAAGAAAATATCGAGAATCGTGCATTTGCAATCTGTAACTAGCTGTAATCTAAAATCTCTTACTCTATATCAATGCCACTATAGTTCTTTATTTCAATTGTTAATCATCTGATAACAGTTAAATAGCTACCTTGACAATTTTATCAAATGATTATGATTCATTTACAAATGTGAGAAAAGATTTTGTAATGATATGATGTAATAAGTTTGAAGATGTTTAGATTTATACTGAAGTGTATTTTTAATAAATTTATTTATATAAAAAAAAATATAAGCCTATTTATAATTGTTCCGATGATTTTTTTTTGGGAATTTCCTTATTATTTCTAACAAATGTTATATATCTATACATAATCACTATATTAAATTTCAGCTATTAAAGTTGGTACAACAATACTTGCAATTATATAAGTACTTTTTTGAAGAAGCAACATAGAAAATCGTCTATCGTTTGGTTTCTTAGTTTCTGTTTAATGAAGACGTTATATAAAGAATAGTAGAGCTCAAAAGCACTCTTTGTTTCATCAGACTGCAGAAATATCTAAAAAAAATATTTGTTTCTTTTTACATATAATAATAAAAATATACATTAGCATTGTTCTTGTTAGCTATAGATTATAATACCAATAGAGTCAACCCTATACATCATCTATTCGAATTAAGGCAGAACATGTGTGGCATCTGCCTATATGCAACGGGCGGGCCGTCGTAAATACTCGTATCTGCTTTAACAGGGACATGTGAATATAGTAACCTGTTAACGAAAATCTATGTTATGGTGTTTTGTTCAATTGCTAATCATTCTTTTATATATACAATTACTGCTATTTTTGGTCAATTACTTCATTTTTCTAGCTCTGTTAACAGGACAAACCATGGGATTGAATGCTCTCTGTTCCAACCCACCGTTTACTCAATTTTCAGATGTTCTATATTGAATGAGAGACTGTGAAGTCAAGTGTCTTCTTTTAAGAGTAAGAAAATGGTATAATCTATTTTTGTCATTATAGTCTTCTAATTATTATTCTTTTTGTTTTAGTTAATATATCAACATAAAAGCATCTTATATTGAGATACCATCTCGATGAATTACATATTATACATGCTAAATAATAGATGAATGTCGATTTATCTTAACAATTTCAATTATTATTGCGTTATTTGCCTACGTGGACTCGTTTATCTGAATTAGTATTGATCTCGCTGAGTAACCACAATGAATTAATGGAGAAGTGAACTGATACATTATCTTGTTCTGACCTGCCTTTCCGACAGTCATTTGTCTACACTACGCTCACAATGAGGAAAACAATTAATTACTATCGACACAACATAGTAGGGGAGATCATATATTGTTAAGTCTAATATTTACATTTTTTTTAACTTCACGCTATCTACCGCATATAGCAGGGTAGGTAGTGTTTAGACACTACATTTCCCATATTCTACTATGATATTACATGTTGAGTGGTAGTACTCGAAGCAAAATTTCTTTCCGGCAGTTGAGTAAAGATAATTTAAATAAATTATTCTCTCCGAGTTGGAAATGAACCAATTCGTCGCTATGCTGTGCTACAGCGCCTTCGGGCTCCAAATTTGAGAGTCAATATAAGTAAAAATGGTAAACAAAACTTTCACTGATATTAAAATTGAGAATAACACTTGCAATTTTGTTTGTATCTACGATTTAATTATAGATCCAATCCGAAAGCCAATTACAATTATTGTTTAACAATTAGATAATTCTCAAGTAAAAGAAAGTTAACGAATGTTTATAATATTTTTTAGCTTTCTACAAAACTATGATCACTATTAAGATTCGTCAATAAAGATAAATTGTACATTTAGGCAATAATGGCCTTTCATCTGGTAATAAATAAATGTTTGTTCGTTTTACTTTCTCAAAGCAAAGATTACGTGAGGTAACTGAGATATGTTTATTATCTCATTCAATACATGAACAATTGTTGTTGCTTTTATTAAAAATAAAATATTATAAATAATTAAAATATTCTAAAAAAAACGAAGAACGAAGAACTAGTTATAAATAGGTAAATTTATAATATTAAAAACATTTGGAATATTTAATTGTTCATTTTTTTTTATCTTCACACTTTATCGTGCTTTTTTTTGTTCATCAATCTAAGTGTAGACAATTCTTAACAGTATCGTGGCTGCGATGCTAATATAAGCTAAAAAATATATTTTTAGAAATCATTTTTGTACGTAAAGGTTGCAGAAAACTAAATTGATGTGATTACATATTTATAATTTTTTTAATTATTTTTTATATCTTTTACCAATAGTGGCAATTATTGATGCACTAAATTATTGTTAAAGAAAATAAAGACGTACTCGTTCGAATTGTTACTGATAAAGCTTGGAACACCTTGAAAAAAGTTCAGTGAGCAGCAACAAAGTTTAATCATTCTGTATTAAATTATCCAATTATTAAAGTAATTGTGCAAATTCCAATCACGCATTTATCGAAAATTCACATTCATTTTAAAAGCTTACTAACATTGATTTATTCAATTTTATACAATCTTGATCTTGACGAACAAATATGTTCTCTATTTTTCAGACTTTATAGTACAAACAAATTGTTTAATAGATGTATTGAAAAGTATTTTGATTGATAGCAGTCGATATATCTATAAGGTATGATGAATATTAAACAACGATGACTAAACGTTAATAAGTGAGTATAAAAACTAGCTATCGTAATCCGTACAGAAGTGTATAACGTGCCCAAAATTCTATACAATTATTCTATTATAGTTTTTATTTCAATGTACATAAGAATTATAATATAAACCAGCAAAGTAGCCATGCGTTGACCATTGTATAATAGCGATTTGTTAGATAAATCTTTACCATGTCAACTCTTCATATGCAGTTATCAAGTAATTTTAGTAACGCCTCTTTATAATACTGTAAACCAGTTTTTAGCTTTGATTGGAATTTATTGATTGCTTTTATTGATACGGAAATCTATAGATGTGAATAAAATTATTGACTTGTTTATTAAACGATTCATTATTAATAATAATGGTGTCCATAATTCATTATTTAAAAGATTTTGTTGTAATAATTCTTATAGCCTAACATTGTTAATATGAAAATAATGCAAATAGTCCTAAAATATATAAAAAATATATATTTATTCACAAGCCTAGCATATACTGTTGTAGGTCTGATATTGACTTACTGATACTGATTTCTAAATTTGAGACAATTGGTATGAATATTGTTAATTACTCTTCAAAAAACTCATCAAAAAATTTAACTAGTTATGGAATATTAAAAAAAAAAGCTTTTAAAAAGGAAATAGATACATACTAATATCAGTTAAGATACAACGAATTGAATCTTTTCCAATGAGCGTAATTAGAAGAAGCCTTTTATACACTACATTGTAACTTATTACTGAAAAGGAAATAACAAGTGTCTATAAATAGTTTATATACATACAAGTCGAGAGATAAAGTGGTTAAGTCGAATCTCAAATTGACTGGGTGGCTAACTGGTGGGTCTAACTTTGCTTATTTCATTAGGAGGGTTTAATTTCAACACAATCATCCTTTATCCCAAACCAAGATACTCTCTTTAACTTAATTTGTTTTTCCATTTACACAGGTATGGTTCTTATTTATCTTAATACAATACTAAGTTGATTTTCGTATAGTGGATACAGATTATAAATATATATCTACGGACTAAATAAAAGATGATCCTGTGGCAGTAAATAAAGTAGTTTTTATATACAATAAATAAATAAAGGCATTGACCGCGTACCAATAAGTACTTGAGTATTTTAATTATTGTACGTACAGAAATTACAATTCCTTATAGATTTGGTATAGAAAATGTAATAAAAACTTGTATGGGAACCATTTGCGTGGTGAAATGTGGACTATACCCTTATTATCCTCCATGGCAGTACTTTGATGATATTACTAAGACGTTCAACAACACATAAAATTACAAGATTTTTTAAGTAAAAAAAACATTTTAAAATTAGCAATCATGATCAGTAATCCTGCTAGAATTTATTTTAATCTTTCGGCGAATAAATGCAGTATTGAGTTCCACAATTCAAGAAGATATTAACTTTATTAAAATAAATCAACGAGTATTCCTATACAAATCAGAAATCTTACTAATTTGTCTTGCTCTTCATTTTAGTCACATTCAACGTAGCTTAGGTGCCTTTATAGCTGAAGCACCCACGATTCTGAGATATCGACTCATCTCCGTGTTCGTCTAACAAGCGACGTGTCCGAATATTATGTAGTGTTTTATCTTTGAAGTATATCAAGTGTTATTATATTATGGATATTCTTTAAGAACAGTTAAGGACTAAGTATTTAATAAAAATGCTTAGAAGAATTTATTTACTTGAATTATGATCGTAATTTTTTTAACTTCACGCTTTATCCCGCATATTGCAGGGTAGGCAGAGGAAACTGCAGGAACCATGCGAAGCTAGTGTCAAGACACTCTTTTGCATAGTCCCTGCTTTCTACGTCCCCGTTTCGTAATTCATTCACATAATTAGAATCTGCATGTATAATAATGTATATACATTAGCAATTCAGCAAATTATAATTAAATGACAGTAATTATTGAATTAAAACAGTCTAATTTCCCTGTATGTATGTATGTATTAATTATTCGCATTACTATTGTCTATTAGATCACATTAAGTAATGTTGAATTATAATTACCGAATGCCTCCTAGTAGATAATTGTATTTATTATAATGTACATATCAATTAGTTGTCGCCGTTTAATGGGCATTTTTACTTATATTAATTTTTAATATTATATTTTTAAATCTTATTTTATATTTAATTCATTTAAATTTAAAAAAAAAGTAATATATTAACAATATTACAAACTTGGAATATCTCTATTAAGATTACCACAAGGAGCCATGATTTTAATAAGATTAAAATAATTGTACTCGTCCTGAAGACTGACTACGGTCGGTCAGGTGCCGGGAACAAAAACTATTTGTATGCATAACAATATTTAAACGATTCATTTAAAATTTAAATGAAATATCTATTTCATTAACTTTTCATAACAACTTATATAGTATGATAATAGGTGCAAATCACAAAAAAATCTCTATATCTACTTTGATTAAATAAAATTTTAATTCTTAATTAATATACAGTATGTCCAAATTATTTAACCACCTATTTAATATTTATACTAACAAAAATAAATAAAAACGTTTTAAATAAAAATATGAAGCGCCTGTTAAGGATTATTAATGTGACCATGTACGTGTCAATCATTCTCTACATTGAAAATATTCCAAGTCATGAGCGAGTGAATAACAGTCTTTAAATACAAGGCTTATGAAGAATAACAAATAAATTTAAGTTTATAAAGAAATTTATTATTAAATGAAATGACATTAACAATACGGTAATAATAAAAAGTCATTACATAGTAGATACCATCAACATATTAAAAGTGAATGGGAATTAAAATTAACAAACCTACTGTACGTAGGAAGTTACTTAATTACATTTACAAATGTAAACAGGATGTCCAGATAACAGAGGACAGATTCAACGTAATGCATAATTTAGTACTAATGCACTTGTTAATTACGCCCTCGGGCGCCAATTGATTACCAATCGTCGCTATTTCGCTTCTATTTAACTTTTGACTCTATTAATATATCGTTTTAAGTTAATTCATGGTTATAGCAATCATATTATAGAAATACGATAAATATGTAGTGTTGTAAGTATAAAATGTTTTAATAAATCCTGTTTCGTCCATTATGGACGCAAAATGATTTTATCAGTCTTATACAAATATAGTGAAACAAGCTTCTTGGTGCCGTACAGTGTATTTTGTACATACATCGTACATCCTGATAAAAGGGGTCAACTAAACCAAAATGGGTATTGTTGCGTGAAACTAGTCGTCTAGCTCAACTGCTATAGCCACTCCATTGTCTGATAGAGATCACTGCGGAGGCTGGAATTGAGACAAAAACACAATGCACCATACAGGATACAATTTAGCAGATTTTTAGAACAGTTAAACTGGCCACACAAAGGGATTTGATAGCGTTTAACATATAAGGCGTAGTTCATGACTATGAAATAAAGGCCTATTATGTAGAAATGCAACACATATCAATGAATCACACTGCACACCCGAGTGACATTTATAAAACGGACAATGCAAGTACTTATAGCTAACATTTGTATATACAAGTAAGAAGACGTTTCCCTAAGATACATTTTGTGTAAGTTAATGATAACGTTTTTTATTGTTAACGAGAGGGGTCTCGACCAGCGATGATGATATCTCGTCGTATGAATGATGACTTCGTGCGAGGCTTCAGGAAGCTGGATGCCGCGATAGACGTGAATTCGAGAGACGTGGCACGAATATGGTAATTCTTTGCCTCTGATTGGTTTTCTTTTTGCAGAGATAGTAAATATCAATATTAATACATTTTTTAAAGTAGTTATAAACTTTGTGATAGTATTTTTTACATGTATTTTATATATTTAGTGTCTAACACACTATGCTATCACTAGAGAAACAGAAGTAATACTATACTTATATACAAAAGTAAGACTCTAAGTTTTTAACAAAGTTTAATTAAACGTGTTCAAACTGAATATTGACGGACCTTGCTTAATTTTTACGATCGTGGTGGACGTGGTTTCGGTTTTTACAAATGGATTCTTTAATTTCTTCATTGCTAAAAGGAGCTCAGCATTGCGCATTGGCGAAAATGTGACAGGAAGTGACTAGTGACTACTTGAAGATACTAATTAGAGACGTCTAAGAGAAAAAAGAAAATATAAAAAATAAAATTAAAATATTTTGAACCCAACATATCCATAGTTTTTTAAAAAAATATATTTTGTAATAGACTATGTCTCATGAATTCACTAGTATTTATACATAATGCATGAAATTGTCTAGTCTAATAGTCTTAGGTTGTGTTAAAATATTCTATTTTTTTCACTTTTTGTCAAAATTTTTGCCAAACGCAATGATGTGCTTATCTCCTTATCATAAATCGAGGAAATTAAAGAATCCAAAATCCAAGAAATCGAAACCACTGCAATACCGATAAATATTAATATTATTATACTAAGTGATGAAACTTCTTATATTTTATGTTCACATTAAGCTTGTAATAAACTATGGGATTGTGTAGGTTTGTTTTATGTGTTTATAATATTTATATAGTGTATTAAATTTCATTATATTGGATGTATCTAAAACTGTCTAAGGATCCTTACTTAAGTAAACGGAGTTTAATATTTTTTATAGTTAATTATTATTTTATAACTACCTAAGTAAGTTCTACAAGTAGTAAGAGGACATAATTTTTGTTTCAATAATGACTATTATTTATTGTGTAAAAGTTATAAAATAACACAACTTACCTATGTTATAAAAATAACATTACATTTCATTGTTTTGGTTTGCATTATTTATAAACCAAACATGACTAGTGTTATTTAGCAGTTTTGTAGTAACTTTTATGACGGTAGATTATTTTACAAGCTAGTGTAAAACAATAAAGTAATTTAGGAGGACATTTTAATTGTGAAAATTATTTCTACGAAGGAACTAATAGTTGTGGTGTTGACAGCCATAAAGAAATTTAGTAAAATTTCTTTGTCTTTTAGATTTATGGTGACCGTAGTATAATTGCGGTAAGATTTTGTCTAGTGTAAGTGGCGACAGTAGACGGACCTTCCTTTATTGTTCTTTTCTTTGAGAATTTCTGAGCTGTTTATTGCTTACTCATCAAGCGTAGCTGTTTTCAACGCAATATAAATGAATTTTGGTCCAAAAAATATTGGGATCAGCACCAGATGCCAAAATTTTTTAAGAATTTTGTAATAATATTTATTATTTAAATATAACATGTATTATTATTTATATATATATATATATATATATATATATATATATATATATATATATATATATATATATATATATATATATATATATATATATATATATATATATATATATATATATATATATATATATATATATATATATATATATATATATATATATATATATATATATATATATATATATATATATATATATATATATATATATATATATATATTTGTTAAATATTATATATTTATGTCTGGCTTTGAGAAGCAAATATATAAAACTATAACTTTAAAATAAAAATTCAAAAGCTCAAGCACAATTATAAGTGCGGAACCAAATTTTTCAACGTTTAATTTCCGTGCAACCTTTCGTTTATATTTGTGACTTCAGTGAAAGAATCCAAGCTGTTCTGAATGGGCCATAAAAAGTTTTTGGTTATGCTTAATACAATTGTTTCAATACTTTTTGGTTTCAATTCGGCTGCCAGTTTAGTATTCTATTGTTTGTTTCTTAGTTTCACGTCGTATTGTAACAATTACTGAGCTTCCGGAAGCCTCAATTCGTTCCAGTTTGTCAATATAAAGTTTAAAATTGGACTCACAAGTGTATATAAAACAATGCCAAATTTGTTCAGCACAAGAGTAAGCGTTTCAGTTAAAACTATTAAAACTTTATACTTAAAGTCAATATTTTATATTGTGTGTTTATTTTAGTTATATTTTGTATTTCATGTATACAATGACGTAATTGTATCAGGCGCTCGAGGCTAAGGTGCAGTTGGGATATATCTGATTGAACAAGACAGTTGTGGGTTTTAATACAATGGAATATCTTTATTTTACTGGTATAATATAGAAATATTCACATGGGAAAGTAAAACACCGAATAAATGCATTAGGATTCTTATATAGTAGGACAAAATATATAAACTAGGCATGTCTAATGATAATTGAGACATTATTATGGGCTTTCTAATAGTTAACACTAAAATAAGAGCAATAAACGATACTCGATATACAAGAATATCGAGCAGAGCACTGATATGAAATAGTGTCAATATTTTTATACGGCGTTCCTTTGGAAAGATGTTTGTGAGACATTTTCGAAGCTAGTTGTTAAGAGATAAGTGGTAATATTGTGTATATTGCAAGTAAATATTGGTCGTCACGGCCACGTGAGATGTTGACTCTCGATGCTCAGAATATACTTATACTCCTTTCTCCGATATGACCTTGCTCTGCCTTTTACTTAGAAACCAAATCTTAAAATGCCCTTTATATTTGTTAACACATACCTTATGGTTTCTCGTTAGGCGTTATAAAGATCGCACTTCAAAAGGCCGCATCAAGAACAATTTAATGTTTACATACTATATTTATATTACAATAAAGATGTAATTTAATTTGTGACATTATAATTATAACCATTTTAAAATTATTTATATGTTGTTTCATTAAGCACTTTATTTTTCGTTTTTGTTCTCACATTCAAAGGTTTCCCAATTTTATCGTTCAAAAATCAAGACATATGTGCCGAATGTTGAAACTGTTATCAGAGCAAAAAAGATTAAATAAATAACATTATAATAACTTTTTAAATATATTTAATCTGTAATAAGAAGTAGCCATATTGTCTTTATAGTTTGTATAGGTTAGTTTTTTCAAAGGCTTATTTCCTTCTCCCACGGTAGATGCAATTCGACACGCACGTGTCATGGAATCCGATGACTTTTGGTGACTCATGATAGCGCGACTATCATCAATGGACGTGTTTTTTCAACTAACTAGTTCGTGTAGGCATTAAGTTTTTTAGGAGATCATTTTTATTCAATTATATTCTTCTTATATGAAACAAAGTAAGTATTATCTATTAGTTAAAATAAAAAGATTATTTTTGCGTTGGGTTGTCGAAGTTACTGACAATCTTGTTCGACATAGGCTATACTAATAATGATATAAAGTAGCTTAATTATTATATAAAGTTACCTCAGCTTAAACTGGGTTTAAACTTTTTTATGATTTTTAAAGTGTTAATCCACACTGAAGGTAGAAAAAATACTTAAAGAAAACATAAAAATTTGAACGCAGCGGGACTCGAACCCGCGCTCTCACCACTGAGCCAAGCGTTCTACATCACGCCGCGTTGAAAATTTCCCTACAGAGATGCTAACAACGATATAAGTTGTATAAAAGCATATTACTTATTCTACTACAACCTATGTAATATTTAAGCCTTCAATATTTAAAACTTGCAGTAATACCAATTTAATACCTAACTAAAATTATATTATTATTATATTTAAACATACATGAAAATGTTAACAATGAGAGAATTTATATTGCTATATTATTTCAGCATCTGTTGTCATACTTAGTAGGTTGAGTACACAATGGGTTTGTAACCGCAATGCCTTTACTCGTATTATCTCGTTTTTACTTTTCAAAGTTCTGTCAATCAAATATCAGTGTCCGCCCTCTCAGAGTTTATCGAACATGCACTTCCTTTTCCTGCCATATCCTAAGAATGGATAGATCTATTGTGCTTATATTATATTTTTGATGAAGATATGATTAATCCTCAATATTATAATAAAAATTACATTATGTTAACATTAGGATTATTAGTTAATCTTAATATATAAGCAAGAAAAATTATTGATATTTATTAAAAAAATCGGCAAAAGGAAAGAAGTGCTCTAGTTTTAATTGTTGTTATATACAAAAATATTTGTCGAAACAAGCGTTATGGTACTCTGTTCTCCGAATGAAATTTAATACTAAACCGCTTTGCGTTATTACTTACCATTAAAAACACAAAAACAATTTATTCTCTCCGCGAAGGATCGAATTCACAACCATCGTGTTAGATGTTGTGACCCTGCACCACAAGGGACTTGTTACGATATTACCATGTACTTTCATTAATATAGGCATAAATATAAAGTTAACTAAAAATATTTTTTTTTGAACGTAAGCCATATCATTCATCGACATTATTACTGTAGTTCTAGGATATCTTCTATAACCATTTATCTATTTATATATTAACTTTATATCTTTATATCTAAGTCTATTATCAATTACTTACCATAAAAAATCTTTGTTGATTAAAATATATTGTAATGAAATTATTTTTTTCACAATTCAAGGTTGTAAATCAATTTCGATTCTGTTATAATATTAAGATGTCAATAAGCAGACAATTAAAGTACTTTTGTGTAAACACTGAAACTTAAATATTTATAATTTCAATTCAATTTAAAGTCTAGTTCATGGGTACATAAACATTTAATAAAAATATACATCCTTTTGTATAGCGGCAAAGTAATTAGGTTATTACCTAGAAAATATTTTTTCATTATAATTTTAGAGACATGTACACATATCTACATACACAACATATTTAATATTAAAAGCGATTTATTGATTTTATAAATATCTAATCAATAACTTAATTAATTGAAAGCAAGAAATTTCATTTTGAAGTAAGTATATGAAAATTTAAAATATAAAAATTATTTTATTCTCTTTTAGGTTTCAAACTGTCCCATGTATTACAGAGTAGTCAGAGATAACCTAGTGTTAAAACACTCCGTTCTCGAATTTTATTACTTAATTATTAATACATATAATAATAATTAGCATTATGTGATAGGTACACTAACACGACCTCCACTGTAGTGTAATTTGAGGAGCAGTGTTCATTAAATCACGCAGGCGTAAGTCTTCTACTCTTTAAAACTAATATTTTTGAGTGTTTAAAAACAGGCGTACCATCTGTTACAAGCCGATGCAGTGCGGGTCCCACCGAGGCACCAATACAAAGGCCCCCTACACCCCGCGCCCGCCCCACTCCCAGATATCCACGCGGCTTTCGTTCGTTCAAACTTACGTAGGTCAGTTACCGCCCGACCGCAGGGGAGTATGGCTGCGTCAAAACTTTTACCGCGATCGCGCAGTTTCTGTTTACACTCGATCTAACACGAACTTTGTCGATCAAAACAAACAATCAACTATTGACTGTTAAGTGATAAAAACTTTTTCAAACAATATTATAAATAAGTTTAAGTGTCAAATGAACTGTGTTAATGTGGCAAAATGATTAAAAACTTATTTGGAATGTATTCGTTTAAAGTTTGGATGTGTTTGGTTGCGGTGGCCGGTGCGCGCGCACGCTCCGCGCCGCCCGCCCCTGTCGGCTGTCAGTGGGACTATTCAGACGCTAAGTTGAGTGAATCTAACTTTCTCACGTGTAACATCAAAACTATCGGTGCAGCTGACTTCTTATTTAAAAACATAACCAACGCGCAGGCGCACAACGTCAACAAATTAGAACTTACTTGCACCGACTTGCTGTTCTTTGAAAGTTCATTGCACATGAACACCGGCAGCTTTTTGGGACAGTTGCGAAAGCTGGAGGACCTGCGCATTGAGTACTGTAAAATACGTTACGTACCAGCGACTGTTCTGTCACCGTTACGTGATCTAACAAGTTTGACACTACGCTCACACAATACAGATTGGCCTGCCATGACAATGGAATTTCACGCTGAGAGCTTTCGAGGTTTAATGGAACTTCGATCTTTGGACTTAGGTGACAACAATATTTACATGTTACCATCTGAAGTATTTTGTCCGCTTTTTAGTTTGGAATCTTTAAATTTGACAAATAATAGATTGCAAGATATTTCTGATATTGGATTTTCTGACTGGGGTAAAGGCCCGATTGCACCGGGTAAATCATGCAACACTGGACTAAAAATGCTTGATTTATCACGTAATAATATTCTACGACTGCCTGACAACGGCCTTTCAAGCCTAAGATCTTTAGAATTGTTGAATATTCATAATAATTTAATTAATGAAATAGGAGACAGAGCTTTTGTTGGATTAAATTCTTTGAAAATTCTGAATTTATCGGGAAATAAATTAGTGGCCGTTCCCCCAGAACTGTTTCAATCTTCACGTGTCATCAAAGAAATCTCATTAGCCAATAATTCTCTCTCTGTACTGGCGCCGGGATTATTAGAGGGTCTAGATCAACTAGAAAAATTAGATCTCTCAAGAAATAGGCTAACGAACGATTGGGTAAACAGAGATACATTTGCTGGATTAATTCGACTAGTAATTTTAAATCTTTCATACAATGCACTCACACGCTTAGATCCAAAATCATTTCAGGACCTTAACAACCTACAGGTCCTGAACTTGGATAACAATGCCATTGAAATTATTAGTAACGGAGCTTTTGCAGAGTTAAAAAATTTACATCAACTTTCAATGTCAGATAATAAGATAAAAGTACTAAATGATAATATTTTCTCAAACTTATTTGTACTGAGTCAATTATATTTAGATAATAATCAAATATCTGTAATACATGAACGTTGTTTTGAAAATATTACATATTTGCAAGACTTGGGTTTAAATGGTAATAACTTAAACATGGTTCCTACTGGAATTAAAAAGCTAAGATTTTTAAAATCACTTGACATTGGAAAAAATAACATAACAAAAGTAAACAATATGTCATTTGAAGGCTTAGAGGAACTTTATGGACTACGTCTTGTAGATAACTATATTACAAGTATACCAAAAGACACATTTAGCTCATTACCATCTTTACAAGTGTTAAACTTAGCTTCCAATAAAATTGAAACTATAGAGCAGGACGCATTTTTATCCAACCCAACACTAAAAGCTATTCGCCTGGATGGAAATAAACTCACTGACATTCGAGGTGTTTTCAACAACTTAAATACACTAGGCTGGTTGAACATATCAGATAATAAATTAATATATTTCGATTATAGTTACATGCCAGAAGCCCTCGAATGGCTAGATATTCATATGAATAATATAACAAAACTTGACAACGAGCAAAATATGCAACAAAACATTCGAATGCTCGACGTTAGCTACAATTCTTTAGAAAACGTCGATGAAAGATCGATACCAGATTCAATAGAGATCCTTTACTTAAATAATAACAAAATTCACACTATTCACCCAGGTACCTTTATACAGAAAAGAAATTTAGAAAAAGTGGTTATTACTGACAATAAACTGAGAACCGTAGAGCTAGCGGCATTTACGCTACCTCATATACCGAGACATAGATTGTTGCCACGATTTTTTATTGGAAATAATCCCTTTGTTTGTAATTGTCATATGATATGGCTACAGAAAATCAATCTCTGGAATCATATGAGACAATATCCGAGATTTGAAGACTTAGATACGATTACTTGTGAAGTCGTTAGCAACAAGTATGGCGGAAAAGAGACTTTAATGAATGTTCCCGAATCACAGTTCCTTTGTTCTTATGAAACACATTGTTCTTCAAGTTGTTTCTGTTGCGATTTTGAAGCTTGTGATTGTAAGATGACCTGCCCTGAAGGTTGCTCTTGTTTTCATGATAGTAATTGGAACTCAAATGTTATTGATTGTTCTAAAGTTGGATACACTGAAGTGCCTGAGAAAATTCCGATGGATGCTACTGAATTATATCTTGATGGAAACGACTTTGGTTCGCTAGGAAGTCATCTTTTTATAGGAAAAAAGAAATTACACAAACTTTATTTGAATAATAGTAATATTGCTTACATAGACAACGACACATTCAATGGACTACACTCATTAAATGTAATTCATTTAGAAAATAATCATTTGACTGAATTGTCTGGTGGAGAATTTTCTCAAACAAAGCATTTGCGAGAGTTATATTTAAATGATAACTTTCTAACAAATGTTCCAAACAATACCTTTGAAAATCTCCCCTCCCTCCGCGTTTTAAAAATGCAAGGCAACAAAATTATTGATATCGACAAAAAGTTGACCAGAATTTCTCACCTGGAAGACTTAAGTGTGCGTGGGAATGTATTTACTTGCTCGTGTGACAATCTTATGCTTTTGCAAAATTGGTTCAAGAAGTATAGGGAAGACCCGGCTGAAATGTTTTGTGTATCAGAAAATAATTTAAATCTAACAGTGTTTGATGTAATGGACAAGTGCCGTGACTCTGGTGATATGGACAATACTATACCAACTGAAAATCAACCCTATCAATATGATGAAATAAGTCCTATCAAGTTAAATTTTGTACCTCTATTAGCTGTGGTATTAATAAGTGTGATTTTAATCTTACTATTTGGTGCATTGGCATTCTCTTTTAGACAAAATGTACGTCTATGGGCTCATTCTAAATATGGTGTTAGATTATTTAAAAGTGCCTCTATTCAAGAAAGTGAACTTGATAGAGATAGGTTATATGATGCATATGCAGTTTATAGCTTGCTAGATGATGATTTTGTGACCAAGGTAGTAGCACCCGAAATGGAACACTTTGGCTATACTATGTGTTTCCACTATAGAGACTTACAACACGCACCAGAAAATTATTTATCAGGTCAAATCACTAATGCTGCTGAATCTTCAAAGAGGCTGTTAATTTTTGTTTCGTTCAATTTCTTACAAAACGAGTGGTCTAAAGTTTGTTTCAAAGAGGCAATAAAAAATGTTATTTCGTCAATACATCCTTCTATAAGACGGCATAGAGTCGTTTTTATTTTAACAACAGACGTAAGCGCGCTAAATTTAGATGTAGACTTCCAGAACTATTTAAAGAATTGTAACGTACTACTATGGGGGGAGAGAAAGTTTTGGGAAAAAATGAGATTCCTCATGCCAGATATTTCAAACTTGCACTGGAACAAAGATCCTAATTATGTGCGCGGCGTTTGCTCCAATGGTAGGCGACATCCTTCTAGATATACTGCTTCACCTACGGCACCAGAACATTGGTATAAATACGATGCTATTCCTCCCCAAACCCCAACGTCTGCTAATGTAGGCATACAAATAGAAGATGATACATCTATGCTAACAAATACGACTTTAACCAGTCAAATTCAAGAAGGTGACAATCCTCACCACAGTTACATATCAATAGATACTCAAAATTACGAGCAGCCATATGGAGGTCGTCCTAGACCGCCTAATACGTTAAGAAAGCATCTCAGTCATAACTCCCCTTCAATACTCGATGAACAAGGCTATTTACAACCCCGATCTTCTATACACGATTGCTTACCTCAAACCCATTCGGCCATACATAGATAACATTTCACTAAACTCTACTATCGTTATCTGTTAAATATATTTCTTAATGGAACATTACATTCCAAGCCCATGTGTAGGCTAGACTATGTTTAAGTTGCCCAAGCCTTATAGATACGTGATACAAAATTTCGGCTGATAAACTCAGCCAAATAACTAATTCGTTCCTTTTATTTTTCTTAGGAAATAGACATATATTTAAAGAGACTGTATTATAAATTATCGCATACGTATCGAAATAATATAGCCTTATTATATGTATAATAAAATTTGATAAAAATGAATAAAACTTTTACTATGCGTGAGGAAATTATTCTGTAAGACTGATATAATGTTATAAAAAGTTTTAATTGCCAGTATAATAAATAAATGAACATTAGTATTTTGGTATAGTATGTTATCTCATTGTTACCAAATATATTGTAAATATTTGTAAAGTATTATGTAACATATATGTATAGTTTTACTAGTCATTAATTAAGATTGAATAGTGTTGATATTTGTAGAGCTGCGTATGTTGTCAATAACACCATGTTAGTTTATAGTGTGCTATGAATATGTCTTGTACTGTATTCAATTGTAAAAAATCTAAATTATATGTTATATTTTGTATTTATGTTGTTATTGACTGTGTAGGTAATTATAATATAATCATGTGTCGACTGTTAACTGTGCTGATATATAACAAAACAATAAATGAAATGAAAATTATTTTATCTTTTATTTATTCTTAAACTAAATACTAGTTATCATAATAATTAGCGAGATTATTTTATGAGTTATATTACAAAGTATCTTATGAAATCGAAGTATTTAATAACTTAACCGTTTTTAGAGTGGACTGTAAAAAATTGATTACAAAATAGTTTTACTAACAATACAATTTTGGAGAGTCATTTGTATTTGTGGTTTGTTAGCACAAGTTTTTTACCGACAAAGACTGAAATATTACTATAAAACCCAAATGGCAGCATAATCCACCGTTGTTTTTTGGACCGAACATCCAGAAACGAAAATGAAAAAAGATAGGTTCAAAATACGGTTTGCCGACAATTACCCTACGCTATAACGATCCCAAGCCAGGTAGACGAGTCCAGTCATATTTCAACCGTCACAGATCCCATAAGCATAAAAAAAGATTTACAATTCTCATAGATTTACAATAACTATACCGTATTTAAAACTATTTATGGACTTTAGTTGTTTTTGACCTTCTGTCACGGTCCTTAGCTTTTGATTTTTTTGTTACTTTTCAGTGCGAGTTGCCGCCGGCGACATATGGTGTGACATATTTTGAATGACCGCTAACCGGCCAGTTTAGTTTTTTGGTCGAGAAATACCAAAAAGGCATTTTCATACCAACTGCTACCGTTGATATAAAATATGAAGGCATGAACTTTTAAATAAATATTCAAAATTTGTTACAAGCTTATATATTTTTCTTATATTTGTCTGTTCATTACCTAGATACCATTAAAGTACATAAGTAATTGCTTATACACTAATAACTAGTATATTCTATACTTAAACAGAGTAATGTTCACATACACAGTAAAAGTAAATAGGATATTCTCGGCCAGGATCTACATACAATATGATCCTGGACTTATACGACTTCTTGGAACATTATATTTAGGCCAAACATATATAAACTGTTTATACTAAGAAAACATAGTATCTTAACTATAGCCGTTTGTACTACATATTTAAGTATATAACATTATTATATATATTAATATAGTATTTACCGTATATTTAATAGAAAGACATAACAGAAAACAAATCGACGTATACACCATAAAGGACTTATTAAATGATTTAATTTATGACATATTCTATTCTGATGGCCAAGTAAAGAACCTATTTCATGCTTCGCTTGGGTCAGACCAAATATGGGCTATAACGAATTGTCAGATTGAGCCATATCACCTAAGCCTATAAATTTATTTCGGTTATACTTATTGCGTGCTTAGTAGACCCTATCAAAATCAAAATTATTTTGTATTATTGTCTAATACATTACCAAAACTATATCAGTTAGAGGATACCTGCTATCTATATCCGGCGGTATCGGACGTATCTCAGCATTTCACGGTTAAACGCACCATTGGCTTTCCCGATGATCCCAAACAACCCAGTCAAAGATAAGAAATTGACCACAGATAACGAAATGAAAATGTTTTATATAACCTTTATCGTAGTTTGCCACAATAGACTAATATTGTTTAGTTATCACAGCCGAGTATTAGCTATTAAATGATAAGACTGTAAATTAGAACAATATTTCCGTTGTAAAAATAAATAGTTAATTTTACTTATAATTAATATTATATTATTAAATTGAGCAATTTCGGGAAATGTGCCGATATATATATGAAAATACAGTGCTGAGTATATGTAGTGCATTGTAGGTGTATAATTAAACTGTCTTTTTGAATCACACAGTTAGTGAAAACCGTTTAAAAATTATTTGCATAGTTTGAAAAGCCTTACTGTGTATCAAAGGAAAATTGTTTTGTTCAACGTTATGTCCTAAAGATTATTATAGGGATTTCGTAACGCTGCGGCATCTGACTGGAAATGCGACGATTGTGGATACGATTCTTACTTAACTAAATATTGAGTTCCGTCACTTTTCTATAACATTCAATGTCTTTAAAGCCGGAACATAGAAAATAGAATAATATTAAGTTATACTCTACCTTATCCTCGGCCTACCTCACTTTGTACAGGATATAGCTTTCAGCTTAAAAAAACTATTTCACAGTAGGTACATTACGATTAATAATTAATATAAATACTTATAAAATTTTAGTTAATTTTTACAAGTACAATTTTTATGTTTCGACTTCTCAGAAGCAAAAAAAAAAATTATTCTCTAATTTCGTCCATTTGCAAAGAGAAGCAAAACCCAAGCTGTCTTTTTTAAATTAAAAACCTTGTAGTTCAGAAAATTCACTCAGTCTAGAATCCATGACCAATCTAATGCAAATAAACTTTTATCTTTATTACATACATGGTTGTACATTGATATTTAAAAAGGCATTGTCACATTTGACATTATAACCAAAACAAATAGAAACACTATAAAATTAACTTCAATCATGATCCTGCATTTGAATGATTGGTTCACCAAAAATTTAGTTGAGTCACTCAATCTCCCTTCAAATAAAGTTGAAATATTTTGTTTGTCCAAAGTACACAAAAGAATGACTGATGAGCAGGTTAGAGTCGAATCAAATCAGATAGCATTTTTGTATGGCGTTTGATCGACATTGTGTATCCCAGGCTAGTTTTCGACAACAACAAAAATTTATTTGGTACCACCCGCTGGCTGAACATTTCGTTTCACACTTCAAGTTGCCGAGGCACAGAGGTCACGTCCTCTCACTCAAAACTCGACCGGGAGCGTTCGGTCGAAATTGGTTCGTGACAACTGAGAGATACTTATCGTGATTTTCTTGGCAATTCTCGATACATTGCTCTGTTAGTTAGAGTAATGGGAGCATGAGAACAGCTCAGACCAAATTATTGTTAGACAAATATGGAAATGTGTTTGTGGAACAGTCTTTGTAAACAAAACTGTACTATTATCTTATAGAATCGTTTCACGCTTCCAAATTTGCTCTTTTAAAATGATCTATTGATTATTAGTTTTTTGTTATTTTCTCACTTTAGTCCATCTTGCCAAAATTAGATATGAAAATTTATATATAAATTATATTTTGCATACGTATATATTAATTTAAGCTCTTCGTATTATATTAAAACTCAAGTTATTAGAGGTCAACTTATATCAATCTTGTTGCTTAGTTTGAATAAGTTAGCCTACAATTGTATTAGTCAATCGTTCAACTGCTTTAAAAATGTTTTATCATATAGAATATAAATGTACTTACATATAAAATAATAAATATAAAAACCATAACAACAATAGTCAATTCATAAATCATTAGAAATAAATGAAATTGTGAATTTGAACTAATAGTTACTTTTTATATTTTATATCAGTAAATGTACATCTAAAAAGGAAAGTCAATTGAGTTATGGGAATCAGAAACCGGATAAATCACAATGTAATGTCACGAAGACACAAAAATTCGAGGCTGGGAATTGTCGTGTCAATTTCATTATATCAATGTACCGTCCAGTGAGCACGATTCTCAGCCTTTCTGTAAACAATTACTTATTATATTATTAATAATCTGCATCTTGGAAAAGAGAGAGTTTTGTGATACAAAATTCTGTAATATCGTCATTTTCTTTAAGTTTATCTACTAAAGTTTATTAGAGATTGTCGATAATAATTCATATTTTTATAATTTATATTATAATTCACTTTAACAATTTAATTTTGAAATTTCCGAGACTAGATACCGTCATAGCGGAGCAGGTGTCTGGTTTGTAATCGCGACGGTTGTGCGTTCGTTTTCCACTCAAGAAAAGTAAATTATTTTTATTTTCTCGCCTTAGTAATAAAAAAGGCGCTGAGTTGAGTCTACAATACGTCCTGAACGGATGTTTTAAAACCACTAGATTGTCTCTGTCTAGATTATCCTGCTATTTGTGGAAATTATGTATGGAAAAACTATTATCTTTTCAATGAGCAGAAAGTATTAAATGGAGTATTTAAATGTCTTTTTCTCCCTACTCATACTTAATAATAAGCGGTGGTATAATTTAAGGATCAAAATGAAAAAAAAAATTAAAAATTAGAAAAGAAATTAAAATTTTCTTATAATAAATAAACTAATATATTGTTTATTATATAGAAATATTACATACATTATTTTTTCAAAAATATAACAATATAGAGAGTTACAAGGAAATACTAAAATAACCTAATAAATACCATCTGACCGATTCTACGTAATCCCTTTCACGTTTCTAGAAATGTTTCCTGGGAAGTATGATCCGAGTATTAGTTTAAGCATTTGATCATACAAATATAGTATCATAAAGACAGGCAGAGGCATATTGTTTAATATTGCGCAAGTTTACCCGACGAATTCATAACAGAAACATAAACGTTTGACATTTATGAGTTAGGTGTACTTTTTGAATCATAGAAATATTACAGTTTTTTTGCATTTATACCTATAGAGTTTCTTTTTTTAATAATCTAGTTGCAGCAACTGCGTATGCGTATATAGCTATCTCTCCTGCAATAATGTAATTTTACATGTTCAAACAAACGGCTGTCTTCAACGTGAAACTGAAATAAATATATATTTATTTGTGTTTATTTTTACTACTGTAATAGTCAGACGCTATCTCTCAACCTCACGACAGTTATAAAACATATTATATAAAATATATAGATAGATATAAGTACTTAAACTATTTTCTATATAACATGACTATTTTTTAATCACAATCAAATATACAACATCGAGTATCCAACTTCGATTTTATTATATCCATAATAATTATTACTATAATAACTACATAGAAACAAATAATTATTTACCATTTCAGTGAGCAGCCGAATTGACAGCAGAGACAAAATAATTAAAATTGATCGACGTTCGTTGTACGTAGACTCCATAGCCGCAATGCGAAATTTATTATGTATTCAAAATACCTATAATTTATCCATGATTTTAGGTCTATGATTTTTCCCCCAGAGCTTTGATGGAAAAATACTGGAAAATAAAGGAAAGGCCTTAAGCCCCGAAGGCACATGCCTTTAAGTGGCACAGTCAATACTGTATGCCTCATCTGTATTTTTTTAATGTAAATTGATATTATAGAGACTAAACCTACATGTCAATAATTGGAAATCCTATTGGCGACTGTGAACTTTATTAAACTATTATTAAAAGGGTACACCAAGGCCTAGTTCTTGGTCCACTCCTATTCAAATAATGCTAGATACTGTCTTTCATGGCACGATATATGTCGTTGTCTCGTTACCTGTCCCAAAAATTAAAGCTCAAGAATGGCAGTCTTAGTTAAATTTTTAGTAGAAAGTTCATTAATTATCATCTCATTCAATTTGCAGACCATATTTTATTTTATTTTCAAACATAAGAAGTAGATAGTCATTAGTGAAGACAATAGAAAATCCGTCCTTTATTCATTAGACACATTGGCTACTATGGTGGAATGAAACACACTGTGTAACTAGACCGTATGTGCTGTCAAATGTGTCCGGACACTATGGCATTTTGCAAAGTCGTTTTAGTTTGTAGAAGAAAAAATATTTGTTTTAGAGCGAGTTCAATTTTTTTTATAACAAATAAATAGTGTAAATAATTTTCAGTTTAAAATCTATAAAGTAGATAAATAAAATAGATAACTTTTTTTTTCAAATTCTCTTTTGGCTTCAATTTTTAAGATATTTTATAGTTGACACGTTTTGCTAACATAAAAGTGTTACCTAAATATTTACTACAATAAATACAATATCAGATGCAACTGGGTCATGACCTCCTCAAACAAAAAGCTGTTCGACCATCTTCATAATACAAATTCAACAATTTAAAAATAAATGTTAAACTTTACAGCACGCAAATGCATAACTCTATCGCTATTAAAATCAAGTTTAAAAAGTCGTGAGAGAGATTCAAGTAAGAAGTTTTATGCTTTAAATAATACACTTGTATAAAAGTATTATGATGGAATACTCTGTACTAGTTTTTAGTATTTAAAAATTTAAAAAAACATAGCCTTTTTTGATTCATTAATTCAAGTTATACTACATTTTGATTGATATTTACATATGTACTTCTAATCTGATTGAAGATCACATGCACTGTTTTGGTAATTCTGTGTATATAGTATCTAATACAAAATAAATCTTATACATAAATGAAAATCTTTATATTAAAATAGTATTATATAAAAAATGTAAAATGTTTGAGGACCGTCGTGGCGCAGAAGCGCAACGTCTGCCTGTAACGCGACGGTTTCTGGGTTCGATCCCCAGTCGGAGAAGATGAATTTTTCTATTTTAATTTTCTTCGCTCTGGCAACTAAGGCAAAGCGCGACGTTGAGTTCCGCCACTCAACACGCAATGCCTCGAAAACGGCGGAAAGCGGGGACGGAGAAAGCAGGGACTGAGCAACGGAGTGTCTTAACACTAGGTTCCCACGGTCCCTGCAGTTCCCTCTGCCTACCCTGCCATGTGCGGGATAAGATAAAGCGTGAAGCTAAAAAAAAAAAAAAATGTACAGACATATACTTACGATACTTATATATTCAAGGCAATAAAGCTATGCTACTTAAATGAGAATAGATTTACGTTATAATAATTTACAAAGCGAGATTCCAGTATCTTCACTATACAAAAATGCAACCGATTTCCTCCTGCATTCTTTCTCACAGATTTGCCTTTTTTATAATTATATGGTGTTACTTATCGATACAGTGTGTCGGGAATAATAAATACAAAACGAATACCTCGTTGTTATAGTTCTTAACATTCATCTTTCCAAGGAAAATATAGTGCCATTAGCAAGTTTTGTTGAATCAATGGCACTCAGAAGGCAATACTATAATTTTGTTGAGTCACTGCGCCCCTCGATTTGTTAGCTGCCAGTCAAGCTTTTAAAGCTACGTATATTTAAGTATTAACTTTAATATAAACACAAGATTTATAAAATAAAAACGATTTTATTTATCAAGAATTTTTATACATAATATTATTTTAGGTACACTTGACTAAAGCAACATAAAACCTAGTAAATAAAAAATTATATATTATACTGTTATGGTTTCGTCTGTGAATATAAAGATAATTGATGTTCTCATTTCTCATTCTAAAACTAAGTTTTTTAACTTAAAAAATAAACTGTTAACTACCTTAAAATTATTAACAAGCCTACATCGGCCGTTGGAATGTGTATCGGTCAATTATAGTAGAAGCTCGTAAAAAAGTAATAAATTGAAATTTCAAAATTGCTTTTGCACTAATTACAATTTACGATCAATTTTCGCTAAGTGTTGTTTAAAATAATATTGTGAAAACTAATATATTTACTTATACGAAATCCTTATTTCTATGGTTTATTGAAGTGATATGAAGCGGTATATATATTGTGTTTTTATTATGTTAGCTATTTTAAAATATTTATATAAGTGGAGCTGTGGTACAGAGTTTGAAAGTAAAAGTTTTGTTTGTAAGTTGTATTCAAGCTTGTGGAAAACTAATTATTTCATTTCTTCGCTCGAGTTTCAAGACATATTGCAGCGTTCCGCCGCACAATATGCCTAAAAATAAAAAATGCCGAACTGACTTTAAACTCATAAAAGTAAAACATATCGAAAATATCGAATATTTCTTAAAGAATATCCATTATACAAATTTACTGTCTAATAAACTATTGAATAATATGTATAGTTATAAGTTAACATAAGCTATAACAGTCGGCATTTGTGCCGTCATACGTGTTGTAACAGTGGCCAGGCAGTTAAAACTGTAGTTTGCTTTGGTGTTAATGTAAACGTCGGTAGTATAAAAGGGATTGTGGCAACGCAGGTGCGCCCGCCTTTGTTAAAATTCAATAATTAACAGTAATACGAGATGCTAAAAGAAACCGACTAAATTTATTACCCATTGCCAATGTATGATTTGAGTACACAAGCATTCTTAGTTAATTTTAAATATACATACATACATATATTAACGCCTGAGGTTATTCCTATCAAATATATCTTAAATTTATGTCATATATGGTCTTATATATTATACATTTTATGGAAAATAGGTATATATTTTTTGATGAATAGATATAATAATCATAGGACCCGGTTGAATTCCTATATAAAGTCCAATTTATATAATTATTTTTCCTCATTCTGGTTTCATCCACTACTGGATATAGGGCTTTCTAATAGAAAATCACTGTGCTAATGTTGTTTATAAAAAAACTATATTACATATGATATTATTCTTATTTGAATAACATACATATTTCGTGATGAATATTACATTACAAAATGATGCTTTTAAGTAGTAATAAATATGTTATATGAGACCTATACTATAGATCAGTTAAAGCAACAACAAAACCAACAATTTAAAATACCATTTAATGGACGACCGATAAATTGCTCTTAATAAAAGGAATATTATTCAAAATAGGTAAAAAAACGTTACCCATTCAATTTATATGACATAAGTATTTCGATCTAAAAAGTGTCCTTTAGACGCGATCCGATCTAACGAGTGTTAGTAAAGGGATAAAGCTGCCATCAACCTAGTGGGTGCCCGTTTTTTAATAGGGACTGACCGTTTTTTTATTTTAATAATTTCAAAATGACAGATGAAGACGACCGAGGCGGTACCGAACGCGTCATACTCCATGCTATGATCAACAAAATAAATTCCAAAATTATAAATGAGAAGTAGTTTGTTATGTCACTTTTTATTATACAGACTATCTAGTTTGACAAATGGTTTTTTATTTATTATTTAACCTTCTAAATTATGGATTTTTATCACTCACTATAATTAAAAATTGTAGTGGTAATTTTGTTTAATTATTTTTGGAAAATTAAGTTACGCATAATAATCACAAGAAAAAAATATTCATAAAAAAGAAAAGTCATGCTTTTTCCATAATATTTTCACATATTCACCTAGTGAAAACTGTCCATTCTTCGGAAGGATTTGAACCTACAGCGGTGGCATACAGTCAGACGCTGCAATTGAGTCAGAACAACCTCTAGAAACTTATTTTTTACACAATGATAGTAAATTTAATGCAAAATGCAATGAAACAAATTCTAAAGTGGCAAAATCGTGTAAAGTTTGAGGCGTAGGTTCTGAACTATCCAAAAAAGTATTACATTCGCGCCCCATACGCTTCAAGTTAAAAGTTTTAAAAGGCACTTTGGAAGTCTACTATCTGTTTACTAGAAATCTATCCAAGTGAAGATAAAACTTAGTTTTGTACGGTAATATGAGTTAATATTTTATATATAAAATAGAAAAGTAAATTCTCGATAAGTACTGAGATATTGTAAATTAAGACATCATTTAGAAACCTTTCTAAATGATACCTGATATATGATACTGATATTTAAAGCCTTACCTTAATTTTGAAAAGGTTTTTGGTTCAAATCATGAATTTCTATTAATATTCCACCAAACATGTATAAAGAAATAGAGAAAAGTGCTTTTAAGTGCAAAATAATATAAAAGATAACTATAAAATCAAAGTGAATAATTTCATAAAATAAAATTCTAATATTTTCAGCTACATCTTAGGCAGCTAATAACAAATCACTGTAACCTTTTTTTAAGGTGTAATACACTTAAGTATATTAAAAATTATATATCTAAATCTAATAGTATGAATTTAATATAACTACAAGTGTTTTACAAAATCAATCCATGTACCGTGAAGTATAAATATACAGTCAAATACCTATCTGACCTTAGTTAAACAATTAAGTTTTATTGAGGCCATAAGTACTAACTTTTAGTTCTAGTTTAATATTATACACGCTTTCACAATATCAATGACCGTGAGTTTTATGATATGTATACAATATCTATCTTTTAACTAGCGATTGCGTCTAGCTTTGCCTAAAAATATATTTGTTAAAAATAAGTAACATATATATATATATATATATATATATATATATATATATATATATATATATATATATATATATATATATATATATATATATATATATATATATATATATATATATATATATATATATATATATATATATATATATATATATATATATATATATATATATATATATATATATATATATATATATATATATATATATATATATATATATATATATATATATATATATATATATATATATATATATATATATATATATATATATATATATATATATATATATATATATATATATATATATATATATATATATATATCTATATCTATATATATATATATATATATATATATATATATATATATATATATATATATATATATATATATATATATATATATATATATATATATATATATATATATATATATATATATATATATATATATATATATATATATATATATATATATATATATATATAAATAATAGAGTAGAGAATAACCCGATAGGAGTGGTGTTATATGAATATTTCGCTAGTACAAAAACTTTTCAATGTTGTGTTTCATAAATAAAAACTTTATTCTAATGCAAAGATTTTTCACAAAAAAAAGTTTGAAATTGCATAATTGATTCATTTGGTTTGAAATTCAATTTATTTGAACCGATCGTATATGTTTATGTTTCCATTGTAAAATTATAAAAAAAGAAATAAATCATAAATAATAATTCTATATAATGTCACAAAAGATATTTAAAATCTAGATTATTTTAAATTTAGATTGTAGTCTCAAACGAATTTTATTCTAATAATTAAAGGTAAAAAAAGTATCTGTCAATCAACTTGAAAAGATAAACATAGTTACACCGAAATCCGTTGTATATTTAGTGGCGAGGAAAGATATTTTTACCAGCGATGGGGTTACTTGTTATTATTAGACATAATATAAAAGTTAATATTTAGTTTGTTTTAACGTAATGTGTTTACAACATAAATCATTATGATATAGGCGGAAAGTGTTATGTGTTTGATATTGGATATGTTTGTATTTAATTTTAAACATAAGAAAAGAACGATACAAATTGTAAATGGCACATGGTCAATGGTTTCAAAATTTATAAATATTTTGTTGCCAGATATAAGTAAAAAAAAATACTTACGTCAATAGGTTCAGTACATTGATATGAGCCCTCAACAAAATGTCAATTATTCATAAAGCTAATAAGAGCGTATATATAATATATATAAAAAAGATACTCTAATTTTATAGCTGGAAATTAAAAGCGCGGTGTTGAGTTCCGCCACTCAACACGCAATGTCTTAAATTAGGGTGGAGAGCGGCTATTAGAGAATTTTTCTCTTAGATATTTATAAATTTGTCTAAAAGTTTCGGTTGTCTAAAAGTTGTTAACAGTGGGACTAACGATACTCGTGTATTTTTGTGTGTATATCAATATACAGCTTAGATTAATTAGTACATATATATGCAATATATAACTAACGTTCAATAAATGATCGTTATCATATATAACAGGAAAGCATTCATAAGAGGTTTACAATGATAATATTATAGTATCTTGAGGTCATTATAGCGCAGACGTTTATGAATTCGATTCTCACTCGGGTAAAAAATGTATTTATTTCCTCTCCTTGAAAATAATGCCGAGAAAGGAGACTTAATTCTAGGCGATTTTAAGACATCTTTAACTTTAACTTTTTTTTGAACAATGTATATTCTTGTCGTAGACAAAATATATTACCATATCTCATAACAATCCGGCTATTAGATAATAGTTCTACAAAAATCCAAAAGTAGAACAAAATATATAACCAAAATTATGTAACAAAATGTATTCTACTACTTGTTACTTGTACGAAACCAAAGCATTGTCTGGTCGGTTAGTTCTTATTTCATGGCCACGTTGACCCGTGCTTCGTATGGAGGTCAGCGGGCTATCAGATTGAAGCTCGATCTTTGCTATTGATGCTAGTTAAATAGTATACGTATGTATTTGTTTGTTTAAGTAGACATATCGGGGATACCTTGTGTTAACAGATTATTAGTGTGGAGAAAGCAGATTCGATAAACTAAATGTTTATAAATGTTGATATATTATTATAATGTACTTTGTAAAATAATCACGAGCGTAATAAGCAGTCGTTAGATTACTTAATGATTTAAAAAGTAAGTCCGAGAAGAATAAAAGTGTGGCGCAGAGGCACTCCAGCTGATGTAAACACGATGATTTTCGATTCAATTCAAAATGGGGTGCATATGTTGGTTTTTCTTTGACCTGGTTACAACACAAACCTTAGCATTGACTTCTGCCACTCAAACCGCAAAATCTTAAAATTTCGGGTGAAATTTCCTCCCATATTCAAAATGCAACTACATTCAAGAAATAGGACATACATATTACAATTTCTCACAATCCTGTTATCCTTTTAATTTACATAAACTTACACACCTATAGCACATTATTATATCGTTAATCCTATTACTACATTAATATACTATAATAACATATAATATATTGGCTGCAAGATAGCTATACAATATGCTTAAAAAATCAAAGTTCATTAATTATATTGATATCCCGGTATTAAAAAGGAAGACGATTAATCATTAGAATGACAAGTACATTGGGATCCGGTACAGCAGATGCAGGGAGAAAAAATACTGATTCATAAAAAAATATCTTCCTTTATAATAAACAAACAAGGTGTTAATATTAGAGATAGGAATCGAAAATAACTCGCCCCCTTATAAAATATTGATATTTCATAGTCGCATCACGGCTGTGTAATGCAGGCAGCGCCGATACTATAGCTTTGGCATACCAGATTACCACATCAAGTAGTTGCTTTCTTGATATAATTTTATTGAAAAATGAACAGTGTGTTCGTGTTTTGAAGCTTCAAATTGAGAAAGCTAAGGACATTTAAATGAGTGCAGGTGGCATCGCTCGCCATCGCATCGGCTTTATCTTAACTATTTCATCTTCAAATATTAAACTTTTACTTTTATAGTATTTTAAAAGCGAGTCGTGTCAACGGACACTCAATAAACTTGCTGAAAGGTTGATCTTTAATTTTCTAAGTAAAAAAATTTTGAATGACCTCTTAGTTTAGTATTTAGCTGATTGTTTTTTTTATTTTACTGTAATTTAGACTTATTTAAATCAGTTGGGCCAAAATTCCATTCTCATTGATATTATGTTTTGCGATTCGTTTTGCTTTTGAGATAGTTTTAGTTTACTTTGGTATGTATAAATCAACCGTGTGCTAATAGTTTAATGCTTTCTATTAGTTTCTCGCTTTTATCCTATATATATCAGTGTAGGCAAAGGGAACTGCGGGAACCATAGCAACTTAGCGTTAAGACACTTCATTGCTTAGTCTCTGCATCCCCGCTCTGTTGATTCAGTTCAGCTCAGTCAATGCTATTTTTTTCTTATATTCACTTAGAAAAAATAGTTTTTCGTTAGATAATGAATGATAAAAACAGATTTTACTTAAATTTTCAATATAACTCTTTATTATAACTATTGTACATGTACCTACAATTACGAATATATGTAGGAGTAATTGGCTTAAAAATTGCTTGTTTATCGGTTCACATTGTACGACGCCGGCGGCGGAATGTGTCCATCGCGTAATGAACTCATTGCATGACCCATACAAATATTAGCTTCCATTATAAGGCTGGTCGGTATTGGGAAATGGCGTAAATTCACGTTTTAATAACTGTTACTTGTTATTTTAAAATCGTGACTTAAACAATTATTTCTATAGTTGTTATCATTATTCTATGAAGTACTATAAAAATATACAACATGTTTATAAGGATGTTAATGTGTAAATATAATCGCGGGTTCAACTCCCACTGCGTCCTAATCTTTATATGTTTTCTTAAGTATTTTTTCTATTTTTAGTGTGGATTGACACTTAAAAAATTATAAAAATATTTGACTATAAGAAAAATATAGCAGTCATCATATGTGCTTGGCTCACGCATAGGCAAAGTTCGATTAATATATTAAAAATTAGCTTTTTATAATTAATTTACATTTCTATAACACATTTAGTATATTATATAGAGTAAAGAATACATTAATTACACTATGTCATAGCAAACCATCATTCTTTATAATTCTGAGAAGGATTAAGCAAAAGGATTTTAATTTAAATCCATATAACTAATATTTAAAACTATATTAGTTGTCTTAACCAATTAGTAACTTTTATACGTTTTTGGCTCAGTAAATTAAGGGGCTATAGGTAAAAAAGGAATAAAGCCAGGTTTATTTCATAGCGAGGCCACCACAGTGCAGTGGTGGGTGGATAGCCCTTGTCAATCATGCAATATTCTTGAATAAGTATATTTCCAGCAAATTTTAGATTTTTTTATATTTTTTATATTTTGTATATAATAACGGTTATTTAATTATATTTTGTAACAAGTTGTATTTCAACACTGATATTTCAAAGCTAAGGAGTCAAATATATGCAACTTATCTTCCGTCTCCAATTTTAAAATAAGTTAAAAGCTTTTTGAATCACATCCAAATAAAACATGAGCAATACAAACAACTTAGAAACGATTTCAAATTTTAAGAACAATTTTTAAAGGACGTAAATTCATGCTCATCTATGTCAAGTTCAATTTTATGGTATAAACAGGGTCGTGGCCCGAAACTGAGATAGTTAAAAGGTTCCTCGTGAGAACAAAACCACTTCAAGCTAATGCACCTCTCCGGGACGAACAAATAGTATGAACAAGTCTTGTCACGAATCGATATCGTTGTTTGACTCTCGGTTAATTTGATTTTGGAGCGTAAACACTACTTTCTATGTGGATTTGTAAGTACTTACATAGATATGGTTAAGTAAAAGAAATAAAACTAAATATGATAATGTTAGGAAAGCAATTGTTACTATATAAAATAAATATAAAACTATCTATTTTTTTTTAATTTTCGTCAAGGTACTCTTAGTATGAATTAAACCGAAAAATGAAACAGACTCGTCACATTTAGCTTTCTGTTAAATAAAGAAAATATTATATTTATAAGAAAATATCTGATTATCTTCATCTAATAACATTCATAATAAATAAAGTATTACACTAAATATAACTTAGCTTTCGTTTAAACATCTCACAGCGGGGTCGAGAATGCCCCGGTATTTTTGAACTTGAATGTCAACGCGATTTGATACGACGCGTCATATGTGACACGCCGCTTCCTTTGTTAACTGTTATTAACTTACGTAATAACAGTGGATTTGTTCCGTCAAAGATGTTCAGAAATGAAAGTTTAATTAAATAAAATTATAAGCCTCTTGTCAGACTTGTTGATGTCTTTAAGCTTCAAACGTTAACGATATACAATAATATAATCCATTTCTATACTATAATCTCATAAATTCGTGTGTTCATAAAATCATACTTAATCCACATCTTATCGGCGTAAGTATCTCTGCTTATTATAAGTGGTAATTTGAACGTATTGGTATTTGAACGTAAAACACAGATAAAACTCAAATGACTAAGCCAATCTTAAAACAGACCGACATTCAACTGTCCAAAAAAAAATTATTGATGGTCGTCGTCAAACAAGAAATCAATCTGCAAGACACAATGCAATGAACCTGTAATAAAAATTAATACCCATTCAGAAACTCGCCTTTGGCACCGTATCGGACGCACTCCTACCAAACTGCACTCAGTACTGTGGAAATAAACATCATAATGCTTCAATTTGCCAGTTTAAATAAAGACTTCGAATAAGCGGAATTTAATATTCGTATTTGAGTCCGCGGGCCGAGTGGGCGTTGTTTGTACTTCACCGGAAAGATTTATATTACATGCACTTTCGTATGCCAGTGATCTGAAATTGTCCGGCTCTAAGAGACCCGGCGTATTGTGGCCCACGCCCTACGCTTTAAGGACTATTCAATGACTTGAATGAACGATTGCTTTTTAATATTATAATTCAGGCGGACCTCGATCACCAACGTTTTGCATGGCGATCAAAAAAACCTTTGTAAAGTGATATCTGCCGGTGTGCGGCGGTAATGCAGGGTAAACTAAATGTGAGACGATACCGACTTGAATAGTATGGGAACAAATGGTAATTGAAAGTTTTTGTTTGTTTGTCAATTGCTAATTTTATTATTTTGTTATTATGATTCATTATTTAGCTAATATGCTTTGTATATTATGCTACTTGTTGAAGTCTTCTTTCTCTAACTGGTTAAGTATATAAAAAAACTCTTCAAGGTGACAAGTGCCGCTTAATTTTACATCTTTTATTATATACATAACATTAGATTCTCGTTGATTTGGTATATCTAATATATTTTAAATAAAATTTTCATTCAAACAGAAATGAAAGTGAACAAACAAATATAGTTTTAGAGATCGTTAAAAAACTTGTCTGATATTAAAATCTTCATACACTTGGCGGAGGCAAAAAATAGACATGTGGATCAGAATTTAGAACCATTGTGTTTGTAAACTAAGGCGGGAAACTTTTTGGTTGAACAATGAAGCATTTTAATAAATTTCGTTAAGATTGACAGCGCTGATTACGATTTACTCAACCCTTTACGTTCTTTTTTTATTATCCAAGAAAAGAACAAATAAACACACCGCCCTACTGCACTAAGTCACATCCTTCTTACTTATTTTGGATCATAGATAACATTTGATAAGTATTTTTGTATTGTAAAATAGTCTTTATTTAATATATTATAAAAAATAAGGATTATCAAAAAAAAAAATATTTTCATAAGTAAGAGAAAGTTTGGTTCAACAAACTCTCTATTTTACCCAGCAAACATAATAAGCGTAAACAACTATATATTTACTTAAGAACTAAGACTAAATGGTAATAGCTTTGATTTATCTTTTAAAGAAGCACTTCTTTTGTTAATACTTGCAAATTATGTCTTACATCGGAATGGATGGCTCTGCGGCAATTGTTTAAGTTCATGCGGAGATTATTTCTACCCCGTTGAATAACAATAGACCAGTGCGGTGTTTTAAAGCGGGATTAAATAAGGAGGTAGCCGTATCATCGCCGCTAAGAGCGTACTTAAGTTTATGGAAAGTGTGTCGACCATAAGACGCTTAAAGTATGACTTTCATATATAAAAGAGTTGCGCTTTTTGTTAAATCACGTTTAAAGCTTTCAATCGCAAGCCGATATGTTGGGGGAAGGTTTTTTTATCAAGTCTGTACGTAATACTTCGACGTGGGAGTTCTCAGGGACTCACGTTTCGTTGCTCTACACTTTAATTAGTGAGTTTCTACTATATTTGCTGGCCAGCGCTTCACATGCTCCGTTAACGAACATATTTTGTAGCATTCTAGTAAAAAAAGTAAGGTAACATTCATCTTGATTTAAAGGCAGCAAAAAATGTTAACCGTGAATTTACTATACGATGCTTCTCCCCATAGGGGCATTTATCATTTTTGCTATTAAAATGGACCAACAATACCTTGAACCCCGAAGGAACCGGCGGGCCTATCACAATAGCAAATGATACCTCGGGGTCCGTACGACCTCAATGTGCCTTAATTAACTGGCGGATACTTATGTTAGAATAATGATCTCTACACAGGATTATTTACGTCTTTATATAATTAAAATAACATGTGGCTACAAGTCTGACAGTTTATGTGGAATGATTTCAATTCTTCGAATATATATTAAGGGTGCGTTTTTTAAAAATAGTGTTAAATGTTTTTTTTTTACTTGAAAATCATATAAATTTAATCATAATTATTTTTTTAAAAAATATTTATTAATTTCATATTTTATTCTATGTAGCAGGGTATGGAGAGAGTGTCTAGTGTTCTGACACTCTGTCCTCCCTTTTCATACGAATTCAAGACAGTAAACGACTGTCCAATGAGCCAATTCAATGGCTTTAAAAAATCAATCCCCGAATAGAAATGGAACCTGCAACCATCGTTTTCACAGCATACAGAACTAATACTTACTACCTACAGATTATATTATTTAAATAATTATACACTTAACGAATCAATTAATACAAGTTAAAAAATCAATTGTAAACCAAATATAAACATTTCTTTTCATGTATCTAAAAAGAGCAGGTGGCATCTTAAGCACCTGTTAAGAAATAAATTTCCCCGTAATTTATTTCTATAGTAATTTAGTTTGCTTAAGGTCGGTCATGGTATTTTTATATAAACAAATAGGTCTGATATAGTTTGGCCGACAGAAATTTAGCTGACGTCATCGTACCCTTAAATTAATTTTTTGTGGTACGAGTCAGGTGAACTTGTGAAATTCTTTAATATTGTATTTGCCGTTGGAAGTTTAAAATGGGCGCTCAAAGGTTCGGCACAGATAAAAGCGATAATTATTTTATCGCAGGGAGTTCCTTGTTTGTTTCTCTAATAGCTACTTTAATGGAAGTCGGAGAGGTCGTGTCGGAATAACAATGCGGGTAGAGTGCATAAATTAAAATTTAACCTATCTTGTATAAGATCTCCTCTTTGAGGCTCTAACGTGTTTTATAATTAAGTTGGATCTTAAATCTTTGAAGTAATGACACTTAATTTATCCTTGTATTAACTTAACGTTATATATAAAAATAATTAAAGAAACAGTAACTTAATTATACTTTGAAGAGCGGCTGTTTCTTTAAGTAACAGTCTATTGTTGGATTTGATATATGTGTACAAATAACTTTCTCGTTGCCTCAATTCAGTGTCAAATTATTATTAGTTAATCGCTTTAATTTAATAATACAATAAGCCATATATAATAGTATTATAAAAGTCTTACATATTAATATTGAAAATGTAGAACACTAACTTTTACCTGTCAACAGTAGGTTCGTCGTAGATACATCGTAGTTAAAACATTTTTTGTCACATATACAACTAATAGTTCCCGAGATTAGGACATGCAAACAAACACATTCTCTTAGAATATTAGTATACATTCAAAATGGAAAATTCCTATGTTAGAATATTTTAAACATTTGAACAAACATTTGCATACTTACAATTTATTTCCTGTAGCTTCCATGTTAAAACATCATGACATATAAACTGTTTTGCATTCAAGTACATGTCAGCGTTATTGTCTAGTATTGTACGCGTAAACAAGGCTTAGAAGGAAACTAGGAAACTACATGTTCTAATTACCATAGCTCTTACGTTCATGTAAATAAGGATGAATATCTCTTGTATAATTGACTTGACAGTTGTGTTGCATCACTGCAGTTATAGGCCGCTATTCGCATTGTATCGCATCGATATTTTGTATGCACATTTAAATGCGACCATCTATGTCGGCGACCATCGGGGCCCTGGACACGCTATGAAATTTTGCAAATTGGGTTTTTTATATGCATTGGTCACCATGTGTTACGCTTTTATAGTTTGTATCATGTAAAAATCAAACGTTTCGCATTTTTTTTTATTTTACAAACTAGCAATTATTTAAAATTTATTTTTGTGAAACGTGAAAGGAATAAAAGTATGCTAGTTAAAGCGCTTTATATGATTTGTTTTGTATAAAGCCACATTCTATTTAGTTATAAAGTAGTTATTTATCAAAATATAATTTCTTATCACATATGTAAATTATGTTACGTTCTTAGAACTTCTGAGTCATGTACAAATAGAAAGACCTTCATACACAAGTTTATCTTTTGTCCATAGTTCGCTGCACTTGTCCTGTTTGTAATGTTAATCGAATGTTTAGGTTAGCCGTGGTTAAATAAAGACGATCTGTTATTGTTCTATCGAAACGCGGTATCATAATATTCATATTATATTCCTTTCTATATACCTACTGTGTATTTTTGTGACGGCTGTATGAGTTCACTATAAAAATATACTTGTTTCTTAACGTGGATTTTACTAAATTGCTATATTGAAATATTTTTTATACTTTCAAATAAATATTTCCGATTTATAGATTATTTTGATTACTTCTGGAAATTTACACACATTTTGTTATTAAAATGAAAAATTGTACCTATTCTTCATGGATGAATATCTTTTGTACAATTGACTTGACGAATAGAATAACAAATATACTACGTAATTTTTATAATTGCTCACATTTTAACTTTAAATTGTGAATTTTTCACGTTTTACTTATATAAAGCAGATTAGGCAGAGAGGACTTAGTGCCCACATATTTCGTTCTTTGCTTTTCCCAATTGCCAACCACATCAAATAAAAAACATGAAAATATTTTTCTGGACACTCTCCTAAATGGAGATTGAACTCACAACCATTGCGTTTATTTTCAATTTCAAACACTGTCCTACTGATCACAATAACCTTTCTGACAATTTTTCTTTAGAAATTCATTATAAAAGCGCACAAATTGATATTAAATGTTTATTAGAAAACATTATATGTATATATGAATAAAAAAATATATAAATAATATGTAAATTATAACTTGTAATGCAAAACATTACTTCCTTATCCTATATGACGACATATTTATTGGATACATATACAGACGGGTAAATTTAATGTAAGCTTCCGTCCGTTATGGGAACAAGTGTCTAAGATCCAGCTGCAGATATGTCCCGTTCTATTGACCTGATTTTAGAAACATGTCTTATCATAATCATTTCAATTGGGTTCCAGATTGCGTAAGTAAAAATAAAGTTTAATTACCTTAAAATAATTACGTTCATTACTTTACTATCTAAATTAAATTTAATGTATGAGTAATTAAGATCAGAATAACATGATTGCATTAAGAAGTAATTGAGTAATGTATTTTCAATTATAAAATTAACAGTTTAAAACGAATTTCTGTAAACGGGATTTCTACTTGTAGCAAGCAAATTATTTTTAAATCTGGAAGATAGATCGGCGTTGAGTTCTGCAACTTGTGCAATGTTTTGAATTCTGGCGTAAAGCCATGCTAGCTACTAGCTAGTGTACTGTTATATACCTACACGATTTAATATACAGTTGCAATAAATGCAATTATCACACATGCATAGTTGGTAATTTGTATTATTTCTTATCGTTGTTCTTTTCATTAAGTCAAATTTGTGGTAATAAATCCGACAACATATATTTATAATTCATATATATATATATATATATATATATATATATATATATATATATATATATATATATATATATATATATATATATATATATATATATATATATATATATATATATATATATATATATATATATATATATATATATATATATATATATATATATATATATATATATGTATAAGTATATAGGACATGTGATTGTAAGCGTGACATTTGTAGGTGTGTTATAAGACAGAGAGTGGTGCTCAGTTCCTCCACTCAATATACAATGTCTGGAAGCGGGGACGGAGTGTTTATACACTAGGCTCCCACTTTATAAAGAGTACGACGACTGTTATGTATTAAGATCATAATAAAAACTCTAGGTTCTCCTTCATAATATATAAAAGAAAACTATATAGAAAAGTAAAACTAAAAATATCTACTATCCAAGCTTCATTTCATTCATAAGTTTACCATGAGAAAGTATACTTTGTTGCAAATGTATTACCGTGATAATCCTTAAGATCCATTCAAGTGAACTGATTCATGCACCTCGTTGAAGATTCAACCACCTACATAGCGACCTCTTTAATATATAGACCACCATAGAATAATATGACATTAACAAAATTTTTAAATACAAAAAAAAAAATACTTACAGGTAATATTAAAAACAAAAAAGCATAAAACTTTTGCTTATTTTTCATGTAATATTGATTTAACAAGTGTCAACTATCTGCATACATAACTTTTGAAGTGATTGTAGAAGGATACCAACTTGAGTGGAAGAGGAATGCCAATTTCTAAATTTTTAACTTATAAGACTATTATCTATTACTATGACTGGCCTCGTATGAAACTATATTAACTTCCTAAATATATACTAACGCTAAATAGTATAATAGTGTATTTACAGTAACATGATTTTAGAGAAAATAATGTGTGTCAAAAGGCAAATTAAGTGTATAGGAAACAGAAGGTTATGTTATGTAATATTATTTTCAAATTTCTTTACTTTAGGAAAGATCTGTTTCATTACCAAACTATAGTAGGTATATATATATATATATAGATAATTATATATTAATAATATATATATATATATATTAATATATTATATATATAGATAATATCATCTATATAATATATATATTATATATAAAAAACTATATATCATAATATAATATAGATATTATATATTATATATATATATATAGATATATTAATCTATATATATATATATATATATATCTATTATATATATATATATATATATATATATATCTATATAGATCTATATATTATTATATATAGATATATTAATATATATATATATATATATATATATATATTATATATTATATTATATATATATATTTATATATATATAGATATATATATACACATGGCACCGAATATATTGTATTTCAAACATATATATAAATAAATGAAACAAAAAAAAACACGTGAAGTTGCCAACAAATGCGTTTACAACGCCAACCGAGAATGTATCGATTTTCTAGGAAATTCAATTTTAAATGTCCTACTTTTGCAAAATATAGACTAATAAGCTGCTTTCGAGTTAATTCTATACCAGGGTATATTAAAAAAATATTGCATGCTTTGAATATTTTAAAGTTTTAGAATTCGAGAAAGCAAAGAAAGAAAAAACAGGCAATCAAACGGTAGTGTCGTTCCTTATTTACTGTACGATACATTAAAATCCACTTAGAGTTTTATTCACTCAGATTTATTCGTGGAAAAACCTTATAAAACTTGTATAATTAAGAAGCGCAACATAAATGATGGCTTGATTTTTTAAAATATTATTATGCTTTGTTAATGTATATATTCTCATTTTTTCTGTATATACGTACATATTATACTATGTGATGTATGTTTATCTATGAGAGAGATCGGAAAATAAACAAGTTTATTTGATTAAAATATCTCACTTAGTTAGACAAGATATTTCTTTACGTTTTTTGCTTACATATGCGACATTGCCGTTGCTTATCTGCCTACGGTGAAGATCATACAAAAAAAGTCTTAGCAATTCGAAGAAATGGAAAGGCTGACGTTGTACTCATGTACAGCGGATTGGAATCATCTTGCGAACGTGACACACCAACATTTTAAAAGCAAAATTAGCCTATACAAACGCTTAAATCATAGTTATCGTGTGTCGGAATTTAATATAGAACGAGGACGCCACATCGAAGCGTTTGCTTGTAGGCAAAACAATTATTGTCAGCGAAGAAAGCTCTTTGATCGGACGAAACCGAAGCTGTATATTAACAAGTAGTATGACAGATATATTGCGTTATAACACAAAGAATGCCTTTTATTTGTATTGTTGAGTACAAGATAAAGAATCTTCTCCGACGAGAGCACTTATTAAAGTCTCTCTGTTTAGCGGATGTATAATAATGTTCTCTGAGATTAAAATAATGAGGTGAATTAAAATATTTTCACGGAACCTAACGATATACGAACAGCCGAATGAAAAAACTTTAAGTCTCACTCTTTTATTATTTCGCGTAACGTCTAGTTCCCCCATCTTGGCATAGCGCGGTCATCGTACTCAGGGCTCATTGGGTTTTGTTTGAAAACAATACCTCGTGGTTCATGGTACAGTTGGGTACAGATTTTTTAATTCTGGAGCACGGTCAACCATAACACGATCCCTTTATGATGATACTCGAAGTCATTAATTTTAACAACGTTTTTATTTTCCTTCCTTAAAATTCAGGCAGTTATATTCGGACTCTCGAATATTAAATTAACTGGAATGAATAGTATCGTTCCAATACAAAAAGGGTATTTTGGGTTAAAAAAAAATGACAAAATATTAAAAGTGTCAAGATCCTTAATATACAAAGAATATGGAGATCCAACAGGCTACGCATGAATACTTTTTTAATGCGCCAAAGATACGACCAACGCTTATTGTGTTCAGCTTTTACAATAGACGATTTTTTCTGATATATAACTTCTTGAGAGTTTATTTCTTTTGAGAGATTCACATAAACTGCGATTATATGAAGTCGTATCCATGTGGGAACAAAGCTTGTCGTCCGAGATATGATGACAGCTGCGGACTTGTCGAGCCGGCGACTCTAACCTACCGTGAAACTTGCACGCGAACAGACAAAAAGCCCGTTAGAATCCACAATTCGTATTTCATTTAAATCGCTTTTTGGTATTTATCTCGCCATGACACACCTACCGTTACAACTGATGGAGTACATTCGAAACGAATAAGTCAGACTTTTGTCAATAGATTGTTATTGGCGGTTCTGCGGTCTCAAGAGTTTTCTAATGGTTTGCAATTTCTACGGTTCCGCTTCATCAATCACACCCACAGCTTCAATAAGGTCGCTTAGAAATAAACATTATAATTTATTGATCTAATTGTTTGTTTCCTTTGTATATATCGCTAACTTAACCTTTATCTAGCTTATCTATTTTTTATGGTTAGAAAAACGATTAAAAAAAAATATTATGATATAGGTTATTATTGTGAGTATAAGAAAAAATTGTATATTGTGTATTCAAAATGTAAACATAGTAATATTATTTTTTTTGTTGTGTAATACTTGACATTGCTATTTGTATTCGAATATTGTGTAACCATCTGTCCCCTATCAATCATGCCGTAGAATTGGGAATTAAAATTACGTATTCTGAAAAGCTATTATGAACATCACACGTGTAAAATTTATTAAAGTTATTTTTATAATATTCTACTTATTTTAACATACACTAAGAGTTTAAAACAAAATATTGGTTTATTTTGCTGCTAAAAAGTTTAACTATAAAGTATAAAAAAATTAATAATATTTTTTTTGGTTCACGCTTTATTCCGATTATAGCAGGGTAACATTAGGTTCCACTTAAGACATCGTCTCTCTCACACCGTCTCACCGTCATCTTATCATTGGAGAAATAATATTATATATTATTTCTGCATATAATTTGTAAACGAAAAGAATAAAATTGTAAAGAAAAAATAAAAATCAACGTTACGTCCATTTAGAACAATGTAAAAAGAAAAAGGAAGGGTTCCTCGATTGAAAACTTTTTAGTTTTTTTTTTAAAAATCAGTATCAATTACGTCAACAATCATTCTCTTAAAACGTAATCGAGAGGAAAATAACGTAATAAAGTGTAGCACACACGATCGGCTTCTATGACATAGATAAGCGTATTGGAAAGTTCGATAATGATCAGTATTCATGTTACCAAGCAATTGTAGTCTTTTTGTTACATAAAGTTCCTATACCATTGCATTTTACATGTATTTACTAGTTTTTCTGCGAGTAATGGATACAAAAGACAAATTGCGCATTGATATGTGATATGCCTGGTTATTCTTGACAATTCTTTTGCTGAATGTCGTGCGTGTACAATAGTTTTAGATTTCTGATTACGCGATATGGTTGGATATTGTCATTGTTATTGAATAGGTATATGAAACAGTTTACTATAATAACACAAAAATATTATTACAAATTGTTTTATCAATTTAGTTGCCTAGCTTTTGGTTCCTTAAAGGAATATCTATTAAAAATATTAGAAATATTTATAGATTATTAATTATACGGTAAAATATTTTCTTTTCTAATTTTTTACTCTATATAAAATTCGTTTAGCGTGCCTTCACACATCGAACCCACAACTATGACAATCTACAATCTAGTTTTTTCAATACTATGTTTTCTTTAAAATAAAATCTGGACCGTCGCATCGATATTGTTTAAAAGCCCATGGGGCCGTGACAATACGTACCTTCATTTTATACAGAAGCTTTGACCAACAGAATTACATTGTATTACTACTGGCTATTTAAACCATTTGTTTTCTTCAACATAATAGAGTTAGAACTAAAATCCTATTGTTGGCATCGACTCAAAAACTTAAACAGTAGCAAATATTGTATATTTTCTGTAAAGCTTTTAAGAGGTGACATGTGTTTGACGTTAATTTATAGTATTCTCACCACTGAAGAAATTGGGATATTGTTTAAAATTAGAAAGCCAGTTCCTGTTAAAAGGGTGTGAGTTTTAAGCAACAATTTAAATTATCCATCAATTTACATTTGTTTATTTTAGTTAAAAATGGTATCGAAACGTCAAATCAGATGACACATGAAGTCCTATTAAGATATAATTGTTATTAATTGAATTCTGCATTCAATTTCTAACTAGAGCATTTATTATTACAGTCGCTGCATTGGAAGACATATTCAGTATAAATTTATCAATATTATAATGGATGTAGTATTGCTAATTATTCATAGATAGAGAAGAAGTACTTAAAAAATTATCATTTAAGATGCAAAGCCAAAATGGAGTCAAATCTCGTTAAATAAATAATTTACATTTTTGTAATATGTGTATAATATACTTATTAATAAAGATATGAGGACCGTCGTGGCGCAGAGGCGTAAGCGTCTGCCTATTAACGTGACGGTTTGAGGGTTCGATTCCCACTCGGGGAAGATGGATTTTTATATTTCCATTTTCTCCGCTCTGGCAACTAGGCAAAGCGCAGCGTTGAGTTCCACCACTCAACACATAATGCCTCGAAAAAGGCGGAAAGTGGGGACGGAGAAAGCAGGAACTAAGCAACGCAGTGTCTTAACACTAGGTTCAAATGGTTCTTGCATTTCCCTCTGTCTGCCCTGCAATATGCGAGATAAAGCGTGAAGCTAAATAATAAAGATATTTGTTTGTTACTTGACAGTAATATATGAATAAATGTTTTAATACGATTTCAGAGCTTACCGAGATGTATCACTCATCATTCACTTTGTATCTATATGTATCTATGTTTTGCCATGTATTAAATTGAAAGTAATTTTATACATTACATGAATGTTATTTGTTTTTAATATGATATATTAATCCTTATTAGTCATTAATTCCAATTTCAATATTGTTTATTTGATATTTGATAACTTTGACAAGATTAGATAAACTATAAAAATATATTTGACTTTTATACTTAATTTTTTTTATAATTTGCTTTGCTCTTTGTCCCATATATAGCAGAGTATGGAAATGGCACCTAGTGTCAAGATACTGTGGTCGAAGGTACTGGGAAAAGAATGGCTGAATACTACGCCGTCGCTAATGAAAATCAAGTCAAGTATTAAATAAAAATCTTAATACTTAATTTTAATACAGAACACAAAATCACTTGTAAATATACAGAAATATTTCTATTTATATCGTTAATCAAAAGTGACTCCCACTTAGAAGTAGCCATAATAAAATTTGAAGATAAGATAACTCATTCAACTGAACAACCTGTACTGATTGATTGACAATCTTAACAATAATTGTTTACGTTCTGGCATTCAGAGATAGTGCTCTGCCCACCGTTAAAATAAAATTCAAGCTTATTTCACTCAAGATCTCGCTTAATTAAAACAAAACTTAGATACAATACCAACATTACAATCTTTATTAGGCACATTATGATCAGTAGGCTTTCTACAAGAAAGTCGGCTCCCAATGAAGCAATTATATAAATGACAGCAATTAAATTCAATGGAGATCCGCTTAAAATGTGAACGAGCTTCAGTGTATTTTATTACTGTGAGAAACAACAAATGTTATAATGAACTATCGATTATTAAGTTGTTTATTGCATAGCTCTTATAAGGGATGGACTGGTAAAAACTAGTGGACGTGATTTTGTCTAATTTATTATATTGTTCATAATTAGTTGTTAAAACAACGTACAGACTTCTTTGTCACAGGTAGAATCAATTGTACATATATAACGTTCTAATATCTCTTTGTGTGTATTTTCTTCATTTAAATATAAAAAAATCGCTAGACCCGAGGAAAGCGAAAAAAATTAAAATAATACATTATCACGCGTGTAAATTGAACCCTAGAGTTGCAGTTGCAGATGCTGTGCCAGTAGAAACGATAACACCAAATTACTCTAAAATATTTATATATAAAAATTAATATTTCTAAATATTTACTTGCTATATATCTACATAAACAAATATGCGTAAATTTTTTCCTATTATAACTCATACACTGTTCCGCATGTCTATAATTATCAAAACATGTATAAAAGACGTAATAGATTTTGCGATTTAGAGGCTTTTGTGCGTAAAATGGAAATATATGAAAATTTTTTTTTTTAAAATTTTAAGATAATTTAGGATAAACTTAGGTAATGTCTTGTTAAGTTACTCCATTGTACACTTTCATAATAATTTTATATCTTAAATCGTAGACCTTATCGCTGAAAACACTATATTTCATCTACAGGAATTTGTAAAAAATCCTGTAATAATGTTATATTCATGTTTAGATTGAACCCGCAACCACCTTCACTGTTAAACTCATCAAAATCAATCAAAACAACAGATCAATTATATAAATAGATTTAAATATATAAAAAACATGCAACAATAAAACGATATATTAAATAATAGCATAGAACAAAGACGTTAGACCACATTGTAGCCGTACTCTTTATTTTATTTTAACAAATTACACGTTATACCTTCAATATTGACTGGAGATTGTTCATAGGTACATTTGCAAAGTAACGTTTATAGCTCATAATAGAGCTATTGGCATTGTAAATAAACAAATTATATGCGATTAAATTTTATATTGTGGTACAGTTAAAACGTTTTATAAGTACATGAGTAAACAAACTGATAAAAGGTATAATGGACGTGCGTTAATGATCTGACCGTTGTAGATTACGAGTAAGTTGATCTGTTTAAAATTATTTCGGCTTTGTGTATACTGTACTTGTTTTATTTTAAATAGGCAAATAATTTTAATCCTTTTATATCATATTTTGAATGAAATAATTTAAATGAATTACTCGTGGATATTCACATTGTTTTTGCAGTAGTGTCATGGCACGTGGCACTGTGGTACAAAACTGCACAATATACTACAAAATCCTCGAAAAATTAGGTTCTATATAAGTATTTAATATTTTATACTACTTTTTTTGGAAATTGCGGTAATGCTACTTATTTTTTTTGCACAGATACTAAATTCATTGGAACAAGAAAACTAAAGCAATATTGTAAAATATATGAAAACAATATATTATTTTCCAATTTCTAATATTTATATCATTGCATTGGCTTCATGTTTCCCTTCAATCAAATCAGTCGAGACAGCCATAATCAAATCCAATTAGCAACATTCTTGATTATATCCCTAAAGTCACGTTGGAAGTCACGTGACATACAAAGAGGGGGGATAGGCGTACAATTTAATGTTTTAATGAGAAAATTAAAACACAAATTACTGTGTAGATAAAAATTTAAATGGATCATCTTTATATAAAAAGAATAAGTTTTACTAAATTCAAACTGCCATTCGACCTATACTCTAGCAACTCTAGCAGTGTATTTAACATTGATTTGTTTGCTTACACAACCTATATGTTCTAAAATCGAAGAGCTACATGACAAGATAAAAATAATTCCCACAAAAATCTTACAATATTTTATATATTCACTTATTCATCATAGACACGAAAGAATGTTAAAAAAAGCTTTTACGAAAGTTTGTCTTCATTCTATATAACCAGCTTTCTTTATGTTCTTTATTTAAATTCTCTTGTAAAATAAGACTAGCTTCCTATGAGGGTTAGACTAAAGATAATAGTGCAAGCAGTCTCTGAATATAGGAATGTAATCCGATGATCCGACTTATCCAGCTTCCATCCTAGCTCCATACGTACTCGTCAGCTAGGATTGAAGTTTTGATAGAAATATTTCAAACATATATTCGTATATGTATATATTTTTATATATATAAATGATAACTCATATCATACTGAGGACCGTCGGTGGCGCAGAGGCGTAAGCGTCTACCTGTAAACGTGACGGTTTGTGTGTTCGATTCCCACTCGGGGAAGATGGATTTTTGAAAAAAATAAACTCATATTTATACTTCATTTTCTGTGTAAGTTAATTACTTAATTAATGCTTTTTTTGGGAAGTTACCTTATTTTAAGCAAAAATATATTTTTTTTTACTTAATATCAATCTTAAGTCTTAAACTATAAAGTAAAAGGTTCTCGAATGTAATAGTAACATTTTATTTTTGATTTGATGAAAGGAATATAAAAAAATGCTTTATTTGCCGTTTAGATTTATAAAATAATTTTAACTATTTTTCTCATAGAAAACGTGCAGCAATAAATCGGTAAACGTCTTGTATAACTGGATCACGATTTTTAACAAGAAATAGGTAACTGTATAGATTACGTAATTTAACAAAGTCATAAATTTCACTTAAAAATTACCAAACATTGCACAAGTTTAAACAGTAATGTCTTAATAACTGTAGTTTATCTCAATATGTGATACGTTGTGGGAGTTTTAATTAAGTAAATTGCTTTATCTTCGGTCCTAGACAATAGGGTATGATGGGAGGGAATTTTATTAACACGTACCATGATCACTATCGCCATACGGGTGGCCTTATTTACTTAACAAATGGAATTGATTTGTGTAGTTTTAATTTACCCGTCGGTTTTGTAGGTTATCCATAATCTACTTAACTAGAGTTAAAATTGTAATTTAATAATAACTAATATTATGTCAAAAACATAAATGATATGATTACGTATTTACTAGACATTGTGTTTAAATATTATAATACTTAGCATTCAATATTCTTGTTTCTTCTAGTTTATATATAAACTATTAGTTATATTTTTTATTTTGTTCTATTTGCCGTCGATTAAGGACAGATTGGTAAAATTTTATACTTTTTGTTTTTGTTCAATATATTCTTATATCCTGTATACTTGGTGTCACTACTTCTTTACGTACAAAGAGCAAAAATTCACTACCAAAGAAAAGATTCCAAAGTGCACTACCACATTACTCTACATGATGTAATACCATATAATATATCGCACACGACACATAATACATCTCTATGATAGCGCTTCCTAGTATTCTAATATTGCGAAGCGTTATTTAGACGCTATCATGGTTAAATCCTACCGTGTCTAACTGCACGCGATGATTATAGCTTCAAATTCCACTTGTGGGAATGTTTAAATGAAGTAAACTATTGTTTTCCCCAAACAGTTTAAATTTAAAACTATTGTACATTAACGAACACGCAATATTTCGATATAACGGATTATTATTGTTGTTCTATACATAATTTATATGTCACGATATCAATAGAAAAATCTAATGTAGTCTAATTTCCGTTATATATTCCGTTATATTATATAACGGAATATATAACGGAAATTAGACTACATTAGATTTTTCTATTGATATCGTGACATATAAATTATGTATAGAACAACAATAATAATACTATATCATAAAAATACATAAACGCGTAATTCTAAAAAATATTGGAAAGTAAATCGAGAAAAAGCGTGAAGCTACGAAAAATGAGTAACATCATATAAGAAATTTCTATACTTTTTTGGTTTAATATTGCTCACTTTCTGAAGTTACAAAAATAATTTCAGTATACTATGGTTAGTATATCTTATACAATCTCATTAAGTCCGATATACAAAGAACTTACCAAGAACTCCAGCGAGGGTCAAGTTCGCTGTAGCCTCTCGACTAAGATAAGTTGCTTTGTCTCGTTATTGCACTCGTGAACCGCAAAATAATTTGTTTTCCATAAAATTACAATGCATAAAGTTGTTTTTTCATATTTTATCATTACATTATGGTAAAATTGTATGTAGACTATTTGTTTTTATGTGTTTGTTTTTTTTAATAATAATTAAAAAAAGTATAGGATAACATATTGAATGAGTTTTTTAATATATCCTTCTGACTCAAATAAATGTAAGTCCTTAATATAATTTATTTCAAACTAATAAATTAAAAATAATTAGTTCTAACGTAATTGTTAATTGCTTATTTAATATTATTTTATTATTTATGTAAAAATTTAAGAAACAAAATCAAGTTAGTTACACAGTTGTTTGTAAAAAGAAAGTTACCTTCAGGGTCAAGTTCTCGAGCTTTTGAGTCTGCGCCGCCGCCTGAACTTGACATATTAGATTGTTCTTACGTAGGTACTAGTAAAGAGAAAAAATGTAAATACAAATTTAAATTTTTTGTGCTTCGTAAATGTAAAAATATTTAATGTAAAATATTTAACGACAAAGAAAGAAAAATATCATTATTTACGTAAAAGATTTCGTTACGTGTGACACAGCGGTACCGTATGATACAAATACGATGGATCGAAGTTCGAATCCAACTAGGAGCAACTATTTTCATTTCCTGGTTCTGGTAACGAGACAAAGCTCGGTGTTGTATTTTGTTACTCAACATATATAACCAAATAAAAATAAGCGGTAGCCAGCAAACAGAGTGACTTAAGACCAAACTTTTCTTACTTCCCTGCAATAAGCAGAAGATAGATTTAGCTTACTTAGCTTATAACAAAATAATTTTAAAGAATGACTACTACAATTAAAACTTATTTTTAAACCAGGTATACCATCTTCCACTTATGTACTCCGAAGACTCTTCAATGGTACGTGAATAGTAGGTTAATATATCAAATAATTAACATATAAATCTTTGTCATATTATTATGTAAATTACATTTCTTTGTGTACGGCTTCAAAATACACGTACACGAGTCAATTTGTTTACGCTAAGCCATAATACTATATAAGAAGTTATAAATACCTTACATTAATTGTCAAGGGTGTATATTTAGAAAATAGCTACTATCAACGTTATCAACAGATGTGGATAGAAGGGTTGTATAAATGGAGCCACTTCAAAGTAAGAGCCGCATGATGTTTCCGACAAAGTAAACACTTGTTTTTACATCGCCGTTTTACGAGAACACTTCTTTGTGATCTTCGTTTACAGTTGCCATGCTTTTCCTTCCGCCTTATATGAATATGTAGATAAAATTAAAGGGTGACTTTTTTTTTAAATATTTTTAAGCCAATTTTTTAAACCAAGTATCAAATTGTAGAGCCTCTTAACTCCCCCTCGTTAAATATTAAATTTTAATTTAAATAGCATTTTCCTTATTTTCTTTGATTACTTTTTACTTTAATGTTTGTTTTGACGATCATGTTATTAATATTATTTTATTTTTCACATAAATAGATTTATAAAAAATTGGTTATACTAATACGTATCAAAAGCATAAATAAGATTTGGACCTTAATTGAAAACTCAAATAAAATATATAAGCAAAACTAACATGTATTTATTTCTACTTATAAAAGAGGCTATAATATTGCTGTAGTACAGTTAATGGCAGTAAGTGTAGTAGTTATAGATTCGATACTCAAATAGTTGAGTAAGTTATTATTTCACAGACGGCCTCTTTTTTAACCTACAATTTCTACAATTTTTGTCTTCCTCTGTCTACCTAAATTGAAGCTGTATGCAATATTTATAACTCGTAGAATGTATAATTAACTTAAATCATTGACGTTCTTATATATATTAGGTGTTAAATAAAATTGTTATTTAATATAACATATAATTTAAAAAAAATAAAAATTTATTTTACTACATTTTTTTAATAAGTAAGTAACAAAAGTGACCAAGAAAAAAAATGTACTGCCAAACGTAATTGAATAGATATATTTCTTTTTAAATATAATAAAATACCTGCAAAAACAATTTTATAATAAACATGTGACTATAAAATGTAGCATATAATGCGATACTCTAGATTTTTTGTGACAATCGAGGTGCCCACCCGTATTAAACTACCTTTAATGCTCATTCATTGTGCGAATCTGAATGCATTTTATTTTTTATGATTCACGAACAAAACTTATTTTTGCTTCATACGAATCGTCGGTTTATTTAACCATTGTTGAAGCACCATTTATCTCTATAATTTATGGGGTAGCGTCGCAAATGTTGGACATATTTGCGTTCAAGTGGGACGTTTACACGTTGTATTGTGTATTCTGTTCTTTATAACGTCGACTACCTCCTCGATTCGTTACAGAGGGTTATATTTGACCATTGTTTGTGAATTGGTTATGGAGAAGGAAAATTTTCTACGGTCTCGTGATAAAATAGGCTGCCGAGTTATTTTGTTTCAACTTCCAAGTAGGTGCTAACTGTTTAGGAAGACCACCGGAATTCATTTGTTTCTCGTTGTATCACTCAAAGGGACGAGCTACCGCATTGGTTTTGTTAACTATTTAATTTTTTTGTATAAATTTGAATTGTGGTTTAAATGGGAATAGTTTATAATACCTTATTTGCTTTATTAAGTTGTATATAGTGTAACGTAATTCTTAATGTCTCAGAGATGTATGCACAATCTAGATATATAAATAAAAGGTTAGCTTAAGGTATAGCCTACCTCTATTTGTATACGTGACAATAGCTATATTCCATAAAAAATATAAATTATATCTTATTTTTTTTATATCTAACAATCTCTGGAAAAATATGAGCGGTATGATGTCATGATTTGACTTGACTTTAAATATTTTCTACCTACCCTGATTTTGCCGCGACACAGGTGAAGCTGAAGTCAAATTATAAAATATTTTCATAGTACTCAACTATTTAATTTACAAATGATATATTACAAGTTAAAATTATAATTAAAGCAGCTGCTTGTCTTTCCAGAATATTGGGGTAGACCGAAGAAGTCATAGAGGAAACCTAGCCTTGTCCTGCAAAGATGGTTAAATGAAAACAATGCATTTCCAAAATGGAGATGGAAATCACAACTATTAAACTTACAGTCAGACTCCCACTGTGCTACTTTGGCTATAATATGAGTTCATAAGCTTATTTTTACCTGTACCTAAAATGATTTATTTGTAACACATGAATTAAATCTTCTTTGTGTGCTGAATATTTTATGCTAAAATGATAAAAATTAATCTTCACATCTAGGTCACATTGACTAACAAAGTGATAAGCATATCACGTTAATTTAGGAACACTTATGATAGTATCTACATCTAACTAATCTTGCATATTCTATGGCCCATTTTCTTAATATTCTATTATTATGCTAAATATAAAGGAGTATTATAAAGATTATGTTGAAATGTTATTAATAAATATTTTTGCTCTGGCAAGCAAAATATGGCGTTGAGTTTCGCCACTTAAGACTATCGAATTCGGCTCCAATATAAGGAACAGAGTACTTTACCACTAAAAAAGTTCCATCCTACTTGCGAGTTTCAAGATTAACAAACATTTACACTTGTCAATAATTATATTAAAGTCGTTATCAGAATGTCAGTTAGTCAATTAAAAGTACATAAGACATAATGTTATGTCGAAAAATTTCAAGAAAAAGGCTTTACGCTTAATAAATACTGTTTCCGGTTTCGAAACCTACAATCTCGTCCAATAAATAAAATTGTTGAGTTAAATTATTGTACCCAGTGGTTTAAATTGCATATAATTCTTGGACATTCTTTCAAAAACCCAGTCAGTCAAAGTAGATGATTCAGTTGATAGTTACGCATATTTTCTTTTAAATTACAAGGTAGACCTACTTGATTCAGGATAAATATCTAATAATATATTATTTCTAATAATATCTTTTACATTTCATGTTTTCCCCTTGTCCTTTCATTATAGATAGTTTATTGAATCATAACATTATTTACATTTCCTGTTTGAATGTACGTCGCTTTTTGGTAGAAGAAACACTACTAACTGTTATATACACTATACTCGTATATTTTGTTGTGGCAAGACTTGGATTTAGTGGCGGAACTCAACGCTGCACATTGTATTGTAACCAGAACAAAAAAATAGTAATTAACTCGTTCTCAAGTGAGAATCGAACCCACTGTACCATAAAGGCCCCGTTAAATCAGTGCAAATTTTCAAAAAAAAAACTAAAAAGCATTTTTTTTTCGTAATTTAGTGTAAGAATTACTTTAATCCGTGTTCAGTAGTAATTAATTAAGGCACAAAAATGGTTTTAAAATTTTAGAACACCATCAATTTATTTAATCTTCAATCAAATGAACAAACATCAAAAGCCTGTGGGCTTATCGTATTGACATCGCTTACGCAAACGTCTTGACATTAGGCTCCGTTTACATTATTAAAATAATTAAACAGTCAAAATTACTTTTAATTACGAAATTAATGTCGCTTTTTATATTCTTAATAACTTGGGAATATTATAATAATGGATAAAAGTATATTTTTCGAGTGGTACTCACAAATATAGTGCTGTCTACCTTACACTTAAACAACTTTAAATGTTTTCCTGCATGTTGCAAGATGGACTAAGGATTTGTAGAGTTGTGAATTTTTGTAGCAAATCAAACAAAGCAAAATGAAATTGTAATTATTTGTAAGTAATAGCGGGTTTATATCTAAAAGATTCTTTTTATAATGTATATTTTTCAATACACTAAAAATTAAAAGATATTAATTAGAATTAATCATTTTGAAGATTTACTTGTGATAATGATGAAACAGTTTGTAAAGGCCCATTTAAAAAATACTTGTGTTAACTAACACATACATATATTACTAATTTTTGTATACGTATATAATTGTATAGTAATATAGTAAAGTGAAGCAGCTTGTATAAAAGTAATTTGTTATTTTATTGATCCACTTGGTGGTGCAACGATACAGAGAAAAGCATCTAAAAAAAATTACGTCCTTTTTATTTATTATAGCTTATTATTTATTATTTAATTGTAGACAATAAACGCGTAGTGTTATAATTTTAAGATTTACTGTTCTGCTTCCTACAATTTATGAAACAAGACTTAGTGTAAAAATTGGTAAAACCTTAAGCATAATACGAGGGTTTATAACAAAACTAAATCTACATGCAATGACGATTGAAAGCACAACTATAATATACATTATTAAAAACTCTACAAACATACTAATATAGTATATATTATACAAACGAATAAGAACAAATCAATATCATGCTATACAATTCATATAAACCAAGCCTTAATACACGTTTGAGTTGTTAAACGAGCCGAAATAAGAATCACGGGAATGAAGACGTCAGTGACATCGAACGTAACTATCTTCGACATGTTCGGATTGCACCTTGGAATCCTTCGTCGTCTTTTGACTATGAATAGATAATACGTTTTCAAGGAATTTTTAATTAATTTAAATGTGTAAATTAAAAATAAAATATATACAGAAAGATCCTAGTTGAGATATTCCGTACTCTACATTTCGTCTGAATTTAATTTTATTATTATTAAATTATTTAGAGTAAATTAAGTAGTACTTAAGTGTGCTTCATACGACAGTTATATGAAAAAACCTGTATTTAATGTAGTGTGTGATAATATTATATTAATAATATATTACATACATATATTCAATCTATTTTGATATCGATAAAATATTTCTACTAAACAATTATTCTTTATTCAAAACTATTCTTACTACGAAATGAAGCTTGATATCGTTAATCAAGTAACAATTTAACTTATTAATATGACTCCAATATATCTTAACTATAATGGAAACAGTCCCAATAAACTAGTCCGCTCTTGTCGCTAGAGCCTCCGATAAACGAACATATATACTACGTGTGTAATTTAGCAATTAATTAAAACTTATACGGCCGTGACTACCGTAATTACTGCGAGATTTGCGTTATGTTTAGTGCATTCGGTTTTATAGGCTCAGTTTAATTCGCATTGCAGCCGCTCGCAACCTTTTGATTGCTAATTAAATGTAGATAATTGAGTTTTATAGAAAAGTCTCTTTGTTGCGAGCTTTATACGCTCTAGCTATATTACAAATATATTTTCATGTTATACCGTAAAAAAAAGAAAGAATCCGTAAAGTTTACTTTTTGCTTGCTTTTTGAGTTTTTTCATGACCAATGGTGGAACTTAACAAAAAATTCACACATAGATGGAACCCCCCGATAGTGAACTATCCCCATAAAGTAGTTCGAGTGCATCATTGGATGTTATTTACAAAACATTGTAACTATGAGCAAATTATGAGCTTAATTACGATAGATATTAAAAAAACAGATACGGGGTAAAGTTAACATTTTAGAAGACTTATCATTTTCTTATCTGTAATTGAAATATATTAATTACATAAGGAAATAATTCTCTTTTATGACAAAAATATATTATAGTATATTCAATCATATAATATTCAATCATATAGTATTTTATTGAAATAAACTAAAGGCTATTTATTACTTTTTAAATGTTATATTCTAAGTAAATATTTATTCTAAAAGGCAAATAAAAGGTGTTAACATGACTTGTAAAATGAAAATCTTCACTAATATTAGTTCCTTTTAAAAAAGAAACAAATATTTGTATTATTAAAGATATCACGGTTTTACGATATATCGGTTTGATAGAGCACGTTTTCAAGACCCTCCAGACTGTGAGAGAAGCTTCTTGTTTAATATTTATATAAATTTTATCATATATATAACCAAAAAATTACTTTTTTCAGCTTTAGATTTCTTCCTATATACTCTTATTATATACTAACTATTTCTACTTCAATTTATATACATCTCTGCTCAAATTTGGGAACCGAAATTGAACTTGGTGGCCTCTCAATGAAATGCGAACGTAGTTTGAACCTATAACCATATCACTTACTTTCAGACACTATTTAACTGTACTTTTAAGCTTTACCTTACAATACATATCTAATTTAACAAGAATACGATATTAAAGAGTGACCAATCATAAAAACTTTTATATTTCACTTATATTTTTCTCATAAACATATAAAACTAAAAACACTGTAAAGTTGTATACACGATGAAAGTAGGTAAATTATACGAACATGAACGTAAAATTTTATTGTTTCATTGTAGAGCAATAAAGGAAATGAAAAACCAACTGCAATTCATGAAATGCTCGCAAGTAATTAATATTTTTTGTACTATTTAGATTTATTTTTATTGTAGTTTAGTGAAATGTATGTATATATATTTGTAGCGTAATATAGAAGAAAAAACTAATATTATTCTTCGTATTCTTTACAAGCATCCGCGTTTGTTATCTTGTTATGACAGGAAGAGAAGCGCAAAGCATTATATAGGTCTCAAGATACAAATTTAAATGTATTAATCAATGTCGATATTAAGTACAGATTTGCAAGGGTTTCAGGCAATAGTATTGGATGTGACAACTTCAAATTGAAAATTTTATTTTTTATAGATTCAGGACTTAATTTTTATTAGCTTACTAGTAAAGAAACAGTATTAAGCTCCACCATTAACAGAATTACAATCTATGTTCTCAAAAATTAGAATAAAATAACCTCTAAATACTCATAAAACTAAAACAAAATCTTAAAGATGAGAAATTTAATTGAGTAGTTTAAAGGCACTCTGATTCCAACATCACAATATCGTGACTAGCTCAGCTCAGTTTTATTCTTCTCAACAAATGTAGGCGTAAATCGTTACATCCACTGCATCGTGTATACATCAGTGTAAACGTATATAATATCTATTGGACCGCAATTCATTTATTCCTTATGTAAATTTTATAGAAAATATATGTAAATTAACTTTATTACATTACGCCTGATAGCATTTTACTGGGACATAAATATGAGCGTATATGTAGGTAAATGTACTCGAATGAATAGAATTTTCTTATGACATTGTAAAATACTAAGTTGGGTAACGCCATTGATATTAATGGAAGTGATAGTGTTGTGACTGTCTCTCAAATGCTTATGGTAATATATTTCATATTATGAATTCAGTTTCGGCGGTAATAATATGTCAATTTTACTTGCGGTTAAATACGTTTATCCCGTGAATAATTGACGGATGAATTGTATTGTATATGTATGCATTATTATGATTAACAAATTACAATGTATTGTGCAATTGTATCGCTTGAAACTAATATTATTTTAAATTTGGTTTCAAATAATTTTAATTAATTGTGGCAACTTGAAACGCAACAATCTAAGGTTTCATTTAAATATTTTTAAAATATTGCTAGAGATTAATAAAAAAAATCGATAGTCAAACATTAAGAGTTTGTTGGTAGCAAAATAATATTTTGTAACAAGCATATAACAATTTCGATGCAACATGATTCAGCATGATGAATAAAAGCATGGCTTAGTGATCAGACCCCATAGACGGCTTCCATGAGGCGCGTTCCAATTTAATACATTTATCTTTTTTTAAGTATTTCTCTATCTTTAGTCTGGAGTTACACTAAAAAAATCAAAAGAAAAAATTAAAAGAAAACATCCAAAACAACTAGAATTACATATTATCCTTTCCCCACATTCGCAATACGATATTACTCACTTGATTTACTTTAAAGGCGTTACACCCCATAAGATTGATGTGTCCGGCCCCCAGTCTACAAATTACATAAAGCAATTTTAGGCACAATCTTAGATGGTACTCTGTTGCTATGGCATCTCCACCATACGACTTCGACCTATGAATTCATTTATAGTTACAAAGCGAAGAAGTGTATGAGAGAGAAGGCATTTTTTGAAACATAAATATTAATAACTTGAACGATTAAATATTAAACTTATTAAAAAACCACCTGGAATACGTAGTTTGTCATACACACACATACACACACACACATATATATCTAGTATAGTAATTATGTACCATTTGAATTTTAAGCTTACAACAGAAATATTACAATAGTAGTAATAATACAAAACAAAGTAATTCATAATTAACATAATCAAAAAAAAACATAAAATAAATCTAATTGTTATTCTTTTACAAAAATCAAAGAAAAACAATTAGTTTCTCAGCACTTTGCTCGAGGCTTATTACATTAACTTAAACGTTTGACTTACAATGTTTATCTTTTATACAAAGAAAATTTTTCTAGCTAGATATTTAAGCCCCCTAAATTATATTGCACACGCATCGCGTCCTACCCTCAGTAGGGCCCCTAAAGGGAATCATTCCCTTTGATTCCTCTTCCGTCTTGTTCAATTAAGAGGCGTCTCTTATTGCTTTCAAAATATATGTACAGAACTCAGAAGCATTAATAGAATATATCTGTTGGTTGTTGGTAGTCAATAGGAAGGAATTAGTTTTATGAGTATAATTTTTTTGATGGTTGCACAAATTAATTTAACTTAGCGTGCCACGGTATATATGTCGTTTGAGAGGATTTTCTGTTTATTTTAGTATTAAGTAGTGTTGTTTACATTAAGTATATAAATCTATTTTAAGAAATACGCAAATTTTTGCAGCGCTACTTTAATACGTAAATAGACGGCGGCATGCTATATTACTGTAGAATATTGTAGTTTGCTGGACTGTTAAATGCAATATAAATTACAATTGACAATGAGTATATCAGAAAAATATTTCTTGATTTCTTTTTTGTGTAGAAAGATCCTATACAAAAACTATATATTATGTGCATTATTTGTATGTGCAATTATGTAATGTATAAAATAAAAATTATATCATATATTTTTAAGTATTAGTACTCTATATAACGTTCTGCTTTTTCTCTTTAAAATATACCTATTATATTTTACAGTTACCTAAAAGAAATAACTTGTAGGATAAAACTGTCATCATAGATATAATAGACAGATGGATAAACATAAATTTCTATAAACAAATTATTATAATAATGATGTTTTTTAGAGATAATTTTTTTTTAATTTATAATCATTTCTACATCACATATTAATCACAAAGATATCACAAATTAATAAGCAATATATTAGTTACAACATAAACATTTTGTCTCTTTGGCACCATAGTGGGTTGACACGACAGACGCAGGTGCAAATTATGGTTGATACTAGGCGCAGTGCCAACGTAATATACTCGTATAGTCGTAGTTCCCAGGCTCCATCTGGAGTAATAAAGCTTAATAAAGATGTGATTTGAGGTGTTGCTTTTATATGCATAATTTTTGGTCGATTATGGATTACTCTAAGTTGTAAGTTGTAATCTAAAGTACATATTTATTAGATAATATTTAAAAGTTGAAGTTGTAGAATTTAAAGCCATATTTTTAGGTATTGCACTTAAAATTATCGCATTTTAGTTAGATGTTACTCCATTGCACCATTATTGCTTCAATATTCTAGAAAAATATTAAAATTTTAATGATAAAAGATATTTAAAAACATATTTTATTTAATAAAATTGTATAAAACGAGTAGAGTTTATCGAGTTGGCACTAGACTGAATTGCTATGGAAGTCACAGGTGCAAATTATGGGTGGTCAATAGTAAGTCAAGCTTTTGCCAAAGTTATTAAGACTATTTAAATAAAAATATAAAGTAGTCTGTTAAGGATCCATTAGGTCCATTATGTTTTTTTATATGTTATTTGTTACAATAATTTATTTATCTTTATGTATGGAAATATTTATTATTTATTTTTGTGTTCATAAAGTATGAATTTTAGAAAAAAACATTATGTACTACTATTAATATATGCCTGAATGGTAAAAATTAATATACAGTTATTTTAAATCGTCGCTATAATTTGTGCATCATACAATAATAAATTGCTTTTAAGTATCATAAAATCCTATATCTAATCGAAAAAGATACTTTTCATTATTTTTACTAATGAAATAAGTACAAGTAACGTTTTGTATAATGTTTATACTTTTAAGCCTAATTGAAATAGGATATGAATAGCATAGCTAAGGTGACATGCTTCATGCTAATCGTATCTACTATGCAGCAAGTACTACAGTAGTAGTAGGAAAAAAGAAAAGTAATAATAAAGAGTACAATTTCTGTTAGTTCACGCTATCTAGCACGAAGCCAGGTCTTCTTCTCCTGTAGCCAAAACTCGACATTAGTCTCGAGATATTGCTAGGTTAATGAGATAACTCAACGTCATACATTCTTAGGTCATTTGTTTTATTTGCAGAAAGAACATGCGACCATCGTTTTCAGTCAAAAGCTGTCCGACTATGCCACGGTATACATATAAAAGACTTTGAAGATACACTACACTCAATTACGCTTGTAATAATCAACTAATGGTCGCCATTATTACGCACGAGTTCAGATTTTACACTCGTATATTGAATACAGCTAAAAAGCAAAAATCACTCGTTATTTTGTTAATCTCACCCTTCTAGTGGCACCACTTCCCACTTTTTGTTAGTACTTTATCTCGTGTGTACGAAATTAGTTCAACATTATGAGTGGAATCATGAAAACTTTGAACTTAGGACGTATAAAATTATTTCTGTAGTGAAAAATTATTCAAATTTGTTAAAAAAATATTTCATTCAAATATCGTGGAAATTACAGAAAAATTGTTTTTTTTATAACGTAAGTTTGTTTCAATACATTAAAATTAAACACGAATACTACGATATCAAAAGGAAAAATATTTTTTTATATATACAAGGACTCCATAGAAGAAATCAAAATAAATTTTTACATTTAACGAGAATTTTTGCACTAGGTAAGTGCTAGAAATCAACGCCACACAAGACCAGGAAATAAAGATAATTTTTAATCAGCTTCATATTATAATCTCAATTTGTATATATTTGTGAGATATCCAAGTTCATAGCTTCAGTATATGTCATGAACAACGTACCAAACTAATGAAGCGGTGTGGACTTGCGCAAGCGTTCGCGACAAGCGCCGGCCTATTAGACATGCTACGGAACGAATTACGACCAAATACAGCTATGCATTGGATGATACGGGATTTTAGATTCTTTTATTGTATGTATTGTGCAAGTATATATATGGTATGGAGGACCGTCGTGGCGCAGAGGCGTAAGCGTCTGCCTGTAAACGCGACGGTTACTGGGTTCGATCCCCAGTCGGAGAAGATGGATTTTTCTATTTCCATTTTCTTCGCTCTGGTAAACTAGGCAAAAGCGCGGCGTTGAGTTCCGCCACTCGACACGCAATGCCTCAAAAAACGGCGGAAAGTGGGGACGGAGAAAGCAGGGACTAAGCAACGGAGTGTCTTAACACTAGGTTCCCACGGTCCCTGCAGTTCCCTCTGCCTACCCTGCCTTGTGCGGGATAATGCGTGAAGATAAAAAAAAAAAAAAAAAAAAGTATATATATGGTACTGGCATTCAGACCAATGTAGGTACATACTGGCGTACGTAGAAAATTTTCTTTACGAAAGTAACATTTTGGTCAGATATTGATATATAATGTCATGCACAATATGCGACTAACTAACAATATATGTAATTTAATTTACACTACGAAGAAACGAATTGTTAATTATTTGCTTAGTCTTACTCCTTGTTCCTGATAAGAAAAATATTTGAATGGTCGATCAAATTAAATTAAATTGGTAATTTATTTACTCTTCAATATTTGCAATGAACAAACAACAATGTTAATGTTAAATATTTTTATATGTTAACCGACACTATGGATAGAAAAAATACATAAAGAAAACGTAAAAATTTGAACGCAGCGGGATTTCAACCCGCGACTCATGCTCATGCCCATGGAGTCATGTTCTCATACAGATTTTTATGTTTTCTTTAAATATTCTTTCTAATGCTATATCATTTTTATTATTATATCATTAGTACAATTAATCTAATAATTTAGTAATTAAAGTAAGTCTGAGTAAAATTATATTTTTAATTCAAACCCATTGAAATTACTACACATATAATTAACCTATTTTACTAGTTGTTAAGTTTTAAATTATAATATACAAAATAATCTATTTTACCAGTAACTAAACTGGTAAAACTAAATAACATTAACGAATCAAAGAAATGTTAACATATCTTAATATTTTAGGCGATAAAATCATATCGTTTGTGATAATCAATATTCCAATTAATATAACGTACAGTAAATTTCAATGCAAGTGGCATTTAAAATTTTCTTCCCTTATCAGTTTTAAATGCAAATGTAAACAGCTGTTAACAGTAACTGCATTAAGACGTTTTAAGTAAAGCTTAATTACACTGTGAGTGGATACAGTTACTTTACCTTTCGTATTTATAGATTTTGCTGTAAGTCATTTAAATACTGATGGAATTAGTTTGATTTTTGAAAAACGATTATTTAGGATAATTTATCCAGTTTATTAATAAAGTATATTAATAAAGTGGGTATGATTTTCAGATTTGTGTAAACATATTTTTTACATTTTTTGGATTCAATGTTCTGGCACTTTTAAGTGTATATTCAAATGACTATGTTTTACAAACATAATTATACTATGAATATGTATCAATGTTGTATTTTGACTTGGTATATAAAAATATAAAGAGTATTTATTTACTTTCTAATATTTACTATCAGAATTTGTATATAAAAATTGCATATTTTAACAAATGCGTCGCAGTAATGTATATTTTTTATTCAAAACTGAGAAACTCCAAATACCAAAAGGCTAATACAGGAAAGGCTTAAGCAGTTTTCTATAGGCATACCAACACAAGGTGATGATAGAATTACGACGTCTTGTTCACGAACCGGTAATCATTAATAAGATGAATTGATACTAAAATATACGAGTCAATAGGAATTTAGAAGCTAGATTCCAGTTTACTACGCTTCAGGTATTTCAAGCACATATTTAACATACCACAATGAGCCTATATAAAATATATTGTTGAATTGACCGTTATTGCAATATATTACGGATTTTTAATCAATAAGATTCGATAAAGAAGTTAATACATGTCAAAGATGGGCATCTATTTATTTATAACTAAATCTATAGGAACTTGGTTACAACTAGGGATTCCGTACGGTCAGCACTTGAAGTATTAAGTAGTTTCTTCTTTTATAAGATTTCAATTTTTTTTTTACCTTTCTTTATTATATCTTAAAAATTATATTTTACTAGTAATTATATAAATTTATTTTAATAGTATGTTTACAAAAATAAATAATACCAATCACATTTTGTTTAATTTCAATAACATATTATGTACTTACATATAATGCACCCTTTCAATTGAAACACGTTTAAAATATGAGGGCTCTTCATTTTAATATCCGTTTGTGTATAGTTTTTTATCAATCAGATACTTCAACTGCTATAGATACAAGACTATAACTCTCACAATAATTCGTCATACTTTTTACGTCAATTATTCACGATGACTTCAAAATAAATATTCTATAATAAGTTGACAAAAGGGTGTATGAGTGTAACTAACGCTATTTAAGTTGATTTTCATGCAATATTTCTAATTTTTTTATAAGCAAAAGAAACATTTTATACGGGTTTATATTCATTTATGCTTAATAAAAGTTATTAAGATTTATCTTTATAACAAACGTTACGTTCTAAAAGTTTTTTTTTTTGAGATATTATTAGTTTTTATAAGTGTGTAAGTTTGTATAAGTATGAATTTATCACAATAAATTAAAATTGACATTATAAGTTTATTATTATATTCACTAAAGTTAATGTGGACATAATTTAAATATTTTATTAGCTACTTGCAACGGAAGGATTATAACTGCCATCTAGGAAGCATCTTTAAAACTACGTAGTGCATTAGTTAATTGTTTTGCTTGAAACATTTGGGTGTTTTAAATACAATGTACTATTAATTTGAGGCTGTCGTGGTGTAGCTGCGTCAGACCTGCAAAGGCAATGGTTGTGGGTTCAGTTACCATTCCGGCAATCAAAGTATTTGCATTGCCTCGTTCTGGTAAATACACGAAGCGCAGCGGCGATTTCCGCCACTCAACATACAATGTCACTAAAATTAGAAAAGCAGGTAACGAAGGGTCGTAGCACTAATTTCTTTCTGAATATCCTGCTGTGAATATATCATATATATTTTTTTCTCAATACAGTATTTATTATGTTTTATATATTTACATCATTAATATCCACTTCGAGGAATAAGAAATTCCTCGAAGTGGAATACCATAGTATTTTTATATAAATTTCAGTTGCAAGATAACGCCATATTTTATTAGCCTAATAAATAGAATACTTTGTAATTATTATATTTTCTTCATTATATTAGATAGTACCTAATATAATGAAGAAGGACATAGAAAATAAAAAAAAATAGATAAAATGTAAGTATTAACTTCATATAGTTTTGTATAGCAATATTCAATCAAAATAGTGAAGGGCGTGCTAAAAGCATCGTAAACAAAGACCGAGTAACACCACATTAGACAAAAGTGTTCTCTGCGTAAATATATGAATGTAACTGACGTCTCAACATTACTATCAATAATAAATTATTTAAAATTATCTCCAATCTATTATCTTTTATTAATAAAAATATAATATTAAAACACAATTTGTAATTAAATTATTTAAAAATCAAAAAAGCCAGAACACATAGCTACCCATTTAAGGTTTACGATGTATAGATAAATTTACCTACTGATATCTATATATATGATATCTATTAAAATTACTTGCCATCTGTGGCTTTGTCCTACAATTTACTCACTGTACATATTTTTCATTTTAAACTTGCATAATCTATTATTATAAATATTGCAAATGTATAATACTATTATTAGCTAGTGTTAAGACACTCCGTTCCCTGCTTTTCGCCGAATTTTCGAGACATTGAATGGCGGAAATCGGCACACTAAGTTTCATCTTGTTATCAGAGACAGACATGAAAAAAATAAAAAAATCTTACAAGTGGAATGGAATCCACGACCTTCATTTACTTTCAAACCATGTGCCACTGTACAGCAACGGCTTTTAAAAATGTAAATTCTAAAAGTTTTGCTTTAAGCAGTTATTTATATTTTTATTTTTCGTTTTTTCTTTAATATTTAAATCCCTAATAAAAAAACCAAGTCAACATATTTGCCTGCTAATGAAGAACGGCAAAGCAATCAGAACACTTAAATAGTAACTCGCAGCACGTGACAATAATGAATTAATTAATACTCAAATAAAGAAAGTCCCTAAACTAACTCAATATTGTGAGCAAACAGTGTATTTGCTTTTCACGCGACTTCGGCGCCAGCTGTGCGATCAGGGGCTACGCTTGTTTGATTTAAATGTATATTATTTTTGGGGATATTTTATACAACTGTATTGTATAGTATAGATAATAGAAATAGAGTAGTATAGATAATAGAAATAGAGTTAAAATTAATTTATTTTTTCTTATTACGAGCGTTTACTTATTAAGAACAAGTAAACGCCTAGATTATAAATATATATATATATATATATATATATATATATATATATATATATATATATATATATATATATATATATATATATATATATATATATATATATATATATATATATATATATATATATATATATATATATATATATATATATATATATATATATGTTTGTTCATATATGGCATCCCCGACTACTTTAGAGTCTTGTGCGAACACCCCGCGCGAGCGGTCAGTAGTAGTTAGTAGTAGTTGTCGAGTGGTAGTAAAGGGGGCACGTGTCACGGCCGACGCGAGCGCACGTCCTTCCTGAATCTAATATTAATTAGCGGTGTGATTTTCCCTCAGCCTTATTTGATTTCCCTTTTGTGTATTCCCTCTTGATATTGAACCTGACAAAGACAAAACCTACAAAAGATAATAGTGCAAGTAATCCTAAGTGAAGAAAACTAATGTGAAACATTCCACGTGGACAATCAGTGTTTGTGTTGTGAATTATGAAGATAAGGTACTGTACAATTTCTATTATCCTAAAACCGACTATAAGTAAATAATTAATAAATAACCTCCACTTCAGCACGCTTCCACAATTGCTGACCCCTACCCACTATTCAATATATATTTTCTGGTAGCAGAGCGTGGTTATTATATACTATATACATATTCTGGTAGCAGAGCGTGGTTTTCATCCCTCTGGGCCCCCTTAATTATAGCGTAGTTTTCATCCCTCTGGGCCCCCTTAATTATAGCGTGGTTTTCATCCCTCTGGGCCCCCTTGATCATAGCGTGGTTTTCATCCCTCTGGGCCCCCTTAATTATAGCGTAGTTTTCATCCCTCTGGGCCCCCTTAATCATAGCGTAGTTTTCATCCCTCTGGGCCCCCTTAATTATAGCGTGGTTTAATCCCTCTGAGTCCCCCTGATTATAGCGTAGTTCATGCCCCTGAGTCCCTTTCATTACAGTGTTATTTTCCCGTTTTGGTATTTTGGCTCTTAATTTGGTACCTAACGCATAATTACAATATAATTTGATTTCCTAACCTTTTAAAACGTGTTCGCATCGAGTTGTTTAAAAAATAATGTTATATGAAATTTTTATACATATAATATTGAATATATAATTGTGTAGGGTGAATGTATAATGTGTAAAATATATAAATAAATATTGAATATAATTTTATATATTAAATATAAAATATAATAAGTACACATAATATGGTTACATATATTTTATAATATTACGCCTATACGTTATTACCTATCCCGTTTTAAATTATAATTGAAGTTAGTTAAAATATTTTAATATAATTTCCTTAAAAACTAACTTACTTTAAAATATTATCCCTACACTTTTATTGTCACCCTTTCCTTTTATTTTTATTTAAATGAAGTTTAAGCCTTAATTGTAGTCATATTATATATCATAGTATTTTATTATATTGCGATATAGTAGATTGCCGACTCGACGCGTAACTGGTTTCTTATCTCGCCAGATGTTGTGGATTCATTGTTTATTACGAGTTTATTATTTTTTTTAATATTTTAGTTGAGTTATTTGTTTACTTGATTTCTGATTTCGCCCGTTGGTAGTGGGTTCATTGTTTATTACGAGTTTATTATTTTTTTAATATTTTAGTTGAGTTATTTGTTTACTTGATTTCTGATATCGCCCGTTGGTAGTGGGTTCATTGTTTATTACGCGTTTATTAATTTTTAATATTTTAGTTCAGTTATTAGTTTACTTGATAATTTAAAATGGCTACTCATGATGAAACAGTAAAATGTTCCTTATATACGGAAAGCGCAGAATATAGAAAAAATATAGGTGTGATACGCTTTGTTTCCGATTGGATTGCCGATACCTCGGAACTTCTTGGCACTTCTGAAATACCTAGATTATTAGTTAGGTTCAAGGATTTAGATTCTTATTGTAATTTATTTGTAAACGCGTCCTCAGTGCTCCTGGGTGGGTTAGACCCGGCTATCGATTACCAAGAAATTAGTTATGTAAAAAAAGAAGTGCGTTTAGTAAATAAGAAAATAGACGACCTCCGGGTGCGTCAGTTAGAGTTGTGCCCACCTGCTCCCGTAGTTGATCCTGTTATGGCCAGTACACCCGTAAAAATGAGTAGTAAAAATATTACTGAGCGAACTCCTTATAATAGATTACCTGATTTACCTATCCCTAAGTTTGATGGACGTCCTGATTCCTGGATAAGTTTTATTGACCAGTTTGACAGTGTAGTAGATTCCCAACACCATTTGACCCCCACAATGAAATTACAGTACTTGGTTGGATCCTTGGCAGATGAACCTAAGCGGTTGTTGCTACATTTAAAAATTGAAGAAGGCAACTATGAAGTTGCTCGTGAGTTGTTGAAACAGCGGTATCACAATACCCGGGTTCTTGCTGATACCTACATAACCCAGATACTTACGCTGCCGGAGATTTCGAATAAATTTACAGGTTTGCGCGTGGCCTTTTTGAACCCCTTGTTAACTGCCTATCGCTGTCTAGAGCGCTTAGATTTACCCGTCTCCTCATGGTCTTATATGTTAGTACATATATGTTTGACTAAGCTTCCCTCTGATTTGAAATCCCGTTTTGAGCGTTGTTATGGCGGTGACGCTGATGAGTTACCTACCTTTGAAAATCTTATTACCTTTTTGGAAGACGAATGTCGTCACCATGACAACGTTGGCAACACCTCCCTTGTAGATTCTAACCTGACGAAATTTAAAAGTACTGTACCTAAACATACTTACCTTGCGGCTCCTCCCTCCCCTATGTTAAATAATAGACAAAAAATGTTACCTGTAATGAATAATAGTAAAAAATGTTACCTGTGTGCTTCCTCTTCCCATTACCTCCGTGAATGTCCCGAATTTAGAGCTATGAATCCTAGAGAAAGATCGGGATTTGTAAAACATTCCCGGTTATGTTATAGGTGTTTGGACAAACATTCAATTCTTATGTGCAAGCGGGACTACAAATGTTCAACCTGCGGTCGCTCATCCCATCACACTATGCTATGTTTTAATGATTCCCGTAACCCAATGTATCCCACCTCATCCAATCGCAATTATAATTATAATTCCAAATTTAATAAACGCATTTATCCGCGTACCTGTCCTTCTTCTACCCGCGGTCCCCATATGGGCGGGGGCCAGCATAAGAAATATTCCCCTTCGCAACTCCAGCGCTCCCCCCAGCGACATTCCCAGAGAGCTTCTCCCCCCAGAGAAAATGCTCCGCCCCAACCTAGACAGGTTGAAAATAATAGACAGGTTGAAAATATTATAAGATATCGTGATAATTCCTATAATAGAGAAGATATACCCACATAGCTAGATACTTGTATTACTCCCCCTTCCCCTTGCCTGAATATCTCACCCAATTCCCTTATATTATTGCCTACTGTTAAATTACACGTTAAAACTGCTAGTGGTTATTATATTGAAGCGCGTGCCTTATGTGATACCGGTGCCCAGGGTTGCCTCATTACAACCGATCTTGTTGTTAATTACCTCAATTTGACCATCTCCCCCTCCTGTGCCCCTGTACGTGGCATAGGTAATATTCCTTTAGTGGTTTCCCGTGGTTCTATTTCCCTGTGTTTTAAACCTTTGTATAATTCCTTCCCTGAGGTGTCAACCTCTGCTATGGTTATAGATGTGATTGCCGGTACGCATCCTGAGTTTGAGTTCCCTGAGTCTGTGTTTTTTCCTAATAGTGATTTTTCCCTTGCTGACCCTACCTATAATAAGCCTGGCCCGATAGATATACTATTGGGTGCTGACGTGTTCGGCGCGCTTTTATTACAAGATAAAATATTTAACTTTAACGACCTTACTGCCTTATCTACAATTTTTGGTTATATTGTTTGCGGTCCAGTCGCTGCCGATTATGGTGAATTAGAGCCCCCCATGACTGGAATATCCTTATCCCGTCTCATCGAGAAATTCTGGAAGGTTGAAGAGACCCCTCAAACCATGATTAGACCTTAGATAACGATGGTGAGATTTATAAATACAACCCGAAACTTACCCGTTGAGCTATCTGTATCCTTATCGCGTTAGCGCGTAGCGTTTCCTTGCGGTCTTCCCTAAGACGACTCTCACTCTTTCTTGACAAAGAAGGAATCATCAGAGTCGGTGGTCGTTTATGAAACTCCTTTAACATTCGAGGAATTAACTACAATTTTTGCTAAAATTGAAGCGGTATTAAATTCCCGGCCGTTATGTCACTTATCTAATGACCCTAACGATCTAGAAGTTTTGACGCCTGGTCATTTTTTGATTGGCCAACCTCTTAGTGCTTTGCCGGAGTATCCCTATAACAATGTAAAAATTAATCGTTTAACCCGTTTTCAAGTAGTGCAACAGATAACTCAACATTTTTGGTCGCGGTGGCAGTTAGAGTACCTATACACTCTGCAGACTAGGCAGAAGTGGACTGATCCAGTGAATCCTCCAACAGTAGGCGAGCTAGTCCTCATAAAAGATGATAATTTACCCCCTTTACAGTGGCGACGTGGTCGCATTTCCCAAATTTATCCTGGTAAAGATAGCGTTGTGCGTGTGGTCGATGTTAAGACATCGACAGGTATCCTAAAGAGAGCCTTAACCAAATTAGTTCGTCTACCTATTAGTTAGCTACTCCCATTTTCTCGTAAACATTAGATGTTTAGGGCGGGGGCTATGTTTGTTCATATATGGCAACCCCGACTAGTTTGGAGTCTGGTGCGAACACCCCGCGCGAGCGGTCAGTAGTAGTTAGTAGTAGTTGTCGAGTTGTAGTAAAAGGGGCACGTGAGACGGCCGACGCGAGCGCACGTCCTTCCTGAATCTAATATTAATTAGCGGTGTGATTTTCCCTCAGCCTTATTTGATTTCCCTTTTGTGTATTCCCTCTTGATATTGAACCTGACAAAGACAAAACCTACAAAAGATAATAGTGCAAGTAATCCTAAGTGAAGAAAACTAATGTGAAACATTCCACGTGAACAATCAGTGTTTGTGTTGTGAATTATGAAGATAAGGTACTGTACAATTTCTATTATCCTAAAACCGACTATAAGTAAATAATTAATAAATAACCTCCACTTCAGCACGCTTCCACAATTGCTGACCCCTACCCACTATTCAATATATATTATATATATATATATATATATATATATATATATATATATATATATATATATATATATATATATATATATATATATATATATATATATATATATATATATATATATATATATATATATATATATATATATATATATATATATATATATATATATATATATATATATATATATATATATATATATATATATATATATATATATATATAAGTATTCATAACCTAGATTATGGTCACTTAAGACAAGTGAACTTTAAAATATTGTCTACCAATTACAATTTTTGAATTAATATGTACAATTAATAAATATTTTAATTATCTTCTAATGTAGAGCAGTTACTATAATATTCATTTAATAATTAAATTGTGACATTATTATGAGAAATTGTAAGATTATTAGCGATGGGTAAGCTTCTTGCCGAAATGCCTTCCGAGCCGGTGGCATTTCTCATAGGTCTTTTTAAACACACCATATTTAAAGTTGGATTGAATTTGATTTCATATACAAATAACAATTAAAACAAATAATTTTTATTGTAATAAAAATTATAATTATATACACTAATTGCATACTAATAATTATCATACTTAAAATAATTAACAAAAATATTATGCAAAGCTTTCCTATAAAACCTGTTTAAGCTTGAAGCAATAAACATAAACTAATACAATCGTTCGGCTTAGTCAAAGTGCTTAGAGATTTGAACGATGTCTCTGATAGTAGTTCGTCGCCGTAGATGAATCTAATTGATTTTCATACTATAGTTTTGTACTGTGATTATATTTATTTTTTTTGTGTTGTTTTAGTGCACTGCGTCTAGTGATATTAAGGGAAACCTTTCCCTAGATGGTTTTTTAACTTTAACATTCAAGGTATAATTTTTTATTATAATTTTAACGCGTTGATCCATTGAACTTTTTACATTTTCTTTAAGTACTATAGAGTTTTAGTATAATATTTGATAATTATTTATATGTTTTTCATTAATTTATATATTTACTACTTCAACTATATTTATTTTAGTAAAAATATAGATACAATGGCTGTACAATAGAAATTCCACCTGTTTCAAAATCGTCATTCCTGTTGGGCGATCTAGTTCAGGTTAAAAAATATTCCTTTAAACCTTTTCGATCCATCCGTCGCGCTCTTTTTGAAGACCGAAAAATGCAAAAGTATTTGAATTTCATTTCACATTGAAGCTAACCAATATCCTTCTCTTTTAGTTTTGCTTATATGTGTATTATTAGAAATATATCAAAATTTAAGTAATGTTTTAAAACAAATAACTAATAAAATTTGAAAATTATAATGTGTTGGTATTAGAAGATCTTATTCATTAAAATTAAAAGAGCAAAATTTAAGGCTCTTAGTCATTAAAAGAATACTAACTAACTTATTTCAGCTAAATTAGTCCATGTTTTTATTTTACTGGCTAACAGTAAATAAAAAAATATATTTATATACAGATCAAACATACATTCAAATGCATATATAATAAAAAAATTGTAACAGATTTATAAGATGTCACTCACAAGATTACATGATACAACGGTCGGTTAACTCGAAGAATGCTTAGAGAAATCGTTCAATGAATTTCAACTACGTTTTTATTTTAATTACTGAGAACCAGTCGAAGCTCAAACTTCCGTTGACAGTGTTTAAACTTCACATCACAGGTAAGCTTAAGATATTACAAACAAACGCCATTCATTATATACTAGTGAATGCTCCTGTCTTTGTTTTATGAATTTCGATAAATAATAATTTATTTAACCATATAAGAATTATGACATATACACATATGTATATATGTTCAACATATATATGTATATATGTTGTAATATATACCTATAAATATATGTTTTAAAACATATTGTTATAAAATTTTAGCTTTAAAAGTAAAAGGTGTTTGCTAAATATAACGAGTTTAGCCCCCAAAAAATAGCTTTATTGGGTGGTTAAACTCAACTTTATTTTGCACTTTAATTAATCACACACAGGGGACACACTCTATTTTAATCCAATCCAATCGAAACCCATGCAATCGGACACGCCTCAAACGCTCGTGGAAGTGGCAGAATACTTAATGTTGATTAAAAATAGTATCATATAAAAAAGCATAGCGACAAACCACGTACAGTCTCCACTGAATTTCATGTATGTTCTAAAATGTATTTAATTTTTTGTCTGTATATATATATCTATATAGATATATCTTTATTAGACAATTAAGAATTGAAATTGATGCTAACACGGTAAGATAATCGTTTTGTTAAACTTAAAAATGCGGAGGAAGTGTTTAACACCTTACTCGTTTCATCCAAACGTGGGTAGCTCATTAAGAATTATCGTTGTGAATAAGCTTTTGAGTTAAACGTCCTACTTAAGAAATACTAAAAACGTAGTGTTAGATAAAGAAACGTGTAAAAGAATGAAGTTTAATTTACTGTTTGTTTATGTGTTTAATAATGAAGTTGTAAGCTTTTAAATCCTATATAAGTAATAATCCAAAAATAGTATATTGCTTACAAATCTGTGCTTTTACGTAAGTGTCAAGTTAGAATAATTATTAAATATATAGTTATTGAAGTTATATTGTAACAAAGATGTATAATATACCTGAAAAAGAGACTAAGTTGTTTTATATCATATTAATACGTATATATTTTAAAAGTAAAATTAGTACATATAAAACGCTATATTGTAATACGTTCAATATTTTCCCATATAATTTTCACTCTTGACATGTGTACTGTGTACACTCGCAATTTATTTATTACAAATGTCAGTCTTGTAATAATAAAATGCAAATATGCTATTACAGCAATAAAAAAGCTAAAATATATCAATTTCCTATAAATAATTATACTAAGAGCGTGGTCGGCGGTAAATTACTGGTCACATTTTACACTCCGTTACATCTTAATGACAGTTGACCAACAAAAACGGTGGACACTGTAATCGGCGGTTTTGCTTAGACGTTGGACATGATCTGTTGCGGTTCCAATGTTTTTGTTGCATGTTCTTGCAACTGAAATTGCTATTTGCATTTTTGAATTCTTAAATTTGCTAAGGATTGTTGGTTTGTAAGTACCTAGTTCTTTGATATTACCTTTTTTTTGAAATGAAATAAAAAATGTGAAATATATTGAAGAGAACATTAGATGGTTATAATGATAATAAAGAAGTAAATTCATGTCAATATATTTTCTTGAAACACTTGTAAATATATCAGCTTGTAGTTAAATACATCTTTTTTATTTTAACAAATAGTTCACAAATTGTTTTATTATTAATACCATACATATGTCTTGATTTCTGGCGAAATCGGAAAACGGAATATTTTTCTTTACACTACGTGTTACTTATACCCTACCCCGCTATATGAGGACATAGGCAGTGGATAACTGAAAAAACATTTCTATTATTGAATACAAACATTTTTTGTTCATACGCACACACAATTTTTGATTGTGTACTTTTATTGTATTTAATAAAATTTTTGCATTTTTGAATCGAGTCAATTCAAACATATATTTTTATGGTTCCATACCTCTAAAGGAAAAGCAGATTTTAGGATTTATATTGTGTTGTCCATCTGTTTATCTTTCCGTCCGTCATTTAGATGTCAATCTCAGTAACCTAGAGTTTTTAAATGTGGCATTAAGTTAGAATTTATAGTACAATATATGTACAAATATAAAGTACAACAGTATAGTATAAATATATATCACAAATATATAACACAAATATATAACACAAATATAATATTACAAAAATATACTTAGTTCAAATAAGTACGGAATCTTGACCTTCACACTTAACTAAAGTTACTTTGGTTAAAAAATGATAACAAACAAATATTATTTATCTATACTTACTTATACTATAATTACCAGCCAATACAATTTGACAAAGGCAATCGGTATACGAACAATAGTTCAAAACAAATGATCATTAGGCTGTTTCACTTTTAATTAGTATGATTTGATATTTCCGGTACATAATAAAGCTTCATCAAATTGCATCAAATTATCATCGTTAGTCCTTTTTGTGTTTCATTATGAGAATCAAATGTTTTTCATAATTACGCCCTATATATTATACATTACTTTGAATTTTGAAATGTATAATTTGGAATGAACTTTGTTAATATGAATTCTTTTTAATTATATCTTATTATTTTTAATTAGAAATGGAAATGGCAACCTAATTTACTTTAACAGTATCTTGTTTATACTAAATTAATAACAAAATTGGATCGGATGTTGGTGTATGTGTTAAGTGACGCTGTATTTGACTTAAATAGGCTAATTAGTTGTCTTTTGATTATAAGCTTTATAAAATTAATAAATTTTAAGAGTATTGTATAATATTAATATATAGGTACGCATAATGTGTGATTAAAAAAAAAAAAAATTAAAAAAGACCTTTCTTAAAAATGTAACCAAATCTATCATGTATTGATTCAAACGACTTTATATTTACGTTGTTGTAATACATATTCACTCGAAATTAAATAGGGATCACTTAACATACTGCTATTTTGAAGCTAACGGTAACGAAGTAGTTTTATTTTATACAGCACACAGATAAAGGAAAATTTGTTAATGCGTATATAAATTAAGTTACAATCCACACCTTTGACACAGCAATAGAGTCTGAATGAACAAGCGACGGGTATAGTTTCGATTCTTACTCGGGGAAATGAATTAGTTTCTTCATTGTGTGTGTACAATTTAAAGTTGAATTAAGTGCGTTAAGTTACGCCACTTAATATGCAATGACACGTTTTTCTCTTACATAAGATTCATTTTGCATAGCCCGCAACATAAAACAATTTATTTATTTATTATTACGTCATATGTAATATTCAAAATAGCTTTCCATAATTGCTATAGTATATCTTCCTAAGTAATGCTTATTTCTAAAGTGACATCATGACTGTCTCCTACAGTATGAATGCGAAAGTTGGGCGCGGCCATCACGTTTCTCGTACGTTATTATACCGTCGCAACGATTGTATCGTGAATTCATTGTTGTCATGTCTTAGTAATTGTTTTAATGACCAATGTACGTGCATATCATATTTAAAAAGAAATGAAACGATTTATGACATATTTTTTAGTATGTACAAATATTTTTGATACTGAAAATTAAGTAAATCTAATCCTAAAAAGTGTCATTCTTTCTTTTTCGTTATGGTGAAAACACAAAAGAAAATGTATAGCGAAAATATAATAAAATATACGATAAAAAGTAAATTTATTTTTGGCTTGGACCAAAACGATTACAATATGTAGAAAACGTTAAAATGTAAACGTAAACGCAACGAATAGATACATAGAATGGTAGGTAAGTGAGAATGAAGGACAACGTGCTTAGATGGCTTGGACACGTTGAAAGAATGAGTGATAAAAGAATGGTAAAAAAGATATATGAAGAAAAAGTGAATAGTAAGGGGAAATCGCAAACATTATCGAAGGTGCTGTGTTTATGAAAGGTCGCGTAAAAACCATAAAGATATCCCCCTTCCCGCAGGACAAGTATGAAGAGGTTAATAACAGTGGACGAGGCAAAAGAGGTATGCAGGGACCAAATTTCTTTTGCCAACCAAGTTGTTTGGCGCACCGTTCTCGCTGACTATCCCACTAGGGATAAAGCGTGAAGTTATGTGAATACTGTCCTGAAAGCTGTAGCCTCAATGTTTAAAAGAAGAAAACGTTACTCATATATGAATCATATTAGATTGCTCATATTTAGACGGGTACTGAATACTAAGTTTACTATAGCTTACTATAGCAGAGTAACTTTGCCGATTTGTCACACATTGAAAGTATGAATGTACAAAAATCTTAAAATTTATTATAATATATCTACAGATGATAATATCTACAGATTAATATACATGTATAGAGTCATATATGTAGTTGGATAGATTTCCGATAAAAAATATATATATTCCTTTATAGATATCCGCATGAACTCAATCTTAAAGCTTATTTATTCATCCTAACTACATTAAGGATCGGATCTCTAAAGGGTGCGGACATGAGTCAATATTTACAAATATAAGACGTTATTTAGATGCAAGACACTGTCTGCAGCCTCAAGACGACCATCCCGCCATTTTATGCAAATCTCGCTATATCACAACTATTCGCTAAGAGGTTTATTTGGCGAGGCTCTTTGAAGCTCACAAAGTGGATGTATTAAATTTTTCATAACTGTCCACTTCACGTAAAATGCATCCATCCTCTTACTCCAGGTTACTGGGACTCATAATTTTCATATGAATATTCATTTTAGATATTTACATATTTAAGTCTATGAAAGACATCAATTTGGTTTTATATTATATAAAAAATGTGCCTCGAAAATTGGCTCTATTTTTATAAAAACACGCGCGCTTTAGGCCCTTCTTACCTTTCTTATACCTTTCAATTAATCATGTCGAAAGCGTTTGAAATATGCAAATCTCATCCAGAGTAATCTTGAATTACAAAACAACGCTAATATAAAAATGCACTGCAAGAATAAAATTTTAAACTTAAAATTGTTTCTGGCAAATTTAATGACTTCCTCGTACTTAAGCGTAGATAGCATAGCGGTATTATATTATTATGACTATCAATGTTCATCTCAGTGGGCTATAAAGATCAAATCCTAGTCACGTTTAACAACGGCATATATTTCTACAAGTTAACTTCGACACCACCTGTTGCTCTGTGAATTGAATTAAAGTATTGCATGTTATGAAGCAGTAAAATTTGGAAAGGTATCCCATTCAAGAATAATGATATCAAATATTTCAACAGCCATTATTGTCAAGGGTGAGAAGATAAGTTAATAATATAATGATATATTATTACTCCCTTCCTTTTTTGATATAACTCCAACTTGTTATACTCATGTATTCTAAAGCTAGGGAAATTAGGATTGTAATCGATTGTAGTGAAAACGCGTGTTCCAAAGCATTAAATGTTGATCTGATTTTATATTATGTTAAAATAGAATGTTTCCAGTCTAGAGACCTCTATAATTTTTATTTGAGAACAATATTTATATGTTAATATTTGATACTTTGAACTTGAATTATGTCATAACAAATGTATATTAGGCAGGAGGTTGTTAGAAACGATCAACAGAAAACGTTAGTGATTGATGTGTAAAAGAAAATAAGATGACGATATGTTTAGTAGAATACGGCATCAAATCGAAATAAAATATCAGTAAAAGTTAAATTTCTATAAGCTAAAGTTAAAGTACTTAATTAAATAAAAATTATTATAAGAAGAAACGTACGTAAACAATCGTGTCATTTACAAAAATTATGACAATCGTAAATGATACAAAAATTGAATTCAAGTGATTATTTTTTTTAAATAAGTGATTTTATCTGCACTTAACTAATTATTGTTATATAAATTGTTTATTACCAATTATTATTATCATTGATTTCTTCTTTATATTTATAAAAATTGTCTTTATAATACTTTATATTACATATGCATCGTTATCCGCTTTGGCGAAACTTAACCAACAAGCAACTCAATAAAAGTTCAAAATATATACTTGAACTAAATATAAGTACTTATACACATACCTGATAAGAAAAATATAAAAATTAAACAAAACAAAATATAATACATTAACAAAACTTTACATTTCTTACAATCCCTAAAGAAAAAAAAGTTTAAAGCCATAGCAGAACATACACTCGAGTGACTCATAAAAGGTAAATGCTTATTTTCAAAATATGAGCGAACCCTGTTTGAACTAACTTTTTTAATTTTCTCCATGAAATCTATCCTTTTGGGACGGTCAAGTAGGAAAAGTTTTAAATATGTTTATTTAAAGCAACTTTCGCTAAGTTTAAGCTTAACTTATTCAAAGTTGATACTACTCAAATAAGACGGTGGAATATAAATCAGATTTTATTCAAATTATCAAATATTTAGCAGAGCCTAAAGAGATCATAAGTAAACACGTGCAAATTACACATTATGAATATATTTCATTAATTTTGAAATCTTAATTAATGTATTTACTTTGTGTAACAAGTTAAATAGGGTACTTTATAAGATGTACAGGAAAACATGTTTATTGAATAGATTAATTATTCTTATTACGAATTCTGTTATTAGGTAAAAAGTATTAAAATTTTATCACTTATAATATAATTTTTTTATAACTTCACGTTTTATCTCACACATAACAGGGTAGGCAGAGGGAACTGCAGGAACTATAGTTAAGTGTTCAGACACTCCGTTGCTTAGTCCCTACTTCCTCTGTCCACGCTTTCCGCCTTTTTCGAGGCATTGCATGTTGAGTGGCGGAACCCAACGCCGCCGCCACCATAAAAAATATAAAAGATTCAAAATGATATATCTTCACTTAATTTGTATGTAAGAGAGTATCTTGTACACGGAATCTAAATGACTGTAACATTATAACAGACAGACGTCTATTGCAGTTATAGTAATGATAGGTTTAAAGAGAACAATAGAATGAGCTTTCAAACACAAACACCATAGTTCTATTGAATTGTTATTTTGGTTAAATAATTATCAAATTTTCAAATTTGAAAAGCTTAATATTGTGAGCCATTGTATATACTAACACTATTGTGGCGCAGTTTATATAGAGCTGACTTTTAAGTTGTTATTTGATGTTGATCAAAAATATTAAAGTAAAACAAAAAAACCAATGTGTGCCTTGTTTTATTTTTTTTTAAATATTTAGAGAAGATACGTTAGCACAGAAGTGTTAAAAGAAGCTTTTAAATATATTAACTATACTTTCAGAATAAATATTATTTAAGCACCAATCCAAATACCGTTCAACACTATAATTTTTAAATAAAATTCAATTTCACACCAATAATATTTCTAGTAAGTGGCTGTGGAATAATATTTTACATATAAATGATTTCAGGACCTATTTGAATAAGCTGCAAAAGCGAGTGGATCGTTGCAAATAGCTTACTTCCAATACCGGCAGTTACATAAAAAGCAAATCTCGCGTTAAGCTCGCTATTCAATGCAGTTTGACTGGAAGTTTGTAGAAAGTTTTCAAAAATTAGCCTTGTTAAATATACTTGTGAAATGTATTTCAAAATATGTTTTGATATGTTTAAAAAATTATATGTAAAACACTACTTTGCCTCCAGAATTTCAAAAATAAATTTAATATTTTAATATTAATGTCTTCTATAGGTGACAACTACTATCGAAATATTTCTCATTCAAGTACTATTTATTACTAAAAAAATAATATAAAATCACTCAATCATATCATAAACTATTTACAAACAGGAAACAAATGTAGTTTTCATTATTATTTCATATAACAAATACAAAACTAAATACATTTGTTCGAATATTTTCAATAGATCTTGAAATCGGTTTCAATTTCGAAACTCAACTTTACACTAGGTGGCTCGAATGTTTGCTGAAGCACTTACCACGTCCGAACCGTTAGGCAGTTTGACTTACAAATATAGAGCTAAGACGTTTCACTTTACAGGCACTTTTGAACATCTATGTTACATTTATTTTAACATGAAAATAAAATGCATTACTATTTATATTGTAGCTTAGAAATCTTCTTAAATATTATTTGAAATATTTTAATGTATAGCTTTTATGATGATTGATTTAAGTTCACGTTGTTTTTTTTAGCTTCACGCTTTATCCCGCACATGGCAGGGTAGGCAGAGGGAACTGCAGGGACCGTGGGAACCTAGTGTTAAGACACTCCGTTGCTTAGTCCCTACTTTCTCCGTCCCCACTTTACGCCTTTTTCGAGGCATTGCGTGTTGAGTGGCGGAACTCAACGCCGCACTTTGCCTAGTTTTGCCAGAGCGAAGAAAAAAGAAATAGAAAAATCCGTCTTCTCCGACTGGGGATCGAACCCAGAAACCGTCGCGTTACAGGCACACTTAGCGCCTCTACGCCACGACGGTCCTCAGTTCACGTTGTATTCCTGCATATTGCAAAATAAGAATTAGAATATAGATTTCTTGAGACATTGTATGTTGAATGGTAAAACTCGATATCGTACTCATTGAAAATAATTAATTTTCCCACGTAAGGTAAAAGCCACTACTCGCTTAAAGTCAGGTTTCATAATGCCAGTGCGCCAGAATAATCTCTAATAAATTAAAAAAAAATAAAACTTTGTTTACAAAAATGTATAATATAATGGTATTAAATTAAAAAAAACATATCATAATTTAAAATTAAAAAAGAACACATCATTTTTAATGTAAATGATGATGAATAAAAACAATATTTACGAAAAATGATAATAAAATGAATATTTGGTAAACTTTATTCAAAACGCTATAAATAACCAATACTGTAGTGTAGGTGGGGTCAGTAGTAAACCCTCATACATATTATAGTGTCATAATAAAAGAGGCGGAACCTCTCTGGGGATCCATTGATTTCATACTATTAATATTATATTACATGACCGCATGTCCTAAGAATAATCACCAATTTGCTGTAAACAGATTTAATTAATGGACACAAAGTAACTTTATATTGATATAGAAGCTTAATGGTTAAGTAAAGTTTTCGTTAGGGTATCATATTTAATTATGTTTTTTATTGTTTTGTTTGATAGACATGCTATGATATAGATATACATATATACATATATATATATATATATATATATATATATATATATATATATATATATATATATATATATATATATATATATATATATATATATATATATATATATATATATATATATATATATATATATATATATATATATATATATATATATATATATATATATATATATATATATATATATATATATATATATATATATATATATATATATATATATATATATATATATAATTTGCCGCACTTGTCTGTCTATATAACATTAGAAAGTAACATTATAATTATTTTTTAAAATAGATATTAAATAAATTTAAGTCTATTTATATACGTTATGACAAAAAATATATGAAATTGAACAAAATTAAAATCTTTCAATTAAATAGTTAACAAAAACAATCACGATCAAAAATATCCTTAAAGCTAAATCGATTAAGAATAACGCCTTGTCATCGCAACTAAAAGCTTTGTTTAAACCATTGACTTGACCACGCCTTCCATCGCATACAAAAGTCAAAAACAAATCTTAGAAGTTCAACATGCGCATCATAATGTTATATATTAACTTTTTTTTCGAATAATTAATTGATTATAAAATACGTATTCAAATCTTAGTTATGAAAGGTATTTAAGTGGAATGCCATGGTTAATTTGTTTTATTTATTACCTTCTATTGTAAGTAGTATGAAATTGCCAGTAGAAGATTCATGCAAGAATTATTTTTTAATCTTTATATTTTATTTGTTACATATTATTTTGTGAATGGAGAAGACCTTCTACTACGATGACTATATTATTGATATTGACTATTTTTATTGACTAACTGCGGCGATAAGTTCCACTACTTCCCACGAAATATCTATCACGAAATATATAATTTTATCATTATGTCTCAAAAGTGAGGCAAAAAGTGTCTTAACAGTACGTTCCCATAAAAGCTGCCTGCAAACGCGTAAAGTTAAAAAATCTTTTATGGCTAAAATTTAATAAAATAAAAATAATCTCTGTTATAATAAGGACCCAATTAACATTAATTTTTAAGTCTTTTTATCCTATTATTATTTCGGTTATGGCTTGAACTAAAATATTCGTAGGCTATAATTAAGCCTTAAGCTTGTATCAAAACAAATAGGAATGTTAGAAGCTTTTGGAGCTACCACGTAAGCATATTTGAGACCATTATTAAAATAATTCAAAGAATTTCTTAGTAATAGATGAGAAATGCATTACTTTGTATGTTATGTTAAGAGATTTTAGTTCAAGATTCGATTAATTTGCTATTTTTGTTAAAAAAAAATTCTTAACTCAAATACAAATTGTATAATTTATATTCTACAATTTTCACACATTTTTTTAAATATAAACTTCTAGTATATCTAATAATTTTGAGTAAATAAATTAAAAATGAAAGTAATATCTTAGATAAGCTGTCAAATCGAAGTCTCATTAATATTATACCTATATAAATTACTATGCAAAAGAAACAAAAAATAAGGTAAGCAGGTGCGTTAAAGGACCTGAAATATGGTTCTGATTTAAGTACTTTTTGAATGAACGACCGTAAAATTGATGGAGATGATCATTAATTATCACGAAGGTAACAGTTTGTTTTGGCTTGGTCACGGCCTAGGAAATTTATATATGGACAAAAGTATTAGGGGATTGTCGCTTGGGGCAACAATTATCATATTCTGCTGTCGTATTGTTAGAATAAATTATTTTTGTAAATAACGTTTAATCTATAAAAAAATATTGTTAGCATAATAAACAAAAACAAATAACGATACATCATTATGAATATTTGTATAAAAAAGTAAAAGCTCCAATTAAAAAAGGTAAGGTGTGTCGAGAAAGCTATAGGCTTATTACTAAGTTCATTTTAATTAATGCACTCTAGCATTAGCTTTCACTTTAATTCATTTTGATATAATATAACCTATATATAATAGTATAATTTTAATTTAATAAATATTTGTAATATAAAATATTTGAGTCTTTGTTTTTATACTCAAAATTATATAAAATCTTATAATTTATACTTCACGTTAAGTACAAGATCACTATTGAACATTTATCCTTTGTATTTTAATTACTAACAGATCAACTAATTTTGTTATATAAATTTACTAATTAAAGCTACCAATATATATATGTTATTTTCTTTACTGTAGCAAACATGTTACTTGAAAATTAATCTGCCTATAAGAACCATCTGTAAGTATATCAAATATCAGATTTAAGAGCAGGTGCAGTTTTTTGTCATACGTAGATCAGCTGGTTGCCGAGAGTACTAGTCACCTGTTAAATATTTCGTTCAGATAAATAAAAATAACATTATCTAGTACATAATATTTTTTTAATTGTGCAAACAAAATAGTAATAACATTTCACTCGGATCTTTATGTTTTATAAAGACATTTTAAAGATAGCATTCAAAACATACTTAAACAAAATATTTTTGATATTTTTAATAAAGGATACAAAAATAATAAGATTTTTTTATGTATATTTTTACCTTAATTTTAACATTTAACATTTTAACATTTGATATTTAATGACAAAAAGTTTTACTATAAATAATTACTAAGAACTATATTTGTGTAAGCATAATTCAGTCTAAAATTAATTATGTTACTCCAATTTTTTGCAAATACAAATTCTAGTGATGGTTACCCAAGCTGCTTAAGTAAATTGAAATGTAGGTACTTATAAAACTTTCCCACGATATGATAGACGTGAGAGATCTATTAGGTTTCATAGAAAGAGTATTGCATAACACACGTGTTTATCATATTGAATCAAGTTAAATTTTGTCCTTGGAAAAAAATTGCACTTTCACGTAAAATATGGGACGAAGTTAAATGAAATTTTACCTGATTGTGACCTTTTATTTCCTTACGCAACCAGAGCTGTTGCTCTTTTGGCACACTTGCTGTCATTCCCACAAAAGTTAAGCCATTCTATTCATAAGTTTTTGTTATACATATATTGTAAGACATTCTGTGGCTAAGCTAATGACCTTGTTTTGCAGTTCTGGATCAGGTAACGCCACAGATGCGACAAAGCTGGATTCTACGATCTCGGGATGCAAACTAAGCCAATCGTGACTTTGTCAGGCTTTCTATTGAGGCAGCGCTTTAAAGTTATTTGTCATCCGTGGGAAAAGTAATTTATGAAATCTTTCTTATAGAAAGGTTATTTATAGAATAAATTTATACATAGATATAATGTTAAATTAATTATTCCACTATATGTGGAGAGGTGATTAGTAAAGTCCTCATCCTCGACCCCTAATCAGCGCTGTTCCCTATTAATTCGTAATTGAACGTGCGCCGGACAATTGAAACAGTTCGTAATGGACGAAGTACAATTTAACACGTTTTGTGGGTAATTATGGTTGAATAGTGGAGCATGCTTTACTATATAATTTCAACTGCCTCCATGTACGAATGTCCTAATATGAGCCTCTGAATTTTAAACGCACCAATTCAATTTACAGAGCGGTTCCACCAGTTGTATTATTTCCACAGAGTGGGCTCAGTTGTTAATTTCAATACCGATACGTAAATTTTTGTAGGTGCATATCGGAGTTTATTACAAACGAATTTCCATTGTACAGCCGTAGGGCTGCTACTCTTATCATTAAATATCAAAAGGCGGGTCTTAGTCAATTTAAATGAACAAATTTAACTTCAATTATTTTGAAGTGAGTCGGGTCGAACGATATCCTTTTCAGGTTCACCCTTCCCCTCTTTACAACCCACAATCCTTCGTTTCTACATCTAGATAAGAACCACCCATCTCTATTTTTCTATCCCTACTGTGCTTTTTAGGGGTCCGTTCATTTCATTTCAATTCAATTCGAAGCAAATGAATTCATTTTTCGCATTCGAAGCAGGAAACTGCTGATCTATTACGCTGATAAATGAGTTATCTGGTATTTGTAACTATGGAATACTCTTTTTTTTATTTTGTATATTGTAATACACTTTTATTATTGAAATAATATAAAGGTACACAAAAGGAAATAATAAAGTTTATTATAAATGCAATTTTTACAATGTGACATTTATATGCAAATAAGTATAGGTATATTAAAATAACTTTTAGAAATAATATTTTATCAATATAAATGTTGAATAAGATTTGCGTTGTCGGGTGGCAGTACGAGTGAAATATTTGTTGACATATTTTTCTTATTTTTAGGCTAATTGTACTACGCTTTCCATTTACAATCTGTTATCTAACTAAAATTTTATATGATGGAACTTAACGCCGTACTTTGTCCAAACAGATTGTTCCAAGATGGTAACAACCGTGTTTTAAATTTTCTCGATGCGCTATAATTTTCACTTTTTCATTATTCGTATATGTAAATTTTGTTGTTTATAAAATTAATGGAATTGGAAAATGGAATTAAGTTGTTTTTTCTGTATAGGTAATTGGTGTGTAGTTTAAAATAAAATTGTCTCAATAGAAAATTCACACAGATCTACGCTCGGTTTGTTAAATTTACACACCGATCGTGACGTAGGACCAAACAATCTTATGCGCAATCTCACGACATTTGCTGTCAAAAACGAGAGCGGGGAACGTTCTCATTTGGCTCTAATAAGACATCACAAATTGGCACTATTAGTCTCGTTTCCCAAGAAATATATTCAGACTTAAATTAGAATAGCTCGACACTATTTTTCTTCCTACGACGTTTTACGTTACAATCTTAATATTATGGAGCTAAACAGTTCTGCTTTTAAGAAAAATGGGCTTTCACAATACTTGTATAACTCAGCGCCGCGCTCGTTGCCAATAATAATAAAACAAAAAAAAATCAAAAAGCCACCCTAATATATAGTAATTTCATATTTCGTGAAATGACGTTCGCACCCGTACCAATACTCGTCACCGATCTATTTGCGAGTGTCGTGTATGAAATGGAATGACACACTGACTGAACTTTGTACGGACGTTTGGATAATATATTCTATTTCGTTTTCTACCTTAACACATAAGAAATACTGCCTATTTTTATATTTTTCAAATATATATTACTTCGCTTAACGTAGCTGCAGTGTCAGCTTCTCCCTGTTGCACCCTAATCGAATTGCTCTACGCTTTGCATCTTTCGCGTTGTGGGTCCGACCCCTGTTCCGGACGTCAGCGGTCGCTGAAAATAACTAAGCGACGAAATCAAACGTCCGACCTCTAATTGGTCCCTTTCAAGTCATCTTTGAAGATTTCTTAATTGGATATTGTCAATGTATTTTTTTAATTGAATTATTTTATTTGTTCTATATTTTGGTCATTAAATTTGAAATAATATTTAAATACAGGAAGTATTTAAATATATATATATATATATATATATATATATATATATATATATATATATATATATATATATATATATATATATATATATATATATATATATATATATATATATATATATATATATATATATATATATATATTTTATATTAAAACAAATATTATATGTTTATAGTTAAGTTAATAATATTAAGAAACGTTTTATAATCATTTCTGAATACCCTTCTTTTTTTATAAATCTACTCTCAGAGTCCTCTTAGGGTACTTTCATTATAGTGCTATAAATCAGTGTCTCTATCATATTTGGTACTAGTTAAGCACTTAATATTTTGTCTAATATTATATGTTCCTGTGGTTCTTATCTCGTCCTGATAAGATTTATTATCGCATAGTGGCTTTTTAAATATTTTGTCCCTCTACAATCAAAGACTAAGCGTACGCGTGTCTCGGACTTGACATCGTACGTTCTTTCGTCATGCTTGGCTGGAACAAATTGTCTAGATGTAGGGGAGCTAGACATGTGCGTTGTAAAGGCAAGACAATATCGTTTAGTTGGAGAAACAAAATGGTATCTATTGAATAATGGATATTATTTGATTACATTTTAAGAAATTAATTTAATAGTTTTTTTTTCTGCTTTTTTAATTCAAGTTGTATTGTAACTGCAAATAAGAATAGTATAAAACTTATTAGAATTTTTATATAAACACGTATAAGAAACTAAATGAATATACGTCATATAAGCTAAGCTTTCGAAAATATTCAAGAAAATAAACTTTATATGAAATTACTAAAGTAACGCACATGTACTCTAGCTTTATGACAAATGCAACATCCGGAATGGAATATAAAAGACCCCTTTACATTTGAGCCTAAATATCAGTTCTAATAAGAGAACTTTGTCATGTGTCACAAACAATAAGAAA